>CM076583.1:959894711-960205912 GCA_034641835.2 Pinus albicaulis | reverse complement strand
AATTTTTAATTGTTCATTTATATGTTTATGTAAGCTATTGTTCAACCCGACATTTTTTTTTGGCTTCCGACATACTTACACATCGTGGTCATACTAGGCTGTAGAATGTGCCTCTGGACGCAATAACCCAACAAAACATCACCGTAAACGATTATGAAAAAGTTTTAAACTTAATAAACGGAAAAAAAAAAAAACCCTATGACCTAACAATATCGCGCATTAACAACCGTTAATTTGAAACTACCGCTAAGTTATTTGTTGCTTTCTGTGTACTTCATATTCTGCGCAGGCACCAAATTTTGTTGGAGTGCCATTGGGGTTGGGTCAGATATTGTTTTTTTCGCAACAAAAAGAGGCCACGTGTTGAAGATGCAAAACTAGTGGATGGAGGCTGGCCACTGGAACCGAGAACGGAGAAATGGGAGGAAAAGAGTGAGGAGGACAAAGGAAAATGTCAATCCGATGAACCAGACATCGAAATGCAGTTGAACGTATGAGCAGGGGAGAGGGTGAAACACAACTCTATTCAACGTGCATGTTCATAGGCATCTTCATCGAATTGTTTCAACCGTGGTTACTGTTTATACCAGTAGCTGTCGAAAAATATAACAATTGATAATTATTATCCGTGTATGCATCCGTATCTCTCATTGTTTCATCCTTGATTACTGTTTATGCATCTTTAGTAACGTCAAGAAATTTCGGTATGAGAGCCAGATGTTTAGAAAAACAAAATTTAAATTAAAGTACCATATTATTTATCAAAACACTTATCAAATTTCGCATGAATTATCAATTTCGGATGATTTATCAAAACTCTTATATTTCAGAATCGAAGCGTTAAGAATCCCTAAAATACCATTTAATATCTAATTTATTTTTCGTTTAAAATAAAATCAAATATTGCATTTCGATAAGAAATGTATATATGAAAATGGGTAAATGATAGAATTAATAAATATTTTTATTTTATTTAAAAGAAAATTAAAATTTTACAATTATAAGTATTGATAAGGAAAGCGTTTAATGTGATAATTATAATTATTGGTGGTGGTGGTGGTGGTTAACATCCATTGAGACCAAAATTTGGTCTATCTGACCTAAAGAAACAAATTATTTAGTTTATTTTAAAATTGTACTCCTATGCTTAAAGAGCTTGGAGAGAAGTGTCTTGAGCTCACTATAATTTTGACAACAAAGATTATGAAACTGATATCTAATGTGGGTGTACACAAGACACTTTAAGAGGAAGTGATTTTCATCCTCAATGTTCATATTCTCAAAGAGATAGCAGATCCTTTCCACCCATGGTGTTTTAGGAACTGCCCAACGATCTGTTTCACTATGGAGCTCATGAGAGTTCGTTCTTATCTTGGTTATTTTAATTTTTTCTTTGAGCTAGTTAAAACAAAGAGATACTTTTGATCTTCTAGAGTAGGGTTGATGACCTCATTATAATATCTTAATTTTTTTTTAGTCTCTAAATCTTTCCCATACATCATTTTCTCTTTAAACTTAGAAGTAACAATATTTTTAATGTTATTAATATTTTTCGAAGAAATATTTTCGTGGATCTCCCAATGGTTTGCCCATGCCCTCGTATATGTATATCAACCTCGTTTGAGCCTTAAATGGTTTTGGCTAGAATTTAAAGCTAGCTTAGGAAGTCTATGGTCTCCCATGTTATTGATTTTGTGCTTATACAACAGAAGCCTAGTCATAGCTAGGCTCTCGATAGGGGGAATACCCATTTCTATAAGGAGAATATGATAGGGTGTATTACTTTTAATTTTGAGGTTATACGTTATAAAACACTTCTGGATTTTCTTAATCTTTCTCGAGGATTATCTAGAGATGTTGGATTTTCCGCTTTACAATTATTTTCAAGACCAAAATAATCTTTCCACCCTCCATTAAGCCTCTTCTCAATGCTATAGTTCCAGTTGAGCTTGTGATGAATATCAATTCCTAGGTACTTGTAAGAAGACACTTCCTCCAAGTTTCTATTGTCATATGCAAAATTAGCGTAAGTGGCCTTCATGGATTTGGTAATCATAACTTTTGTTTTATTAGTGTTAGCAATGATACCCATGGTAGAGCAGAAATCCTTAAGAAGTATTAGTTGCTTATTAAGATCAAATGGGCACCTTGCCAGAAGAATAATATCATTAGCATAGAGAAGAAGGATAATGACTATTGCAGCTAAGATCATGGCAGCACAACCTTCTTCCTCTAAGCAACCTTCTAGCTTATTGATGTAAATGCCAAATATGGTAGGGGAGAGGGGGCAACCTTGCTTAACTCCGATATTACACTTAATATCTTGCGACCACCCCTCATTACTCTTCAACTTGCAATTACCTTCTCGTATAACCTTATAGCGACATCTCTCAACTCGAAAGGAACCTTTAGCTCTTCTAATCTATTCTATAGGTTATTTCTAGGCACTGCATCGAAAGTATTTCTAAAGTCCACAAAGCAGCAAAAGAGATTGGATTTATCATTACGACATTCCTCCACAGTGATCCTAAGCATAACGAGGTCGTCCGTTGTTGAGTGTTGCCTTCTAAAACCCGCTTGGCCTTTAGCCCACTTACCTTAACTTTCAAGTCATATGCTCATCTTATTTTCCAAAATAATATCATATAACTTGGCTAAGAGAGGGCTAATCATAATAGTCCGACAATTAGAGGGGTTATTTGTATCTCCACTTTTAAAAATACGAATAATGAGGTTGTGAGTCCATGGTTTGGGGAACCCTTTCTTGACTGCTTGATTGAAAAGCTTGGGGGTGTGAGGGATGAGGACAGGACCTCCAATTTTTAAGTTTTCTTCTTAGTAACCTTCAATGTCCTTATCTTTTCCATTAGCCACGTGCTTAACCCCAAAATATATGTTTTCTAATGAGAAAAATTCTTCCATTGTGAGCAGGGTTTCAAAGTTATCTATGAAATTTGGAGACTCATAAAGTTTTTTAAGATAAGAATTCCAGATGTGTAAAGAAATTCTATTATTATCTTTATTTTTTCCAGTTAGTTTTTATAATTAATATATATTGAAAAGGAAAGAGTTATATATTGAAAAGGAAAAAGTGAAATGTTAATATAATAATTGTTTTTTTTTTTTTTCTAAGTTAGAGTAATCTATTAACAGTAAGAAATATGGTACATCAGGCCAAGGCCATAACAGTGCCTTCGTGGAGGCAATTCGAACTGATAGAGACTAGTTTTTGGCTGCCCTTCTAGAGGGAAACTAGCCTGAAGAACTTTCAACTGAAAAAATCCCATGCAGGGGATCGGACCTTGATAGCTTTGATTGAGAACTAAGAACATAGACATTATATAGCATTTATACTAGACCATAAAAAATCTGGACCACTGTAAGAACTAAGACTGGTCACTGACAAAAAAGGACCATAGCTGAAGGAAACATTAGAACAACAAGACACTCTCTCAGAGAGGGCAGAGCAAAAGCATGAGAAACAAGAAAAAAAGTCAAATTACTCATCAGGAGCGACCTCCTCGATCCTGCAACTGTAATCTACTGGTTCACCATGGTCATGAGAGAGTTCAGCATTGGGAAGGACCTCTGAAGGAGTTTCCGTCCGATGTGGCTGACCTCGAGCCGAATCCTCCTGCATAACCTCCCTTCTCTCGCTAGGCTGACCCCGCGAGTCATGCAGCACTGCTTCCATGTTGGCGCCATCGATAGGAGCAGATTCATCCGGCGGATTCTCAGGCAGGGGCTCCTCTAGGAAGACAACAGAGATGGCCACAGTTACTCTTGGTCTATTGAGTGCGCAATCAAACGAAAAGAGAGCCGTATGGGACTGAGCAGGCAGCGCATCCCGAGAGGGCGAGTCGAGCCTGCGTCCAGAGCGAAACTGGCGTCCATGGAAGAGGCGAGGTAGGTTGTCAGAGGGCAATGAGATTTCAGAAGGAGATGTGGATGTGGAGGGCAAGCACCTCCTGGCAGAGCATGAGGACCCCCTCCTGCAACGCATCCTCTGCCTCAGTCGGGGCATGATTGCAGCAGAAATGGAGCTGTGGCTCTGGAACAACGGCGAATTGACAAGGTTCGGCTCTGGAGGAATGCCCAGGACCAAGGAGGAAGACTTGCAAGAACCAACAATGGAAACGTGAAGACTGTCGGTGGGCTCCAGGCAACAGGTATGGCGACTGCACTTCCCTGTGGAGGTGCGCTTGTTGGCTCTGTCATCAACTGAATTGCACAACGAATTCCTCGGCATAGGGGATAGCGGATCCATTTCATATAGCACCCTATTCCTGCAACAATCTACCTTCAGCATTGAATGACCAGACCTGTTAACCCGATGCGAATCGCTGTTGCGACAGTCGATAATGCCTCGATCCTCAGCATTCTTATCGAGAGGCTTCTCCATAACGTATGTCATTAAGAGCGGGCAGGTGGTAATTACTACGATCAGGTGGGCTCGAAGGTCTCGTATGGGATGGCATGTGGCCTCCCGTCCTATCGACCTCTGTCCCATCGCCCATATTAACAGCGCTAGCACCCGCATCCGGGGGTGAAAATAATAATTGTTAATGTTATAGATTAGAATGAATTTAAATTTTATAAAATTTTATAGATTTAAATAATGTTAATTTTCATAAATCGGTATATATATATAGTGTAGAGAGTTCTGAGATGTCTTTTACAACTCGGTATGAGGGAGGTGTGTTAATCTTAAATTGATCATTGTTTTAATAAATAAAATTAAAATAATTTCTAAATTATAAAGAAATGTTAGGTATAATAAAAAAATAAAAGTGAATAAATATATTTGGTTAGTTTTAATTAAACTATTTATAAAACTATAATAATGTCTATCTTATTATGTTTATTCATAGAACAATAAATTATGATGTATGAGGAAATCTGACATTGGTGCTTAAAATGTAGAATTATGTTAAAAACTAATAATAATAAAAATAATAAATCGATTGAATTCAGATTTCTATATTATAAGTTATAAATTCAATTCAACTTTCTATAACAAATACATATCATGGTTTTTTTTCAAGCATTTTTTTTTTAATGAATTTTGTTAAAAAATGATAGATATTTTTAAGAATGAGTTTAAGCAATGTAGTCGTTTGTAAAGTTCAAGTTTCTAGAAGTATTTTGGTGTGTTGAATTCATTGATGCAGTTAAAAACATATTTGAAACAACAAGAAATCAAAATCTAAGTTAAAATTGTATTTCGAGATTATGAAGGAACAAACAATTTTGTCTATTAGTTCAATTACACCATATGACATTAAAATAAATTTAAACTAGCAGTTGCACCATATGTTGCAAAGGAAACGTCGTAAGGGTGTTGTAGCATATGAAAGGGTAGCATAGAAGAAAGAACCAAACATGTAGCCACTGGTATCTCTAAAAGGGAAGAAGCTGACGGACTATAAAAAAGACATGCCATTAGATGATTAAACTTGCATGTCGGTCCAAACTTAACACATACTCATCATGGTTTTAATAGGTGCTAACTATCATTTAGGAGGAATGCGATTATTTCTCATATCGATGTTTTTTAGGTTGTTTATTTACTTAATATAATGTAACCCTCTTTATCAAAATCGTCCTCACATATATATTGCTTTCACACCTAGAATTATGTGTAACATTCCTAATTAGCGATGCCTAATTGGAATATTTGATTTTGTTAGTTTGCCATCTATAAATATTTCTAAATAAATAAAAAGTGAGTGAAGAGGGTCTAACTCACTCTCTAAGCGAAATAAGGCATCCACCTAGTAGCACAACGTTGCGACTTAAGTGGGAGTCAAGGGGGCCCTACATACACTCTAGAAGCTTATGCAAGCTTCTCGCGCGTATGAGGATGAGGCGGTGAGAGAGAGGCTACGTTGGTTTTTGGAGGGAAACCAACGTTATAAAACATGGAGGAGCCTCCTCATTTGGTTCATTCTTGAGTTGATGATTTTTGAGTGAGACATTTGTCTTCTTGAGCACGCGTCAGCGTGAATGCCCGCAAGACTGCTAGTGCACCGAGTGTCTCCGGCCGGAGATCTCGCCCATAGCCTCTGGGACTTCCCGAGTGCCCTCGCTCGGCAAGGTTGGTTTTTCAACATTTTTTGAGTCATTTTGTTTGCTTCGTTTTGTTGCGGTGCAGAGCTTATGCAGACCCGCACTACCGGTAGAGAGGATGCAGCCCATCGTGGTATTTCGACCGGGGTTTCCGCAGTGATTTCGCCGGATTTTGAGCAACGTAGGGTTAGTCTTTGCCCATAGAGGCTTTTCGTGGAGTTTCCGGGTGCGCTTTTTCAGCTATTTCCATCTAGCTTCGTGCGCAGCCTTGGAGGCCAGCCGTAATTCACCGGGGAGGCATTTTCCGGTGATTTTCGGATTGGCCATTTTTGATATGGTTTCGGATTTTGTTTGGGTTTTTTAGAGAGTGAGGATCGCTCGATTTTCTCGCCTTATTCGGCAAGGGGATCAACCCCTAGTCTTCGGCCCATTCCAATGAGCAAATTTACACTCAGCTTTTCCAAGAACACTGACACAAGCTTCATAGAGCATCCATTTCCTAGATTCTCTCGAGAGTGTTTTTCACTTGCCTTGGGGAAATATTAGGTGCCATCACTTCCGATCACCTATTTTACTTCATTATATTTCTCATATTAATAAAATGGCTTAGCATTTCTCTCTATGTTTTCTTCGGATGAGTTGTCGTATTTGCCGTATTGAGCGTTCTAGTTCTATACCACTTGGTGCGTTTATCTTTCACTCTTAGAGCCGCAGTCCGGAAAGGGCCAAGTAGCCTCCGGGATTCGTCCTCTTTTTAGAGGCGAAATATCCTAGAAATGCCCTCCTAGTCTATCTCTAGTCAGTTTGTCGTGTTTTAGAGATATCCCGAAACAGATATTACAAAGGGTATCGAGCATACCTGCCTGCCCCGTGGTCTATGACATCGTGAAAGAGACTATATAGAGGCAGTGAAGTATAGAGACCATGAGCATAGGTTGGAGACCACCTACGAAGAGGAAGACTATGCCTGGTGGAGGACACAGATCAGGAGAGAGAGCTCCGTGGATAGACGTAGAGCAGGAGAAGCTTGTAGTAGATTTAAGGCTAAAAAAGAGCCGATGGTAGATGACACAGAGGCCAAAAAGTTTGGAGAGGAACCTTCGAAGCTCTGCAGATTTAGCTGGCTGCATTGAGGTGATGGGACAAGTAGGTTCACAGCTTGTGGAGGCTAGGTAACGTGAGACCTACTCGGTTTTCTGTGCCGAGAGGGATCGTGCACATCTCACCATTTGCCGGAGCAAAGGTGTTTCTCAAAGATGATACTTCTACCGATGGCTTCACATGCACCTATCCGCTCTACCATGCCTACTTTCGCGAGCGGACAGGGGCAGGAGCCCACAGAGGCAAGAGCTTGGACACTTATATGAGTATTTTGCGTAGTATCAATCCTACGGAAGGAGTTCAGTGATGCTCTCACATTCGTAGATTTTGTGTAGCTCCACGGACAAGAGGACCCCCGCGACCATCATAGAGGCACCGACATTATCATGATAGAGATTCCCACCATGCCTCTAGTAGAGATTTCATTTGCTTACATTTGATGGATCATCAAATAGTTTGGCAAAGTCTTGGGTGGAGAAGTCCGGATATATATTTCTAACCTTAACCATATGTCAAAGATGGAGGCCATCAAGGTGGCGACATTAAATTTGGATGGTGAGGCCTGTGGCCGGTGGTTCCATGGGATGGTTACACTCGTACACTCTACAGTTGACGACATATGCCTAGTTTACCAAGAGGTTGATGGAGCATTTTGATCGGAGGGATCCGGAACAACATTTTGTTGAGATGACAAAGCTCAAGGCATGTGAGCCCAGAGACATACATCGTGCATTTCTTGAGGGTCTTGGTGATGGTGCCAGGATCTATCCGTGACACGAATGATCTATATGTTTGTGGAGATATCGTTGCAGCCATTTCGAGGTCTAGTCGTATCTACTAGACCCGCTACACTCTAGGATGATATCGTGAGGACCAAGGACTTACAAGATGCATTGAAAGCAGATGCGAACACCTTACCCCAAGAGACAGGGCTTCCAGCCCCCCAAGGGGAAGGATGTGAGGGTTCCTCCCTCAAAGGGGAATCTCGGCATGTACGTATAGATGATGATGCTAGGAGGGAGTTGAGGAAGAAGCGACCGTGCTTCATGTGTCGTGAGTCGTGGGCACTAGGGCATAGTTGGGCCGATGGTAAAGCACACTTCATTGAGGTCTTCTCCGATGATAAAGTAGGAAGAGGACAGAGGTGTCGATGTCTAAAAATCGTTACATCAACACGGGGATAACCACCCTACCCGTACCTTAATACGCCCTCCTTTTCCGTTTGGGATGGTGGCTCCGACCGGATATAATGGGACCAAATTTCTTCAAGATAATGAATAAAAGGGGTGGATGAATGATTGGTTTTCTAATAAGTGATAATGAATGGAGGAATTAATCTATAAGTGAAAACGTAAATGACTATTTTATCCCTAGAAGCTTCTATTCTTAAGTGCGACGTTTGGTGATCTATGTTCGTCGATAGGCATAGATGACACTATTCAATAAACATAGACATTTATTTAAATAATAATTACTTCGTTCAAATAGTTGAACGAAGTAATTGATAAAACATTGTTACACTTATCTTTTTATATTACTAATACATGAATGATTAGAAGAATAGAAAACCTAAACATCCAAATAGTGGAAAGTATAAAGACTACCGTTAAAACACATTCATATATTCAATAATAGCAAGAATAATCAAACAACAATTTACATAAAAAGAATGAATTCATACATAGATAATAGTACCATATGAGTTGCAAAATCTTCCAACGTCAATCGTAATTTGAATTCCTTCTTCCGACTTAAATACTTTTAAATAAAGGCGTAGTGCACATCCACATAAAAGCTTCATTATCAAAATTTGGAAAAATTGGTCCAAACTTTTCATAAAAAAATATGCCCTCAAGTAAGCGTAGTGCAAATCGTGTTTCGGTCATATATAAAACTTACGACCCGTTCTAAATACATGAAAGGGTCTATAAATACTAAATTAAACTAACAAACTACAAAATTAAAATGCTACTAAATTGGTATAACCCGATCTTGAACATCTCCCCCATGCCAACTGTAATCCACAACATGATTCATCACTTCCGACTTGCCTTTTGTCCCGAGTCAGCATATTGCCGCATTGGTTCCACTTCGAGGGCTACCGAGACAAGAATTCGATTTGAGCAAAGATAGGTGGCATCGTGTATATCGTGAATGATACACCCGATTGCATCCGTTAAGCATTTGAGGGCGGCTTTCGGGCCGTATGGTTTTACTAGGAACAACCAATAGGTGTCCCAAGTTAAACTTTCAATTCCTCGTGATCAAATTTCCCATTCTTTTCTAGCTCTTGAAAAACATGATTGTTCCAATGTCTTCGTCGATAATAATTTACTCCGGTGTACATTGAGAGATCATGTTAGATAAATAGAGAGTATTGTTAATCAAGTCAATCAAATTGTTCGCAGATAATTTGCATCTAGAAACCGCTCTACTTTCATCAATTGGGACTCGCCACTCCATGAATAGAATTTATTTGTGGGGTTCTAAGATTTTAGGCAAGTTTGCCGCTCGTCCCTCATTAGTGTTCTACCAAGTAAGAAAATCCGTTAAAGTCTCATCGGCTTGCTCTAAGTCCTCGCCCGGCATCAAATCGATTCGTTTATTATAAATGTTGTTATGTCGTCACGTAGGTTCAATCCCTGGGGTAATTTCATGACACAAAAATCTTATTTCAGGTTATTAGTGCCTTATTAATCTATATTGCTTCTCGCTCTCGAAATTGGCAGCCGGGGAAGACTCTCCTTGAACTTCTCTACTTGAGCTATTAATTGAGCAATTTGCTCATCTTTGCCTTACCATCCGTTCATCTATCAGTTTCAATTTTGCTAATGCCTCCGATAATTCTTTCTCGTTTCCGAATCGCCATCGCATCCGCTTTCTCGTTGTGCCTCCAATAGCCGTGTTTGTAGTGAAGCGATCGCTTTTCGATCCTTTTCTTTCAACAATTTCTCACCTCTCGATGCCTTATCCATGGTGGCCGGCCAAATAGGCACCAAGATATTGGGACAACTTTGTCAGTCATCGGAGAGGCCGAATTCTTCCTTCCACACTACATTGGTCGTTACCGTTTGTTCGAAAGAAATTGTGAAGTGCTGATCAATCCTTCTCCTTTTCCGTTGTCGCTTTATTACGTACCTTATGTTTTCGGGCTATAGAAAACATCCAATGGAGGAATATCTTCCACTCCGCAAAATAATTTGGATTCGAAGGATCCGGGAATTATTTCTAATTCTCAGAAGCCTGGGGTAGACCGAATGGGTTTCTTGCTTTGGAACCTTTAATGCCGTATCCCGTGTATTGGCCGCTTGGATGTATCGACATCCTTTGAGCTCTCAATATTGCTTATAATTGAATCAAATTGTTGCCATTCCCGGAGCAATCTTTGGGTCAATCCGAGTGTCGACATTCACCTTTCGTCGTCTGCCCCGCTCGCCTTTCCCCGTTCCCGATCACGTATTCTCTCCCGTTCTTTCTCTCGTGCTTCCTCTTGTTATTTCCCTTCTTGCCTCTTCCCCTCGTTCTAACCTCCCGGGAGTTCTTCCCCGCTCTCTTCTTTGGACTTCTTCAGAGATTTCGGATGTAGCAGGAGGTTTGGGTTCTCATAAGCTACCGCTCGGCTTGCTTGATTGTAATACTTCCGGCGTTGGCTAACAAATCTGGTGCGCAGTTTGCAACCTCTCGCTCTCTAAGTTTGTTAAATTCAACTAACCCGTCGTCATGGTATCTTATTTTAGCTATCTCGAACCTCCGAAATATCGACTCCGCCGAGGGAGAACAGTCATCAAACTCGTCTTCCTTATGTTCAAATTTAGTGTGAGTTTGGCCTCGATCTAGAACATTATAGACGACATTTTTCGATCAAAACGTCCGTTAGGCGGGGAGGGCGAGATTTAACATATTAATCTTTTCTCGCTTTTCTCCGCGTGTTTGTAATCACGCAGTATAGACGCCACACCTTAGAGGGAAAGGAGGCGTACTCGCTTTCTTTGAATTTCGAGAGTCTGTAGCCGATGCGATGTGTAAGCCGATATGCTATCTCTCGAGCTAAAAGTTTGTCGGGTATATACAAGGGAAGGACATGCAGGTCCGGGCCCCGTCGCCGAAAACCCTTACATAAGTGAATTTTTGCTTCGAACCAGGTTCCTAGGGCCGTCAAGTCAATCTCTACTTGAGAGGAGATCTTAGGAGTAGGTCTAGCAAAAATTGCATAGTAAATAGGCAGCATGAATCCATTGCATACTTGATATAGGTGGTGTTTATAATGGGCTTTCCAGTACTTCGGTGATATATATGAATGGGCATGGGGTCCCGTGGAGTCCATCTCCACCCTAACACAAGAAACTCCTAATTATAACATAGGGTATCTAAAATGTAGGCACTAAAGTAAAATGGAGGGATGATTCTATCAAGAATACTCAGATTTGTTTCGAAGTCAAGAATAGCAACATAACTTATCCGATAATATATTCCCCAATCCATGATTTCACTATTACATGCCGCTTCCATCAAAGGTACCATCTCTATGGAAAATTTTCAAGAATCATGTAATCCCCACATTCGACACATCATAGCTCCAACATAACAATAAGGAGAACATAAGGAATCGACTTCGAGTACTTACCCGAAGACTCATGTTTGTGTTTCGCCGGTTCGTCTCCATTCCCATATAGGCTCGACTTCGCTCTCTTTTCATCTCTAAACTTCTCCAGGAATGCTTTATTATACTTCTTCTCTCGGCTCGGGAAAATGGTACATTTGTTCCAAATCATTAGGCCGAAACGAACCGAAAACTCTCCCATCAATAGTGCATTATTATGTTCGTAATTGGAATTTCTTCAATGGCCCATCTCACTACATCCGTATATGGAAGAATTTGCTCCCGAGCCGCTACCCCGTGCGTAGGAATCACCCAAATCTTTCGCAGAGTAGCATCATATTTCTCCGGCTCGAGCTCGCCGTAGCTCGTACCGATGTTTGCCGAGGTTCCCTTACCTTCAACCAAAGTTGTAAATGCTCGCCAAGTAGTATTACCAAGACCAAGACATGTGGTATCCGAGATTAACTTTTTTGTTCGGGTCCCTGATCGACATGTTGTTCCGTTACCACAGAGCCGAAGTTGTTCCGTGTTTCTTAGATTTCTTCCCCATTTGGTCCGAATTTTCTAATGCTGAGAAGCTTCCGCACAAGAGATAAAATGAACGTAATGCGGAGAATAGATGCATAAAACTAAGTACCGAAGAATTATGTCAATCAATGAATAATGGAAGATAATCATAAGACCTCAGATATAATCTCTCGAAGGGATTTAGGCATAACTCGTCTTATTAATTAGTCGTTTAAACCTCGTCAATCAATTAAATGCTCATTATATCCTTCATTCGTCGAATAGTCTATTTAAGCATGAATTTAATTTTTGTTTGGCGTTGGGCGCAAGTGAATCACTATTGGGAAGCGGAAAGGCTTTTTAATTATAATTAACATAATATGCCGAAGCCATATCAATCCTTTTGAAAGTCGCGCTTGGCTTTATCGCGATCGCGCGATCGGAGGAAGACTTGGGCAAGCTTTTATTTAAGTTATCGTAACTTCGATCGCCGGGAGAAGCGATATCACTTAACTCGGGATCGAAGCGAAGGAAAGAGTCGCTGTATTCCCATCGGATTCCCGATTGCCGATAAGGGTATCGCATCTGAGCCGTGAGAGGGGCCCTTTGATGTGATTGTTTTATTTTTCCCGATTGCCGATGATTTATTAACTCAAAAGGTTTTATAATGTTTCGTTTGTTTTCTAATCTTTAGAGGAATGATGAGTTAATACCAATTTAATATAAAAGGGACCCATTTCATATTATAGTTTTCTAAAACAAAATTTTATGAAATGGGGGTTGTTGTATAGCACAATAGGAGGATAATGAGGAGGAGGCAGGAGATAGTGAGATGGCCCAAAGATCGCCTGCTACCTCCACCTCTAGTGGATAGGAGGTGCATTTCTCAGACCCACAGTAGGCCCTCATAGCCTTGCGAGGAGTCTTGGCATTTGACGCTCGCGCGCGTACGAGGGAGCGTATGTGGCCAGCGAGTATCGGGGCCTTGGTCGACAAGGCAAACTCCACAACTTCATTTATGCACACATATGATCGAGCCGAGGGGTATACCGATCGAGAGTTTTGATGGGTTTTCGCCCGGGTCCCAAGAGCCCGTACGATGCAAAGCAGGCCTATTATGTTCCAGTTAAGGAAGACGATGGGTACTTACACCATGACCGATCACTTTTTCATGGTCAACATAACAGATACCAATGTGGTACTAGGTGTTCGATGGCCGATTACTCCGGGGAAGGTCACCATGGATTGGGAGGCCTTAGAGATGGAGTGGGATGACAAGAAGACCGAAAAGTATGAGAAGATCCGTGGGATGCATACTTACCCACCTCGACATTTTCAACACACCGAATGGAGGTAGACTTCCTAAGAGAGACATAGAGTGGGCGGTTGAGTTGCGATTAGAGTGCGTATACCACCGGCCAAGTAGTTCATTCATATATACAAGCCATCTCGACAGTATTGTGTAGTGTTTGGGGATATACCACTGTGTCGGCCACCGTATAGAGGGTTTGAGCATACCATCGATCTTGAGCAATGGTATTCGGTGCGTGATCACTGGCTATTCCCTATAGGCATCCCAAAGCCTATTGGGATGAGATCGAGAGGGCCATCCAGAGTTGTTGACTCTTCGACACATCAGACCGAGCACGAGTCCATTTGATTTTTTTCTAGTGCTTCGGTGAAAAAGAAGGACGACACCTTGAGGATGTGCATTGACTATAGGGCCCCGAACAAGAAAATTTAAAGAACAGTACCCTATACCCGTGGATCGATGAGCCGATAGATGAACCGAGAGGATCTAAGTTCTTCTCGAAGATTGATTTGAGATCGTGGTACCATCGTATTCGCGTGAGGGAACAAGACATTCCTGTGACCGCCTTCAGTGTCATTATGTGCACTTTGAGTTTTTGGTTATGCCTTTTGGGCTGACCAACGTACCACCTTTCGATTTTGCATGAACTATATCTTCCGCAAATACCCATAAAGCTTTGTGCCGGTTTCCTTCGATGACATACTCATATATAGCAAGACTTGGGAGAAGCATTCCATCATATAGAGGCAAAGTACATGACGAAGAGCAATAGTTCTATGCTAAGCTCTCCAAGTGTGAGTTTGGGATGACAAAGATGTTGTATTTAGGTCATATTATCGAGTGGACAGAGTGAGAGTCCATAAGGAGAAGATTAGAGCCACTCGCGTAATGGCCGCAGCCGAAAAACGTGACTAACTTCGAGGGTTCATTGGGATATTTTCCTATTACGTGTGAAGTTCGTTAGAGGTTTCTCAGCCTTTGCCGCACCCCTTATAGATTTGATGAAAAAAGGGGGCATTCATTTGGTCGATACAAGACAAGCCGAGCCTTTCGATAGGCTCAAGGAGGTGATGAGTAGTCACGCTCTCAAAGGCTTACCGCAAGATTTGCGGCAAACCCATTTTTTCTCGACCGTGATGCATTGGGAGAGGGGATCACGAATATCGCTGCGGGGGGACACCCTATAGCTCTTGAGAGTCGAAGCTCCTTCGAATGAGAGGTTGTATCCTATATATGACAAGGATATGTTGGCCATTATGCATGCCTCGCCAAATTCCTAAAGATTCGGTAGGGAACAGTTCAGGGTGAGGATTGATCACAACAAATTCTTTAGGTTCTTTTTGGAGTAGAAGCAACTATAGGAGAGGCAAAGATAAGGGATCGCTAAATCCAAGCATATGAATTTGACATTGATTATGTCAAGGGTAAGAATAACGTGGTAGCATATGCCCTTTCGTCAATGCATCACCTACGTTATCTCTTATGAGCCCGGATACGATTGGAGGGCTCGAATTTTAGCTTCGAGTACCTGGGCGATTTAATTGCATGTAAGGTTCTGGATGGACAAGTGGTGGATGACAGTAATAGTGGTGAAGTCGATGAGATCATCTATTACAGGGACAAGATCTTCTTGACCGAGGGATCTCACTTAAGAAGATACTCTAGGCATCACACGATTCTCCATTCGTTGTGCCATCGCGGTTTACCAAATGTACGTGGCCATTAGAGAGGTTCTCATGGAAGGGGTTGGGCCTCAAGGAGGACGTACTCCAACACGTCGTGAGTGAGATGTTTGTCAGAGGAATAAGGGGGAGATGAGCCATCCCACAGGACTACTGGTACCTCTTCCCATTCCGAAGGGGAAATGGGAGAGAATTTCGATGGACTTCATCACCAGGTTTTCCCATTGTGCAGCGGCAAGGATTGTATCTTTGTCGTCGTTGATCGGCTAACAAAGTATGCAATAGCTTTTTCGCCATCCACGCATTACACAAAAGAGTACGTGGCCGAGTTGTCTTTTTCTCATGGAGGTTTTCGAAAGTTGCATGGTCTTCCTAAGACGATCATCAAGGATGTGACAATGGCTTGCTGGGCCGATTTTAAGGTGGAGCTTTTCGACTAGTGGGGACGGGAGTTGGACACCGAGTACCGCTTACCACCTACGATGGATGGACAGACGAAGATAGTTAACAAGTGGCCGGAGGGCTACTTGCGCAACTATGTCGCGCGTCGAGTGTGGTTGAGATGGTTTCATTTGGGGGAGTAATGCTATAAAAATACACATCACATGTCTATTGGTATGTCACCATTTTATGCTTTGTATGGGTACCATCCTTTATCTTTTGCCGATGTGATCTTTAGTGCTAGTAGGGATTCTAGAGCAAATATTTGGATCCAAGAGAGTCGTAAGCATCCTCCGAGCTCTCAAGGACAATATGGCGCGCACGTAACCAAATGTGTCGTATGCCACCGCAGGTCGAGTGGAGAGACAATGAGGTAGGGGACTTGGTCTACCTATGGCCGCGCCGATACACCGGGGACAGTCATCGCCGAAGCAAGAAAGGGGCCGAGAAGCTCAAGCCTCACTTTTATAGGCCATACGTGGTGATACGTAGGAATGGGCAGTTGCATATGAGTTGGAGCTACCCCAAGGCAAGCAAGATCCACAACATTTTCCATGTATCATGCCCGAAGAAGGCACCGTGCGAGGACTACAATGCAGGAGCTACCACCTACAGATGATGAGGGGCGCCTTGGTGTTGCGCCGCAGGCCATTATTGATACCTAGGAGAGGCAAGCATGAAGCAGGATGGTCCAGAATTCTTGGTGAGGTGAAAGAATTTTCTCCGCATGAGGATGCCACTGGGAGAGCGAGAATATTTTGCAAAAGATTCATCACTAAATAAGCCGAGGACAAGCATCATTTTTCCAGCGGGAGATCGTAATATTCCTAATTAGCGATAGCTAATTGGAATATTTGATCTCATAGTTTTTCGTCTATAGTTTGTAAATAAATAAAAATTGAGTGAAGAGGGTCTAACTCTCACTTAAGTGAAATAAGGCATCCACCTAGTAGCACAACGTTGCGACTTAAGTGGGAGTCAAGGGGGCCTAACACCATGTAGAGGAGGGGGGCATACGTACACTCTGTGCTTCGCAAGCTTCTACGCGTATGTGGATGAGTATGTGGAGGAGAAAGAGAGGCTACGTTGGGTTTGGAGGGAAACCAATGTTATAAACAGGAGGAGCCTCCTGATCAAGGTCTCTTCCCATTTGAGCGATGATTTTTGAGTGAGACATTTGTCTTCTTGATCACACCGAATGTTTAGCCTATCCGCAACATTTTTTAGTGCATTGAGTGTCACGGCCGTAGAGATCTCGCCCTTAGCCCCGGGGGATTTCGGGAAAGTGCCTAATCAGTGTTGGTTTTTCAAAATTTTGCCGGGTCGTTTTATTGTTTGGGTTTGTTGCGGAGTTGGAGCTTATAGAGACCGTGTAGTCACTCGGGAGAGAGGATGCACCATCGTGGAGGAGCTTCCTTTGGATTGGGTTTCCGCAGTGATTTCACCGGATTTTGAGCGCAGGGTTAGCCTTTGCCGATGTGATGCTTTTGGCGGAGTTTGAGGCGTTGTTTCACTATCTCCATCTAGCCTCCGAAGAGAGCCTTGGAGGCCAGCTGCATCTATCGGGGAGGCATTTTCTCGGTGATTTTAGGGATTGGCCATTTTCTATATGGTTTCTAGATTTTGTCCGGGTTGTTGAGGAGAGGAGGATTGCCAATTTTCAAATGCTTATTCTCGCAAGGGGATCACCTCCTTAGTCTTCAATCCATTCCAAATAGCTATATCTACATGAAAATTTTCCAATCATTGGACGCAGCTCATAGAGTTACCATTTCCGCATTCTCTCGAGAGTGTTTTCTCACTCGCCT
The DNA here is from genome assembly GCA_034641835.2 of Pinus albicaulis. NCBI lineage: Eukaryota > Viridiplantae > Streptophyta > Pinopsida > Pinales > Pinaceae > Pinus > Pinus albicaulis. The sequence continues at coordinate 960,188,392 of CM076583.1, read as the reverse complement.
TGGGCAATATTAAGTGCCATCACTCGATCACCTATTTTACTTCATTATATTTCTCGCATTAATAAAATGGCTTAGCATTTCCTCTCTATGTTTTCCGGATGAGTTTTCGTATTTGCCGTATTCTCTTTCTATGATATTATATGTCACGCACTATTATTGTTTTTTACCGTTATAGTTCTATACCACTTGGTTCGTTTATCTTTCACTCTTAGAGAGAGTCCGGAAAGGGCCGTAGCCTCCGGATCTCGTCCTCTCTTCATGTGCGAAATATCCGGTAAATTCCCTCCCGCCCATCCGTCATTGGAGTTTGCCGTGTTTGCAGATATATCCCAAAACAGATATTACATTATGTTTTCTACAGCTAATCCTTCTCTTAATTCCTCATTATGTAACTTAAAAATAGAGAAATTCCTATTATGAAAACAAAAATAGGATAAGGATCATCAACCAAATTTAAATGGTATTTATTTTTCATTCGATGAAGTTATGCAATTAATAATCTTCCATATTTCGAATGCCCATGTTTTGATGAAAGCATATGTAACCGGTCAAAATTTTGTATTCCCCTATAAATAAAATATTGGAACCATGATTTTTATGCTCCAACTAAATGAAAACAAGTCAAGGAAAATGGTTGAATGTAATTATTTTTCTATAGTCTCGTGAATTGCATCATTGACATGACAAGAGTATCCACCGTATCGTGTTCTCTTTTTGGTCATCTATCGTAGTTTCGAAAGAATTCATTGTTGCATCATTGACATGACAAAGAGTATCCACCATATCAGGTTCTCTTTTTTTGGTTATTTATTGTATTTTCCAAAGAATTCACTTTTTTTTGGTTATTTATTATATTTTCCAAATAATTCACTATAGAGATAGCAATTATTGAAAAAAGACCTCATTTGGTTTTTTGTTTAAACATCCATATGTATTTTCACAAGAAAAGCCGGTGTTTAAAGTATTTTCCTACTTGAATGGTCGAGTTTATCCACACCTTATTTGTATATGTTAAATTTATTTGGGATTCAATATTTCTTACAATTGATATAGTTTCAGGTTTCATTTAGATCCATTTACATTGTTCCGCAATTCAAACCCTAGAAAACATTTGTATCATTCTAATTTTTATTAAGGTTTGTGGATTGGATCATCTAGATCATAGTGACTCGCATCAAATGATTTTGGATAAATTATAAGAATATCAAGTTGAAGAAAAATATGAATCTTTTGAACTCAAGGGTGTTGAAAATATCAAAATTACTATACTCTACCATAAGTATGGTAAATTTGAATAATGAACATCCACACATTTCTGTCTTTTCGAATCCTAAAAAGGACTATGAGGATATACTAGGATAACCAAAGCCCTTTAATTAGCCGATATCAAGAACCCATGAAAAAGTGATTAAAGTTTCCTTTTTTTGGAAATTCAAATATTTGTCCAAATAAAAATCTTCATGAGTTCACTTTAAATAATAAAGTTTTGGTCACGTAACATCCTCAATTTGTAAAGGTGTACTTTAATACTTTCTCAACCTCTACATTTTGTGTAAGCTTGGTAAGACTACACTTTCTCATCATGTCCAATATGAACGTGTGACTTCACATCAAGGAGTGACTTAACACAACACTGATCACCATCTATGCAAGACCCCACATAGACTTAACGAATACGTATGACACTTAAAACACAAATTTAAGAGAAAGACAAAGCAATATTCATATCAAAATTACAAAAGCTCTTGTGGTAGTGTAAATTCACAGTTCTTATTCTTTGCATTTAATATTCTATCCGCAATGTTGAAGCCTTAGTTAAACTTAAGAGGGGGGGGGGGGTGTGAATCCGCCTAACACATTCATGGACTTTTAAAACTTTCCTTTAAACTTATTTACACCCGCATTTCATGATCAAGTTATTACATAATGTAACAACAAACTTAATATGTGAGTTAAAGAAGTATTAATTAGATTAGATAAACCATACCAACACATAAACATCATGCAAATAGACAACAAATATAAGTGGAAACCCAAAAAGAGAGAAAATGACATCTTATTATTGTTGTGATGCAAAGGCAAGATCCAACTCCCTCTCACCATCGATTTTATGTAGGCTCCAACCTACAGGAGGCTCCTACCTCTCAATTTCGCAAGATACAACTTGAAAGGAAGCTCCAACTCCCATCTATTTTCTACAAGCTCCAACCTACAAGGAGGCTCCTACCTCACCGCCTACAATCGACTTCTATCAAGCTACAACTTGATATAGAAGCACCAACTTCATCTATTTTCTCGTAGGCTACAACCTACAGAGGCTCCTACCTCGCCCGCCCATAACCGACATCTATCAAGCTACAACTTGATATGTAAGCACCAACTTCCTCACTCTTTCAAAAAACACATGTTGATTTACCTGGATATTAGCTTCCGTTCCGTACCTTCTTCATTGTTGTCCACCAACCTTCATATCCGCCTTATATCATCTCTCGAATCTTCACATCTTCTCTATCCTCCTTATTCTTACCCTCTCTTCCTCATTTCTCCATTATATAACCTCTTAATGCCTATCTATGTGATATAATTTATAGATTTACTGTATGACCGTTTGTATTCCACAAAGGAATTCGAAATGAACAAACTCATGACTCTTTGAATTCCGCCTTCTCATTTCTTTGTCCACCTCATTCAAAGGAATATAACAATATGTATACATTTCAATATTATATTAGGGTATTTATGTGCCTATGGAGACTTGCCTTTTCATCACAAACAATATAAAAATTAATTAAAACATTTACATTTACATTTGCAACAGACATATCTCATTCAACCCTTTCATTTCTTGGCTCACTCGTGTGCTTGTATTTTATGTTGTTGTAGTGAAATAGTTCTACATACTCTCCCCGTTTTCTATACATGTACAATGGATTTCCCAAATTATGTTCTAACTTCCGGCAGTTTTCTTTCAACCTTCATGGTTCCAACCATAGCCAAAAGCTACTTTGCGTAAAACTCGTCTTCACTTTTCCGCAACCATAATTTCGCAATCATGAATTTCAAATCATATATAAAAAATTATTTTACCCGCAAGATCCCCGAATGATCTTGTTCTTCACTCATTTAGTTCGCAAGTCTCTCGTTTGCTACAATTGTGTATCTCATTTATATATAACTCTTACACTTAAATCCAAAGTAAAGGTCGAAGTAATAATAATGCGAAGCTTATTTCACTTATGGTTGTAAACCACACAACAATACAACTCAATTTTATTCTCTTATGCGGAAAGCAATCTTTGGATGGCTATAACCATAGCGCAATCTAACTTCAATGTAGAAATTTATTCTTCAATTCTTAACTCTAAGGTCAAGACCACTTTTAATCCATCTAAAGAATATGTAAAACAATATTCCACCTCATACCTAAATATATAAACCTGGCCTTCGCCTTATGGGTTTTAAACCATCATTAGAGCTTTAAACAAAACTCAATATACCAGTCAAGCTGCCCTTTTCGTATATAAACGATAATATGCCCGCATACAATTTCATTCATACAAGGTTCACTTTATCATCAAACATATTATATATATCAACATAGATATATACTCCCCAATCAAATGTTAAGAAACATTCAATAAACCTTTGAATTTATATAGACTCCAAGAAAACATTAAGATTCATTTGGGTCCCACAACAATCATACCTTGCGTTCATAACTCGCAACTTCCTTTATGTTGGGTCCACCACCATTTGTTGCCAATAAACATTACCATTTATTCCAAACATACTTTTCCCTTCAAATATATTCGGCTCACATTATATGACTTTCATCAAATATCAATATGAATTTCGATATCATATATATCGAATTTCTCTTTAATCTCAAAACATCACATCCGGTCCATAATATACTTTTGCGCTCAAGTGTATAACACTATACCAGATTTTATTTAAATCACATGACATGTGACTTTGTTCCCACAACCCATTCAACGTATATCTTAACTTTGGATTAACCCCAATGGTCATCTATGAAATCAATCGCATATTCGTATCGAATTCAACCTCCGTAACTTTGACAACAATAGAAGAGGTCCTAATATATACATTGACCATATTAGTGATGGTCACATTACTTCACACTTTCACGAAGTCTCATCAACCAATTTTATGCATTTCGTACTTTATTAAATCTCAACTTTGATTTAATACAAAACCCAACAAATAATGAGGTCCACTGCACCCCCACATCTTGGTTAACATACTCGCTTATCATTTATGCAAGTTGACTTATAATCCAACAAACAACCTCGCTCTCGTGCTCCAACAAGGATTTAGGTGGATATTCGATAGATATCGTGCATCATAACTACCCACTCCTTAATTTATCAAAATCACACGATAAAAATGGTTTTTATAAACCACTCATTGCCACGCGTCGAACGAAGACTAATATCACGTTTTAAAAGCGAAAGCTACTTACCACTTGAGATGCTACGCGATACCGTCGCCTGAAATTGGAAATCATCTTCACTATTCACTACTTCATCTGCCCATATAACCACTGTTTCAAGGTTCCACCTCGTTTCATTAACTTGCATTCACTCCCATTCTTCAACACCGCAATTCGGTTCTACTATGATATCAACTTTTAATAAATCGACTCCTCATCGCTATTTTGAGAACTACGCCTTCGAAATTCACGATTTGTGAAAAGGCCCCTTGAAGGTTTCAACTATCCAAACGAAACCCTTTGATGATTTTGATGGCTTTCAATTTGTTGTTTAACCTCTCGCATCCCTATGCATCATTCTCACCTCGAATTGTTCAAACTCGTTTAATGGTATTCGTAACCATTATTCAAAACAAAGGACATTCTATCTCAAAACCCAATTACTCTTCCAAATACTCCGATGAATCAAAATCCGAGTTTAAACCCATATTTTTCTTCAACAAGTATGTTTGATTCGTTGTTCCTTTTTGCACGAAACCTCTTAGTAGGTTCCCAAACCTCTCCAATCGGGCTTTTTTTTATACTCCACTTCGTGCCAAAACATGGTAATTGAAACAGCATCAATATAATATGATCAAAAAGGTATTACACATCAATTACCTTCAATTTATATACAAAATCTCTAATTTGAACCCTTGCCACCGAGTTTATTCAAAACTCGTTTATAAACCCAGATCAACTCACAATATCCATATAATACTAAACAAATCCTTTTATATACACAATCGAATTTACTTACAAAACCTCCTTGTTTTGGCTAGATCTTCAACTCAAACCTGGCCCTTTCAATCTCACTACTTTGTCTCTCCCGTATCTCCAATCAAGTGGCCCCGCTACAACCGCCTCTCGCTTCATGTGTAATGCTCTCTCTCTCGCCGCCTCTACTTCTTCCTAGTGTCTCGAGCCGCCTCTTTTTCTAGTTCTTCTTTGTGATAGTTCGTGCTACTTCCTTTCTTATCCTTTTCCATCAATGACAATATTTCCAACAAGCCTTTCGGGGTATCGATGGCAATACTCCACCAATACTCCAATACTTCCTTCAGACTTCCTCTCGCTTATCTTATTTTTCTTGCTTTTGCTCCCCCTTTGACATCAATGGAAAAGGGTTGCACATCTCTTACCGTAGAATCTAACTTTGTGTTTCCTTTCTTTGAGTTGTGTTTAGGCCCTTCTTCTTTTGACTTTATACCTCGTCGCTCCAGACCGGGTGTACACGAGTTGCTGAGAGAGCACTTTTGAGAATCAATGAGCTTGTATATATACACGTAATTTGATACGATCCCAGGCTACGTACTACTTGCATCCTTGTATAGAGTGTAGGTGATGATGGAACAACCATATATAATAAGACTTATATAATCGTAGATGTATAATTGGACCAAAACTAAGATGACCGAGAATGATTCAAATATACTTCGCTCTCTAGTATGATCTTTACCGAAATACATATTTGCTGAGGAAGATTGTAGATGGAATATGTCTTCTTCTCGCAATACACATATGCAAGATAAATATCCGTTCAATTATGATTATGCCAATATATCTTTTATAGTTGTGGCTCACCTTTCCTGCCTCTCGTTGGTGGTGATATGAGCTAGATGCCGACAAGACATATACTTTATAGCCGAAAGACCCTTGATACTCTTTTCAATGGTGACATATTGAAATCCTTTCTTCGCCGAAGTATGCTTTTGATGAATCAATAATGTACTTTTCTTAAATTTTCAACCGTAATATCAACACAACTAGTCCTTCATACTTCGTATACTTCAACTATTCTATCATGATGATCTTCTCGCAAAAACATATTCAAGATGTTTAATTGAAATCTTAGCAAACAAACTTCACACTCGTTGTATGAATGATCTTAAGAAAGAGGCCTTGAAGATATATAGGTACTCCATCAGAAGACATGCGCTTATATATAAAAATAGATATTGCTTCAATGCTCAACATAATGCTTCAAGTGTAAACAAAATAATGATCCTTTAGCACTCGTTATTGGACCTTTTCATGATTTAGTAATGCAGATAACACTCGGGAATACTACCTTTGATGTACTTATGATCTTGAGTACCTATACTATGTCATGATCAGTTTGTTGAGGCCACTTGGTATTCTCACGATAAGCGTAATCGCATGATCCAAATACCAATTGATACTATTTTGATGAACCATGTAGAGATTTTACTTCGCTCGCACATGAACCCATAGTTAAGACAACCTTCATAGTTTCTACTATTGAGCTCTCCATCGTTCTCACCGTAAATCATCAATATACCGAATCTAATCTTGGCATCATTAACCTTGCTTATTCTCGTCATTCTTGTTAAAAGAATGTCACTTCATTTTCTTCTAGGACTCGCTTCCGTAATCATCGTCGCTTTATATACAATTCAACTGCTCTAACATAATGATCTTCTACGGAAGACATATTCAATTTTATTTACTTGGAATCTTCATGGGAAGACCACTCGCAGATTTTTCACTTATTTAACCTCATTCCTCCAAAGGGAATTTTCATAGATGAATGATGTAATGATATAATGATGATAGGCACTTCTCTTACTCATCCTTCTTAATGTGATTCATTTGTTAATTCTACATGTATGATGCAAAATGTGATCATCCTTTATGGGTCTTGTTGAGCCTTCAAATTTGTGTTTTCCTTCACCTCATTTTACTTCATTCTCCCTTGTCCATTTTTATTTTAAACCCATTTGATCAATAAAAATAATTAAAATTACTTCTAGAATGTTTACATGACTGACTTGTTGAATTTTGTGATTGTTGCCATTGTTAAGCATTTTGACCGGAACTAGCTGCAGAATGCAGGCATTCCGTAGCTAACCGGCGATTCTGCAGCTACCTTTATGTTTGAGTATGTTCCAGGTGGCCTCTTGAGGAAAAACGCATATGGACATGATCCACGTCGTGCCTACATGGTTTTTTGCTCATGATGGGAGAGGAAATGAATTCTGGGTACGGTTATGCACGTGGGAACACATTTGTGAAGTAAGACTCCTACTAGGACTGTATTAGTCCAGGTGTCTTTTCTTCTTCACGCAGCCACCTCAAAGACTCCTAAGATGATTCGGATATGGAAAGACATCATTCCTAAATTTTTTTAATTATTGTTACTTGCATTTTCTTTATAAACTCTTGAGTAGACCGAGAGCTTAGTTAGAGATTTTGTGTTAGATTTGCTGCTAGATTTTGTGAAAACTCTGTGTTACGTCTTTGAAGACACAGAGCATTATGTTCAAACTATTGCATCGTTAATGGAGCAGAAAAAATTATCTTGAAGGCGTGATTTAATTTGGAGTTGAATGCCGTCAAGTGGTAGAGGGCCCCTGCCCCTTGCACGGATTTCTTTTGCGTAAACTAGATAAGTTTTTCCTAGTTGTCTTTACGTTCTGCATTTAAATTGGTAGTTGTTTGTTTTATCTACTGTAGTCGTACTCATTCTAGTTCTTCCATAAGAAGACACTCTTCCAACAGACTAAAATGATGAATGTTTAATGACTATGGTATTGTAGGATAGGAGTTAAATTTGTATTTGTTTTAACTAGCTACTGTAGCCATAATTCGTTCCAGCTCTTCCACAAGAAGACACTCTTCCAACAAACCAAAATGATGAATGATTAATGACTACGGTATTGTAGGATAGAAGTTGAATTTGTATTTGTTTTTAACTAGATACTGTAGTTACATTCATTCCAGTTCTTTCACAAGAAGACATTCTTCCAACAGATCATAACAATAAATGATGAATAGCTATAGTACTATAGGAATTAGTTGTAGTTTTTGTTATTCACTATCACAGTTGCACTTGTTCTAATCACTCTTCCACAAGAAGAAATTCTTCCAAGACATCCTTAAGAAGTTCAAGATATGACCGTGATGTGATAACTTAGTCTTTCATTTGCTTTCAGTTCATTTGCTTTCAATTTCATACAAGTCCACAGTCAGAATTGTTCTACCTCTTCCACAAGAAGGAACTCTTCCAAAATATCACTAATGATGAACAAACAAATTGTGTAACTTCATAGAATAATGCATGTTAATTAGAACGCTCCGGAGTTTCATTTTGCATTTAATTCATGTTCAGCTACTTTGTTTCAAGTTTGATGATGACTCATAGTTCAACATTGTGCTAGTTTAGTAGCATCTTAGGTTCATTTTTAGATCAACTTATTGCACTTGCATCTCATAGTCACACTGTCATCCCTTGCACAATAGATTACTTTAGTTGATAGGATCCACAAGACAGCCTTCATTATCTACAAATATCTTTTTGTTCTGAAAACCATCAGTGATCCATAACCATAGGAACAGAAGATAACATCATTACAAGGTCTGAAATATCTCTGCAAATTCCTCATCATAAACAGAGCTCTTCCTCAAAAGAACTACTTTAAACAAGAAATCAACAACTCTTTGAGTATAGGTTCTGTGACATTCAATTAAATTGCAGAATAGAATTAGGGGTTAATCATGGAATAGATGAGCTAGGACAAAATATTGCATCATTAGTGTTTAACTGTTCAGTTAGAGAACTTGCATATTTAGTGATCATTTTTCAAGTTTAGTTTGTGTCATTTGCCTGAGAAGTCATTATCAAGCTTTTGTTTCTATTTAGTCATAGTTCAGATGTTACTTCAGTGTTTCTAATTGCATTTGACATTCCCTACATTAGGTTCAACTGTGTTTTTGACCACCAATTTCTTTCCATTAGTTTTCTAGGCATTTTCATTGTAAACATAAAATTCCAAAGGACCAAAAACATCATAAATCAACATAAAAGACCAAAAACATCACAAAACACTACACACAACGCATTAGGAAACAAGCACCTAGGTACATATGGTACACTTCACTTCAGCAGTTTACAAATCCTGGTTGACAATTAAATGGGCTCAGTTTAGGAGACTAGATTGAGACCCAACATTTTGGCGCCGTTGCCGGGGAAGTGAAAACTAGGTAACCTTTGTTTCTTAGCATCCAAAAACAATTTTATGCATAGGGAGAGAGATTCAAGGGGAAGATTTATAAGCAGCAGAGGCAGAAGTTTGACATCTAGAACACCACTTGTTTCATCTAGATCCAGAACTAGTACACCTTCAACTCAAACCCATCTTCCATCCTTTACTGATCCTGGACTTCTAGAAGATCTAAGGTCACCTATTCCATTAGAGAAACCTTCCACTTCATCCACTGAATCTGCCATAGAAGAAGATCTAAAAACTCCTGTCAGGGACACAAACCTTTCTACTTCCACAGGAGAGTCAACCATGGCAGAAGAAGGAGGAGGAGGAGTTGTTAATGGAGAACATACATTGTTTGGAGGAGGTAGAGGTAGAGGTAGGGGAGAAGGAGGAAGAGGATAAGGAGGTAGAGGTGCAGAAGGAGGAAGAGCTAGAATAGGAAGCTCTTTTGGGTTCCCTATACTTGATGAAGAAACCAATACAACCATGAAAAACATTTCACCTTCTGTCCTTCCGAACTTCTATGGACTTAAAGCTGAGGATCCTGAAACTTTCTTATTCGAATTTGAAGTGTTGTGTAGGACTTATGACTACCTACAAGATGCTCAAAAATTGAAATTATTTCCTTCAACTCTGAAAGGAGCAGCATTGAAGTGGTTTATGAGTTTAAACAATAGTTCTATTAGAACATGGGAAGACATGAAACAAGCATTTCTAGAGAGATACTTGGATTATTGTATGTCGGTTAATCATAAGGAAGAAGTGTTGAAGATGTTACAAAAAGAAGATGAAAATTTAGAAGATTTGTTGGAAAGATTTAAATACAACATAAAAAGGGAAAAAATGGAAAACCTAGATCAAGACACCTTAAAAGCTCTTTTGTTGAAAACAATTAGGGATGAATGGTTGGATATCCTTAACATGATGGGAAAAAGGGATATATCACAACTCACATTACCTGAAATATCTGAGTTATGTATCAACCTTTCCAGAGGGAAATCCAAAACTGTCAAAGGTCCAAGAGATCCTGCTCTTGCAAGAGCAAGTAAATCCGCTTCTGGGACAGTAAGTAGATCAGAAATAGGACACATGCTTGATGATTTTAAATCTGACATATTAGGGAGTCTTAGTGAACAAATAGACACCCTCAAGATACAAAACAAGCAAAAGGCTGAATCTGATGCCTTGGCAATCTTTTGTCCCAAATGTACGAAGAAACATGCCTTGAGAGAATGTCCTCTAGATGTAAAAGTTGTAGAAACATGTGTTATTTGTTCTGAGAAACATGAGACCAAGAATTGTCCTTCTCTTCCTGGTCTCAAGGCTGTTTTTCAAGAGGAAACTCCTACAGACTCCACAGAATCTCTTAACTTTGTATCTAGAAGACCTTGGCAGGGACCTCAGACACAAGGATTTCATGATCAAATGTATAATCAACCTCCACCTTGGAATTCTTGGCAGCAACCTTGGCCCCAATTTCAAAATCAATCTCAAGCTTGGGCACAAGGATCACAAAGTCCCTATGGAAGATACTCTCCATACTATCAGTATACACCATCCTATCCACCATATCCACATTTTTATCCTCAAAATCCTCAACAAAATTTTCCTCAAAATCTTCAACAAAATTTTCAACAAAATCCTCAACAACATCATTTGAACCAACCTCATCAAAATCAACCACTTCCATTACCATTCCCTCAAAAATCCAATCAATTACCAGCTCAGCCCATACCAAACCCCAATAATAAGAATCCTCAGAATACATACATGATAGAAGGACAACAATTTCCAACTTATCTAATTACTCCTCTAGACCTTAGTGATGTTCAACTTAGGTCTGGAAGGATACTTGAGAAAAGGAAACCTTCTGTGATCATACAGGAACAAGATAATTCTGAGGAAGACTCCCTACGGGTTAATAAAAGTCTTGAGGAAGGAACATCCTTTCAAGGCCAAAACATTGAAAAAATGAAACAAAAAGATTCAATAAATCCAACTCCAGTATTAGAGCAACCATCCACATCTACTTCTATACCTCCCTTTCCGGAAAGACTACAAATTGATAAAGGTGTAGAAAAACAAATAATGGTGCCTAATTATGATTTCTTGGATGAATTGAGAAATGTTTACATTAAAATTCCATTATTGCAAGCCATCAAGGAAATCCCAATTTTAGCCAAAACAATAAAGGAGTTGAGTATGAAGACAACAAAGAAAAGAATAAGAGAAACCAAGAAAATTCAACTGGTAGGACAAATAGCAGACATTATGATGGGTAATATTACTATTCCAAAGTACCTTGACCCAGGAAATCCAGTTGTCAAAATCCACATCAATGGAATTGAAATTCAAAATACACTCATTGACTTAGGAGCAGCAATAAATATCATGAGTAGACAAATCATGGACAAACTGAAACTTCCTAATCTTCTCTTTACACCCACACTATTACAATTGGCAGATAGATCTGTGATCAGACCAGATGGGGTAATAGAAGACATTCCAGTGTCCCTAGACTCTTGGGAGTACCCTGTGGATTTCATGATCCTAACACCAAAGAATAATCTAGGAGGCCATCCTGTTATACTAGGAAGACCTTGGTTGGCTACAGCTGATGCTTTTATTAGTTGTAGGTCTGGTGATATGTATATTTCTGATGGTAGTTCAAAAAAGAAATTCACTTTATATCCTCCAGCTAGGACAATTACAGATCTAGATGACACTCAATGGATAGAGGATGAAGAATATTTACAACCACTCTTCACAATTTCAGAAATTAGTGAAGATAATCAAATTATGAATACTCTAGAAAACTTTGAATCTTCTCCAGAACACAAACAAGAATCATTTCAAGAGAGATCCAATATTGAGTTCTTGTCATCTAGACAGATGTCTCTTCATTCTATGGACAAATTTGGCAGCTCTACAAGTGAAATCTTTCCAGGCAAAACCTTGAATATAAACAAAAACCTAGAAAGATCTCAACAAGAAGAGTTAGTCAAAGTTTTACAGAGACATTCTTCCGCATATGCATGGGAATACACTGACATGAAAGGGATAAGTCCCAAGACTTGTACTCATCACATCTATATAGAAGCAAATTGCAAACCAATCAGACAGCCTCAAAGACAGATGAATCCAAATCTTAGGGAAATTGTCAAGGAAGAATTACAAAAATTGTTAAATGTTAATTTTATCTATCCTATTTCAGATAGTCATTGGGTTTCTCCTTTAGTAATTGTACCTAAGAAAAATGGAAAATGGAGGGTGTGTGTTGACTACCGAGAACTGAATAAACCTACTCTTAAAGACCATTTTCCCTTACCTTTCATAGATCAAGTATTAGATACATTAGCAGGTAAAAAGTACTTTTCATTCCTGGATGGATTTAGTGGTTATAATCAAATCCAAGTAGCACTTGAAGACCAAGATAAAACCACATTTACTTGTCCTTGGGGTACTTATGCCTACCGAGTATTGCCATTTGGATTGTGCAATGCACCTGCAACATTCCAAAGGGCAGTATTAGGAATTTTTTCTGATCTGATACATGACTGTGTAGAGGTGTACATGGATGATTTTACGGTTTATGGGGATACATTTGAAGAGGCTTTAGAAAACTTGGAAAAGGTCTTAAAAAGATGTCAAGAAGCAAACCTTTCTCTTAGTCATGAAAAATGTTTTATGATGTTCACTGAAGGTATTGTTTTAGGACACCACATTTCAGGGGATGGGATTAAAGTTGATGAGGCGAAAGTTGAAGTTATTTCTAACCTATCCATTCCAAGTTGTCAAAGAGATGTTAGGAGTTTTCTAGGATTTACAGGGTATTATCGGAGATTTATAGAAAACTTCACCAAAATAGCATCTCCTCTCTTCAAATTACTCACCAAAGATTGTGAATTTAAGTGGACTTCTGATTGCCAGTTAGCTTTTGAAACCCTGAAAACCAAAATTTCTGAAGCACCTATATTAAGGGGACCTAGCTGGAAGTTACCTTTTCATATCTCGACAGATGCTTCCGATACAGCTCTAGGAGCAGTATTGGGACAGAAAGATTTAATTCCCTATGCCATCTATTATATCGGTAAAAATTTGACTCCTGCAGAGTTAAACTATACTGTAACTGAAAAAGAGTTTTTAGCTGTTGTTCATGCCATTAACAAGTTTAGACACTATATAACAGGCTATGAAACTTTTATTCACACTGATCATTCTGCCATTAGATATTTAATGAATAAATCAATCACTAATGGTAGAGTTATAAGATGGTTGTTATTATTGCAAGAATTCAACATTACTATTCTAGATAGGCCTGGAAAAAAAAACACTGTGGCTGATTTCCTGTCTAGAATCCAAAATATCAAAGATGACACTCCGGTTGAAGATCAATTTCCTGATGAATATCTTTTTGCAATCTCTACTCAAACTCCATGGTTTGCTGATATTGCCAATTATTTAGTTTCGGGAAAATTTCCTTCAATTATGAATGCAAGGGATAAAAGAAAAATCATTAATGATAGTGCAAGATATTCATGGGTCGCTAATGAGTTGTACAAGACAGGTCCAGATTTGATTATTAGAAGGTGTGTTCGTGAAGATGAGATGCCTGAAATTCTCAAGGCATGTCATGATGAACCTTGTGGCGGACACTTTGCGGATAAGAGGACAGCCTATAAGATCCTTAAATTAGGATATTATTGGCCATCTTTGTTTAAAGATGCAAGGGAGTATGTCAAAAGGTGTGACAGTTGCCAAAGGGTAGGGAAACCTTCTCCTTCAGGTGAGATGCCATTACAACCTCGGGTACACATTGAACCTTTTGAAAAATGGGCTTTGGATTTTGTAGGACCTATTAGTCCTCCATCAAGACAAAAGAAATACATATTAGTTTGCACTGATTATGTTACTAAGTGGGTAGAAGCTAAACCATTACTTGCTGCTAATGAATCATCTGTAGTTACTTTTCTTTTGAGGATATTTTTACTCGTTTTGGTGTCCCAAGGGAAATTGTTACAGATCAAGGAGCTCAATTTACATCAAGGCTAGTGGAGCAAATGATGGAGAATTACAAAATAAGACATAGAACATCTACTCCTTATCATCCACAAGCAAATGGTCAAGTGGAATCCACTAATAAAGTTATTGAAGGAATCCTAACAAAGACTGTTCATCTACATAGAAGAGATTGGGTAGATAGGCTTCCTGAAGCCTTATGGGCCTATAAAACTACATGGAGAAACACAACAGGCCATACTCCTTATGAGCTTGTTTATGGAAAGCAAGTTTTGTTTCCTATAGAGTTCCAAATTCAAACATTCAAGATGGCAGTTCAGCTAGGACTTGATCTAACGGAGGCACAAAAGCATAGACTGGAGAAAATTAATGAGTTGGATGAGATCAGACAAGATGCAGTTCAGAAAACAAGTCTAGTCCAACAGCAAAGGGCTAGATGGCATGACAAGTACATCAAGGAGAAGAAATTCAAAGAGGGTGACTGGGCTCTCTTGTTTGATTCAAAATTCAAGGATTTTCAAGGGAAATTTGAGACACATTGGCTTGGGCCATATGAAATTGTTCGAATTTTTGATAATGGGGCAGTAAAAATCAGAACTATAGATGAAGAAGAGGTCACTTTTCTTGTGAATGGTCATAGACTGAAGCTATACCACAAGCCACTCTCAAGAGAAGAGTTTGTTAAGAAGTTCCAAGAAGACAATGATGTGAAGTTAATGAAGAAGAGTCTCTCTTCTTCATCAACTTGATTAAATTTTCTGAAGCATTTCTCTTTTGAAAAAAATAAAAAATAAAAAAAAAATAAAGGTATAAACATGAAAACCAATCATTGATTGGCATGTTTATACAGAAAAGATAGGGTGAAAATCAGAGTCTCTCTGACACTCTAACTTTTCCCATTTTTGTTTTTATAAGCAGCTGTTATAAAAATCATAAGTACAGTTCCATAGTACTTATGATTCATTTCATCTCACTCCATTTACTTATCCATTCATACTCCATTCCATCCATCATTCATTTCATCTGACTCCATTCCACATTTCATTCATTTCATTCCATCTTCCATCCATTTCATTTTCATGTCAAAACACAAAATTTGATATCATGCTGTAGATGAATAAAATATGTCATGAATTGCAGTACAGCCCTTATGTTCCTTCATTCCATCCATTTTATTCCATTATCCACTTCATACATATCATAATCCATCATCCATTTTCATCCATTTTCATAACATTTCACCCATCCTCCAAAAACATTTCATTTTCATGATTAAAGTGTTCTACAGGAACATTCTGCAGCTCAGTGGACATTCTGCAGCTAATCAGCCTTTCTGCAGCCCGACAGTATTTTCGCAGCTATAAACCCTGAAGGCATCAACCAGCAGACATCAGAATTACAACAAAGTGACCCAGTGTATTCATAAATCAAAAGCATCAAGAAAATCATGAAGACTCCTCCAGAAATGAGCAGAGAAGACAAAGGCTACAAAAACATCAAATAAAGGGCAGAGGTAACAAATTTAAATTACGATGGCATTTCATAAAAGTTTAGCATAGTTTAGTTGTGGATTATTCGAAAGGTTGTTTTAATTTTTTTATTGATCAAACGCCAAACAAACCCTCTACAGACTTTGTACTAAAACCTTCCATTTCAAATTTTATATCCGATAGCATTTAAGCGGTGAAATGATCAAAGCGTTTGAATTTCCCACGACTCTTAACCAAGTTATTTAATGATGATGATTTTCCCTGCCGTCGTAAATCCTCCGCCGTCTCCTCAATCATTAATACAAGCCCTCCACCTCACTCCACTACTCTATGCCGTGACCATTTGCCATAACTTCATTCCGTAGCCAGTATTCCATTCCGAAGACAGAGGCATTATTATCATCAGGAGCAGATCAGAAGAGGTAAATTTGGAAGTATAACGGTGTGAGAACTCAAAACCACTTGATCCCGTGAACAAATAGCATATCACTGTGAACGAAGTTTGGAGCATTTCCACTGTCAACACAGAATTGTGGCTGTGTAGAGTTTAAAGTCTGTTGTTACCAAAAGACAGAGGTGTTAAAATTGAAGTCTTTTGCTACCAAAGACAGAGGTTTGGTAGTGATTGAGTTCAAAAACCATTTGTTACTAGAGACAGAGGTTGAGTTTGAAGTCTGTTGTTACTAGAAACAGAGGTGTTTTTCAGTGATTGAGTTTGAAGTCTTTCTGTTACCAAAGACAGAGGTATTGCAGTATTAAAACTGAAACCGTTTTGCTACTAAGAGCCAGAGGTATTTCAAAAAAAGGAAACTTGAAGCCATCTACCACTGTCTATCAGAGAAATATTAGCTCGAAATTTGAAATTGCTTTCATATCATTCCAAAGTTCAACAGAAGCACATCAGTCCGAGGATTCGAAGGCATTTTTCATTATCAAACAGAGGCATACCAGCCAGAGGTTTTGAAGCTGTTGCTATTATAAATCAGAGGTATGTCATTCCAAAATTGAAGCCATTTTCATTTAGAGCTTGAAGCCATTTTAATCCGAAAGTAAAAATCATTGTTTTGTGGGTAGAGAAGAGTGTTAATTTGATATTGAAAAAATCATGGGTTTCATCGTAAGGACTGAGCCTGTGGGATCAAAATATTTAGAAGGTTACCCACAATGCAAGGAGATGTTACAACACATAGGATGGCTTCAATTCTTGGAAAAATTTAATGGCTTCCATAAGGAAGTCACCAAAACATTTGCCAGATCATTCCAAGGTACTGAAGTTGAAATAGGGGATGTCAAGTTTACTGTTACTGAAGTTTTTATAGCAGAGGCTACAGGATTGGCCAGAACTGGAGAAAGATGGTTTAAAAATAGGGAATTCCACAATGACTCCTGGAAACAAATTTTAAAATCACCAAATATGGATGTTAGTGTGTTCAAGAAAGGAATTCCCAGTACAGCATTGAAAAGCAAATGGAGAAATATACTATTTCTTTTACAAAAAATTGTTACATGTGAGGGTAGATATGGGACATTTTATGTCTATCACATTAGACTAATGTTTCATTTTCTAGGAGAAGATTTGAATCTACCATATTTCTTGTATCAAAGTCTGAAGAAAATGGCTTCCTGTGTTCAGAGAAGAGTTCAGTTTTTAGAGACAACCCTGTATCATCATGGGTTGGTCAAAATTTTGATTGAGCATCATCTATCTAAAAAAAATGATACATGGGATGATTTATTAATAAGAAATCATTTTGAAGAAGCAAAAGAACTATCACCTGAACCACAGCCCACAAAGAGAAGTAGGAAATGGAGGACTTCAAAAGGTAAAATTGACAAACCAGTTCAAGAAAGCAGTGAGGAAGTCATTTTGGAGAAGTTGACTAGAATAAAGAGGGAAATTAAGGAAGAGAAGATAATCAAGGAATCTACTACAGAGAAAGGAGAGGGGTCCTCTCAGCTTAGGAGAAGTCACAGATTAAAAGGAAAATTGAAGAAAACACCAATCAAACAAACAGGGGTAATCAATATTGAAGATGAAGAAACATCCATGGAAGAGGATGATGATGAAGATTTTTATGAAGGCACCCCTGAGATTGATCCTGCTCAACAGGAAATCTATGATTATGTGGAAACTTTAGAGAGAACAGCTTCAGAAAGAGAAGAGAGAACCCCCAGTCCTCCACTGTCCGAAATTGATATATTAAGGAGGGATAGGTATGAGTTGGAATTGTTGAATAGACACATCAAAAATGAAAACGAAATTCTCAGAGATCAAATCAAACTCAAAACAGATATGAACTCTACCTTATCCCTGCATATAGACAAAGTGGAGAGGACCAATGAGAAGATGAAGACAAGGAACAAAAAGTTGATCAGGGCACTCACAAACCTCAGGTTCAAACTTGTGATCAGAAAACCCAGAAGGCCTCTAGCTTTCAGACAAAGGAGAAGAAGGGGATTAGATGTCCTTGCAGAAGCCTCTGAATTCATAGGATAATTTGCATGAGGACATGCAAAGAGACAGCAGTGGGGGTATGTTGAGCCTCAAATTTGTGTTTTCCTTCACCTCATTTTACTTCATTCTCCCTTGTCCATTTTTATTTTAAACCCATTTGATCAATAAAAATAATTAAAATTACTTCTAGAATGGTTTACATGACTGACTTGTTGAATTTTGTGATTGTTGCCATTGTTAAGCATTTTGACTAGAACTAGCTGCAGAATGCAGGCATTCCGTAGCTAACCGGCGATTCTGCAGCTACCTTTATGTTTGAGCATGTTCCAGGTGGCCTCTTGAGGAAAAACGCATATGGGCATGATCCACGTCGTGCCTACATGGTTTGTTGCTCATCATGGGAGAGGAAATGAATTCTGGGTACGGTTATGCACGTGGGAACACATTTGTGAAGTAAGACTCCTACTAGGACTGTCTTAGTCCAGGTGTCTTTTCTTCTTCATGCAGCCACCTCAAAGACTCCTAAGATGATTCGGATATGGAAAGACATCATTCCTAAATTGTTGTAATTATTGTTACTTGCATTTACTTTATAAACTCTTGAGTAGACCGAGAGCTTAGTTAGAGATTTTGTGTTAGATTTGCTGCTAGATTTTGTGAAAACTCTGTGTTACGTATTTGAAGACACAGAGCATTATGTTCAAAATATTGCATCGTTAATGGAGCAGACAAAATTATCTTGAAGGCGTGATTTAAATTGGAGTTGAATGTCGTCAAGTGGTAGAGGGCCCCTGCCTCTTGCACGGATTTCTTTTGCGTAAACTAGATAAGTTTTTCCTAGCTGCCTTTACGTTTTTCATTTGAATTGGTAGTTGTTTTGTTTTATCTACTGTAGTCGTATTCATTCTAGTTCTTCCACAAGAAGACACTCTTCCAACAGACTAAAATGATGAATGTTTAATGACTATGGTATTGTAGGATAGGAGTTAAATTTGTATTTGTTTTAACTAGCTACTGTAGTCATATTCGTTCCAGCTCTTCCACAAGAAGACACTCTTCCAACAGACCAAAATGATGAATGTTTAATGACTATGGTATTGTAGGATAGGAGTTGAATTTGTATTTGTTTTTTTAACTAGATACTGTAGTTATATTCATTCCAGTTCTTTCACAAGAAGACATTCTTCCAACAGATCATAACAATGAATGATGAATAGCTATAGTACTGTAGGAATTAGTTGTAGTTTTTGTTATTCACTATCACAGTTGCACTTGTTCTAATCACTCTTCCGCAAGAATAAATTCTTCCAAGACATCCTTAAGAAGTTCAAGATATGACCGTGATGTGATAACTTAGTCTTTCATTTGCTTTCAGTTCATTTGCTTTCAATTGCATACAAGTCCACAGTCATAATTGTTCTACCTCTTCCACAAGAAGGAACTCTTCCAAAATATCACTAATGATGAACAAACAGATTGTGTAACTTTATAGAATAATGCATGTTAGTTAGAATGCTCCGGAGTTTCATTTGCATTTAATTCATGTTCAGCTACTTTGTTTCAAGTTTGATGATGACTCACAGTTCAACATTGTGCTAGTTTAGTAGCATCTTAGGTTCATTTTTAGATCAACTTATTGCACTTGCATCTCATAGTCACACTGTCATCCTTTGCACAATAGATTACTTTAGTTGTTAGGATTCACAAGACAGCCTTCATTATTTACAAATATCTTTTTGTTCTGAAAACCATCAGTGAACCATAACTATAGGAACAGAAGATAACATCATTACAAGGTCTGAAATATTTCTGCAAATTCCTCATCATAAACAGAGCTCTTCCTCAAAAGAACTACTTTGGAAAAGAAACCAACAACTCTTTGAGTATAATTTCTGTGACATTCAATTAAATTGCAGAATAGAATTAGGGATTAATCATGGAATAGATGAGCTAAAACAGAATATTGCATCATTAGTGTTTAACTGTTCAGTTAGAGAACTTGCATATTTAATGATCATTTTTTCAAGTTTAGTTTGTGTCATTTGCCTGAGAAGTCATTATCAAGCTTTTGTTTCTATTTAGTCATAGTTCAGATGTTACTTCAGTATTTCTAATTGCATTTTCCATTCCTTACATTAGATTCAACTGTGTTTTTGACCACCAATTTCTTTCCATTAGTTTTCTAGGCATTTTCATTATAACCATAAAATTCCAAAAGACCAAAAACATCATAAATCAACATAAAAGACCAAAAACATCACAAAATACTACACACAACGCATTAGACAAAATACTACACACAACGCATTAGGAAACAAGCACCTAGGTACATATGGTACACTTCACTTCAGCAGTTTACAAATCCTGGTTGACAATTAAATGAGCTCAGTTTAGGAGACTAGATTGAGACCCAACAGGGATGTAGGTAATTTCCCTAAATATAATGTTGTAGGTAATGCAGGTATTTTTTGAATCAACATTTTATCATTTACACACTAACCAGAATTCACAATAAATTCTGTTATTGGTAACACCCATATGGAATTGTGGATAGATACCTGAAAAGAAAAACTCAAATCAAAATCCAACCCTTACAATGAATTATACATTAGCATTCTAAAGGAATGATTTATTCCTAACAGTATAAATGGATAACTAGTTTGTCACATTCTATGATAATAAAAAACCTACCTCTAAGAACACACCCATACCAAATTGATGACCCATGACCCACTTTGACATCTCTAACCAAAGTTGCTTTAGGAGAAACAAAGACATATTTATGGACATTTGGAGCTTTATCAACAAGGTTCATTAGTGTGTGATGCCTTGATACTGCAAATAAGAAATATATCAGTGGTGGTTGAGATCAATAATGAAATCTAAACCACATAAATTGTCATGTTGCAGAAGATATTATTTGGAAATATCTATATTAGCATTCATCTCTAAAGGAAGAACAATGTGAATTGAAACAAATTTAATTATAAGTTCAAAAATATTGATCATGATTCACAATTCCTTAAAAAATAAAAAAGAATTTAGTTTCGTGTTTAGTTTACCCAATATTTTATAATTAGAATTTCAACATTCTGAGACAAGATGCATACTAACTCAAAATCTAATGTTGCAGGGATGCATGTATTGCCCTTATTCTTGGAATTGGATCATAAATTGGTGGTTCTGCAGAATTTGTATGACAACCTCTTTTTCTTTAGATTGGGGATGGTTTCCTTTTGCTTGCTAACTAGACCGAAATTCCTGAAATAAATAAATATTTAGTGGTTAGATTGGTTCGCAATCATATTTAGCTTGTGAATAGGATACTGCAGGGACTAAATTCCATGTGTTTTAGCACCCTTCCCTATTGAGGAATGCTACAACTTTCACATTTATTTTGTAGTAAAGCCAAGCACAAATAAATACGGCTTGATCCTTGTGGTTTGTTAAAAAATCCTAGAGTTGTCTCAACTTGTGTAAGGTCCGAATCAACAAAGGTGTTGAATATGCCTGATATGTGGTACTGGAGTTCTATCTGCTGTAGTAGGCTTAAGGAAGTTGCAAAGTGTGACAGTTGATATTGTTGCAAGTTTTGGATTAAGGTTGCCTCAAACCTCTAGCCCTTGAAACTTGTTTTCTTACATTGAATTCCCATCAAAGCCAAGAATTACAAAGATGTTTTCAAAATTTAGGGCATGTCAAGTATTTGTATTGTGGTTACTCAGGATAGCACCCGGGTCTTAAAAATTTCCTTTAAGGATGTATGAATAAAATATCCATTTTTTCCAAAAAAGAGAATTGGTGTGCAGATTTAAAGGTTTGTGACCAAATAACAATGATTTGGTAGATTAGAATCAACAAATTGGATAAAGTGATACCAACAAGTTTCTGACTAGAGGTTTCTTCATAGTTTTTTCATTAAACTTTTAAAATAAGTAGTGTATTTTAGGGGAAATGACATCGTTTTGGGAAGAGACACTCTATTTATGAAGCCATGGTATCATGAATTAATCTAGTTACAATGACTTTAGAATCATCATCTGTGTGGATGAGATTTATGAATCTCCCATTACATATTTGGGAATAAGTCATTACACAGATTGGTACATAAGATAAATTATCTTTTTTAATTACAGAAAGTAAATAATGTGAGATATACTTGAAGGATAAGATTTTCAAAATACAAGGGATGTAGCTGCAAGTGTTGCAGTTGTTTCAGTAGAAACATATGAACTAGGATGTTGGCTATCAATTTTATAAACAGTCCAAGCAGTGTCCATATATTATGGCCTTTCTGAGCATTTGTGATCAATTTTCGGATCCCCTACCTAGATATATATGGTGCTTGTATGTGCAGTTGCTTTTAGCAGGTAATTTGTGGCCCAACGAATGGCATCCTTTGAGTTGGCTAGCTCACCACCCATGAACCCACCGAATTCAAAAACACTCCATGACAGAATTGTTGTTGTGAATTCCATTGAATGGCATCCTTTGAGTTATAAGAATTGCAACAATAAAAAAAATCTAGAATTAGTAATCAATTATTTTCTTTCTATAGGACCTATTGTTTACTTGATTAAAATTAACTACAAACATACCTAACACATCTCATTATGAAGATTCACATCTTATTATGGAAAGGATTAAAAATGAAAAAGGTTTCCTCTAGTCAACTATGATGTTGTGTGAACTCATAAACTTCACGGAGATTTGGGTATCTGTGACCCTACTTTAATGAATTTATCCTTGTGAGAAAAAATATTATGGATATTAATGGCTGATAATAATAATTTTAACAAGAGAGAATAATTTCTTTTGATTTCCTTACTTATATGAAGGGAGGCTCTTAGATTTGGCATCTCTTATCTTCTGTTGTCTCATTGGTGAAATAAAAGGTAGCATGGGTTCCAGGTGTTAGTGCCAGTGAATTTTTCCTGTAACCAACGATCAAATAGGTATTGTATTTCTAAATTTGTCTGTATCTTTTTCAAATTTTTAGTATTTCATCGAGTCTCAAAATAAAATTTTGCTCACTGGATTAGGTTTTTAGGTGTTTTCTTATTCCACCATGACTAGGGTTATAAAAAATCTTATTTTGTACTTCCATCATGAATGGTTATAAGTCATGAGTCATTGATGTAATTATCATGACAGTCATTTTTATATGGTCAAATTGTCATTTCAAGATGTTATGGTTAAGCTCATGGTTTCATAGTCTGTAATGTGTCATGATGGAGTAAAATCATAAAAATAGAATTAAGGTCATGTCACAATAGGTCATCATGAGTGGAAGAAGTATTTTCTCAAAATATTTGGTACTAAATCATTTCAAAGCATGTGGAACAAGTTCTAAAGTTCAAATGTAAGCTTCTCCAAAGGTTCCTAAAGCGACTGAAAGAAAAATATTAAAGGTGAATTGGTGATCCAACCTATCATTATAAAAAGTGGTATGAAGCTATAAAAAATACATAAAGGTTTCATTCTCCTACTCCATTTCTCAATAAAACCTCTCATCCTCCAACAATGCCTTCCATCAGCTAAAATTTGTAAACCTTAGCCAACTCGCTACGTTTTCGTGATTTCACTACTATTTCACTTCATCCACCCTCAAAAAGCTCAGCAAGGATTAAATTTGCCTCAATTATGATCAAACAGACTAATTTTACCTCTCCTAATCCTTTCTTGCTCCTCAGCAACAAATTTTTGGCCAAAACATCGTCTTGTAGGTGAAAAGGTAGCGTGTCGCTACTCTTTTTTTGAAACCATCATTTAAACCCTCTTTCTTGCTGATTTTATGAACACTGAAGCTGTACCTAAATATTTTGAAGCCAACCACATCTTTCGATTTGCGTTAGGGTGCCTCGAAGGTAGCGGAGCTTCCTCCACGCTACGTTTTCAGCCCAGATAGCTATGTTTTCAAAAAAACTCAATTTTTTCGTTCAAGGGAAAACCTAGGAGCTCAAAATATTCAAACCAACAATATTAAATATATTTACAACTTTTCAACAGGTATTTTCATCAATATTTCAAGCGGTTTCCTCCTAAATTCTCAAAAATATCATATTCAACAATCTGTTAGGGTTTCATGGCATAGTTTTGCTTGCTTTGAATATTTTGACTCAAGTTACAGAAAAACTCTTCAAATTTTGATAGAATTACATTAATAAATCATCTCATCACCTTTCCCATTTCTTTTAATTTTTTCCACATCTCTTACATTTTCCCCATTTTTCCCAAAACCGTCACTACATTTCAAATACCAGGCCTGTGTTTTGGTTTTCTCCACACCTTCCTGTCATTCTTTTTCATCCCTTCCTCTTCCATAACCTTCCTAATATCCCTACATACTCCCTCAAATTTTATTAAAAATTTAAAAATTATTTTCCCCTTTTCATCCCCCTCCATTCATCAAACATTGAAACTCCCTTGTTGCCTGCCTTGTTTTGTCAAATACAACAGGAAAGATGTCATCATGAGCACTGAAAAGGAGGAAAAGATTTAAAATAAAGGAGGAAACGTAAGCCGGATTGAGCCACAACAAACCACTGAGATTATGCAATCCCCTTACATCATAATGTTATTTTAAGAAGCTGGTTGCCTCCCTTTTTGACAGAAAATCCAAGAGGTAAGATTTAATGTGAAGTTGACTAGTGTATTTGCTACCATGTTTAAATAGAATCAGATCATCATTGCTGGTGTTAAGTTCATGATATCTCCTGAAGCCATTGTTTCTGTCATTGGTATACCTCTTCATAGGGATATTTGGTTCAAAAGGGTTTATCTTGACTTAGAATGTTACAAGATTTTCCTAAAAACACCATATAAAGAAGTTCCTGCAGCTACCTTTCCTATGACACACTTTTGAGACAAGTGCATACTTTTGATGAGGGTGATAATGTCATACTTTACTTGTGAAGGCATATATTCTCTTCTATATCAATATCATATCCGCCTCTTGATGCATTTCACCTCTTCCAAGAAGATGAACCTGCCACATTTTTTGTACAAGAGTCTTGTTAAAATGTATGAAAAGGTGAGAATCAAGGTAGGGGATCACTATACTATTGTATTCCATCACTGTTTGATTAAAATGATTACCCTCCATCAGTTGTCATCTATTGGCATGCCTTGGGAGGCATTTGTATAGAAAATTTCTATTTCATCACCTTCAACCTCCATGCCTCAAGAGGTTGGTTTATCTAGCAAAGTAAAATCTACTCCTATTGTTGAAGGGAGTCAGAGGGAAATGACAAGAAGCAGAGCTAAAAATATCACCTTTTGTTTTGATGACAGACATAATGAATCTTCTCCTTTAATTACCAAGGAGACATCAGTTTTAAGAGATGAAGGTACACGTGAAAGTGAAGAAGAACAAGGAAAGGAAGAAATATATTTTGAGGATTTTCAAACAGAATCCTAGACATTTGAAACAATTGAGGAACTCCTTGAGAAGAAGGATGCTTAAATTGTTGAGTTAAAGGAGAGGCTTGATAAAGGAAACTACATGGTGGATCTGTTACAACAAAATAACAAGAAGCTCTTGAAAAGCCAAGCAGAGGCTGGAAATATCAAATCAAGCACAATGGTATCACTTAACAAAGGAAAAAGTGTGGTTGTTGATGTGGAAAAAAAATATAAGAAGGAAAAAAAAGGTAGACAAAGAGCCAAGGATACCTTTAACTAGAGGGTTGAAGAGGATTTTTTCATGAGCCAATGTAACACCTTGAACTAATTTTTAAGACACTTGGAGAATTTTTGTAAACTGGCCATTTTTTTGAAATCTACTGTAAGGGAAAAAGGGTAGCATGCCCACGCTACCTTTATCGATGGAGGCATATAAATAAATAATCGGTTGCATTTTTGGAAACACCTTAACTTTTATGTTAATGATTTGCACTCAGTTTCCTTCACTAGCAGTCAGTTTTACACAAGAGTGCAAAGAAGTGGCTAAAAAATAGCTCTCTGCCCTCATTTCAGCACTCACACTACCTTAATAGACGAGTTTTGGGAAATGCATATTTCAAGTACTTTATTGGATGTTTTGTGATGAAAAACCACTTCATAGGCATAGAAGATACCGTCATTAACCTCCAACATCTTTCAAAGGCAAAATTGACCAAAGCATCATCATCAAATCACCTCAAAAAGCCAACGCTATGCAAACATAGTTTTCGCGCTACGTTTTCATGAAAGAGTAATTTTTTGTAATCTTAGTGTAAAATTAAATTGTATAATGATTAATTATGATGTAATATGATGTATGAAGTTTGTATAGGGTCTAATATCTCAAAATCATTTAATTTAATGATGTAAATTCAAATTTATCTAGTTGGAGAAATTTTAGGGAATGGTTAGAACCTCCCTTGATTTGGGTCTTTGTTAGAGAAAAAGGTGTCTCTAGATCTTAAAGAGGTGGATTTGAACCCTAGAGGTGAGGATTTCTATTTTCGAGTCTATATATGTCTATGTTTGATAGAAATGTAGAGGGGAGGTTCGATTTTAGCAGAGTGAGAGGTTGTTGGACTGTGTATTTCTTCTTGAATATTTTTATGTACTTAAATGCAGGAGTTTATCTCTTCTTTGTTTTTAGATTCGTCGTGGTGTTTATGTTCAATATGTGTTCCTTTATATCGTTTCCATTATTATGTTTTTATTCTAGTATTTTCTAAGAGTAAGTGATAGGAATGCATACATGTTATATGCTCCTTTCACAATGATGATGCTTGTTATGTGTTAATGGTTATCTTTACAGAATTCATCCATGTTTGATGCTCTATTTTGTAACCTATATTTGTGTTATTTCTTCTAAAGTTGCACTGGAGATTCATCCATTGATAGATGACTATAGTGTAGTGGGATTTATTCTCCTTTCCATATCTCATTTCATATAATTTATTTGGCTGAACATAGCTCCTACTTTGCCTCAAATCTGTAGAAAGAAACCAACCTTCACTCCATTTCCTAATGGTACTTTCTCTGTTGTTGTTTCGACCCAGAAACCCTAAATCCTATCATACCTAGCCTAAGATACATTTCACACTCCAATCATCTCCTTTTATTGATAGTTTTCACTGGAGAGAGCCCTCTCCGAGCTTGGTAGGGCTAGATACCAAGCCAAAAGAGGTCTAAGGTTACCTCATTCGATTTCCTCCTCAGCCTAGGAGATTGTTGGGGCTAACATTAGGAATGGTGAAAATATGAAAATATGGAAAAGATTCATCTTGTGGTGAATATTCACATTCATGGGTTTGTAGGCCAGTGTTGCCATGCCTATATAATCTACATTGTTGAGAAAGGAAAATCAATGCCCAAACTACATTAATGACTTATTTAACAAGTGAAATGATTTGTGTCCTAAAGATTCAATGTTCAAGGTTGCGAATCGATATTTCAAATATATATTTTTTTATGCCATGGCTGACATACCTTGTGGCATAATAACACCTTTAACACTCATCTAAACAAAAAAAATGTTTGGTCCTTCATTCCTCTAGCATTAGTGACAAGAATTTGCAGGTCTTCATAATAATCAAAGCTAGGTTTTGATACATCATATGCAGGTATTGTTTTCACATATATAACTTATATAACATGCATTTAATCAAATTAATTCCAAATTTCATGAACAACTTGAATTATGGTGTAAATGTCACATTAAAGAGGAATGTCTAAACACTAGTTCATTGCACAGTTGTGGTTGACTCGACACTCGCTTTCCCTTCCTGAATATTGTCTTATTCAAGAAAGTAAATTCACTATGTTTGATATGTCTTTGTCGTTAGAGGTGGTAATTTGGAATGGTTGGTTGCTTGGTGCAATGATTTGTCACCTACTTTAGATAACCCGAGTGATGAAAACTCTTCTTTATGGATGTGCACTAAATCATAAATTGGTGGAGGATCAACCTAGTTGGGGGATAAGAACTTCTCAATGAACCATCGTTATAATGCTTTCTATTCCCAAGATCCTTACAATTGAAAATATGAGAAATTTATTTTCCTGGAAAGAAAAATACAAGAAGAAAATGCAGAAAAGTAAAAAAAATATCTAGTCACCAACTACAATCCAATTCTTGATACATGTTTGATGCATATTGTACAAGGGACAGATTGGCACCATATCTAACAAAACAACTACGCATGTCAAATATACATAGAACCCAACAACCTAGCCAAATATGCCTTACAAATCATCCAGAACCCAAATATGCTTGTTAGAATCATACTAAAATTAAGAAAATTGCAACATACATTAAAGAGAGCAGAGACAATGGAGGAAACAACATATGGAACCTTAATGATATACCTCTACTATCTTAATAAAACTCTTGGGTGTATAAAGTTATGGATGTGCCAAGTAGTTGTGCCTAGGTTATTTTGTTACAATAACCATTACCTTCACTTGTTTGCATCCTTTTCAGGTTAAATATATGGCCTTGATATAGTTGAAAAATTAACTCACCACCAAAGCTCATTTTCAAGTCCGTAATGAATTATAAATTAAAGATAATCTAGCATAGAAGGTCTCTTTGAAAAATATGTTTGTTTCTAATTTAACTTCTTATCATAACCATGAAAAATAAGTTTTTGATCTCACATTTAAACATAGGAATTGACATTTTCGCTGAACGCAAATCAAAAACACGTTATTTTTAGAACTAATATTGTTATAAAAAATTTGTGAATTTTTCCATGGAAAATTTTGTAAGATTGCTATTTGATTCTGGCTCGACCATATGTAACTTGAAACTTGATAAAATCTAGGATTTTTCTTTATAAATTGAGAGAATTAATGTTAGGAGTAGTACAATTCACTTACATATCAACAAGAGAGATAAAGTCATGATAGCCAACCTCTGCTTATCACAAATCACTCTATGGAAAATTTCAACGACTTGTCAGACAAGAGAAAAGAAGATATAAAAATCAAAGGCAAAAGCTAGAACAAGTAAAAAATACATGGCATGAAGAGAAAAAGCATTCAATAGTACTAGTGGAGAAGAGGGATGTTTGGAAAACAAGGTACAAGGAAGCCTTAGAAAAGGATAGACTACAAGTGACCATGAAATCCATAAAGGGCCACATTTGGGGTTTTGGCTTCAATGGCACTCCTAATTTTAGATAACACTTACAATAATACCTAGAGTTTGACAGTCTCCACAAGCAAGGAGTGAAATTTCTTAGTTAGACAAAAAATGAGGTTGGGCACAGGGATGAAATGTATAAATGATTAGTCGGGTCCTTAATAAGATCCCACCTCAAGCACTAGAATTATTGGGAGTCAGGGATCTAACGTTGGTATGTATGGATGTTAAAACTTGTGTTAACAAATGAAAAAGTGGGAATATAACTGACAGGAGGGTTGCTACAATAGAAAATCATATTAAGGATGGCATGGGTTACATGAGAACTATGCTAGGTCATGGTCCTCTACGCCCATGGGATTATTAGTTAACACTACATTATTCAAATAAATATAATGGGTTACTAAAGATAGTTGGGGGTATATTAGAAAATGTGATAGACAAAGGGACCATTACCTCATCCCTTGAGGTTTTCAATTAGCTACATCTATCAATTTCCATTTGGACCCTCATAAAGCACTTTTTCTACTCTCCAGGCCCCATTGATCACAAGAGTTGGACAAGTAATTTAGAATTGTAAGAGGTGGAAAGATAGATAGGGTGGAAGGGTGGAAACTACTAGATACCTAGTATATTATTTTTCTAGGAGGGACCCCAAATAAGGTGCAACTCTGGAAGTCTCTCCTCTCACTCAGATGTTACTTGGATACAAGGCACCTTCCTAGCCACCCTCAGCCATAGATTCATCACATCTAAGGCCACCTTCCCAAACTGAAAAGAAAAGTGGTATTAGAAATGGAAGAGACCAAAGCAATCGACAATCATTTTCGGTTGCAATTTGACATTACCCCCTCATTTTGTAGAGATTAGATATGAGTGGTAGCCTTTAATTAATTTTTAATCCCTAAGAGGGAGAGAGCTAATAAATAGAAGTGGCAAGCTATTGGAATTCTATATAAGTTGCCCTCGACATCACAAAAAAGGATCAGAAATTTGGATACCAACAAGCTGCTAAAATTTTGAGAGAAGAAATCCTATCATTTTGTATTGTTTCATTGACCCCATGATGGGAGGATCTATCACATTAATTCTATATACTATCTATTCTTGTTCTCCTCTTCACTTCAACTCATATGTAAGCTCTAAATTTTGGGAAATAAGAAATAGAGGCCTATGACTAAGATTTTGTTAGTCCCCATCCAGTTTCCTCATTGTAATTCAAAGAATTGTGGATTTTCTTGTCTAATTAGGACTGAGGCATATTTGCACTAGTGAAATCAGAATAATCAAGAAAATTATGCATGTTTTCTTCATTTTTCTGTCTTATATTTGATGTTGAATGAATCAATGGATCTATGCTTGTCTTTCCCATTTAATTTTTGGTGTTAAATGAGAAAGGGATGAGTTTCTTCTTATTATTAAGCATGTTCATTTTTATACACTATGTCAAAACAATACTATGTCCATCAATTCACTCAAATCAAATACATTCATAAGTTGCCAACTTGCCATAGATATGCACTATCCTCTGCAACACTTTGACTAGGTAAGCAAAAAAACAACAAACATTGAAAAAGAACCTTATGCCTTCCTTCCAATTCATCATCAATGCAAGAAATAATGGAACTTATATCTTAATATTTTCTAACACAGTTACAACACAACACCTCATAGATATGCATCAGGTTCTGTATCACTTTCAAGCTATAGTTCAAGTAAGCAATATTTGGACAGAATAAGTCAAGAAAGAACATCATAAGATTTTATGTTATAGTACTTAAACCGTCAAACAAGGTTGGATCAATTCCTTTTGGACTCCAGATACTAGATGAGTAGTCATATGTGGAACCGGTCATTTCCAAAAAAACTGGTCATTTTTAAAACTCATACCTATTTCCCCACTCTGGATGACATACATACATACATACATACATCTATGTGTGTGTGTGTGTGTGTGTGTGTGTGTGTTACACATTATTTTATCACCATGACATTTGACTATCCATATAGGTCTATCACTACCTATATTTTTCTCCCTTAGAAGTCAAAAACCCTAATGTTCCCAAACCAAGTCTTGGAATTGGAGAAAATCTCATTAAAACCTTTAAAAGTCTACCTCCGCACTTTTTCTAACTTTTTCCCGTGGGTTCGCAGATACTTGTTCTATAGCCTACAGCAGCCCCCACACGTTCTGCTACTAAAACCTGTGCACCCCTATAAAAATTCAAATAAAGGAAAAAGTAAATTCTAGAAGCTAAGATGGTCGAATATTCTCCCAACTGGAAGCTTCTAGAGGCACGATCAGTTCGAGATTTATCCCTCCACTCATGGATCTTATCTCTTGGTCTATGGATCTCAAATCCCTTCATGAGAGGAATCCATCCCCCTCTTCATGGACTGAAACTACCTCCATTTCCCTATAAATTGAGCTCATGTTTCAGTCTCAAGGGTAGCTTGCATATGGTAATTGCTGAAGAAATTCCCAAGAGTGCATACTCTCTACACTAGTTGTTGTTGGCATGAGAATCATCACACCCTTATGTTCATAACTCCATGCTATTATTCATAGAGGAAGGCTTGTCAAACTGAAGGAGGAACAATTGTTCAGGACCTTGGGAGAAACTTGTACGACATCAAGGCATCAGGTTGTAAAGTTTCTCATTTCATTTAAGATAATACATATGGATCTATTTTTCTCATTGAGTTGTTTTTGTTCTTATTGAATAACATCAATACTTAGACTCCTTGATCACTAGGTTGGGTTATATTTTCTTAATTATTATATGTTGCAGGTGATTTGATTCTTTTGTCTTTCTTTGACTGCAGGTTCTACTTACTGAAGAAGCCTATTTGGAGCGATTAGATAAAAGACTATATCGAACGTTGGATTTCAAGGTAAGGGCATGTCCTCTTTCTTTGTTTATAATAATTCTGAATTGAAAATAATCTAGAGAAAAAGATTTACAAATGTATGTTTGTTTCTAGCTATTCATAGAATACTAGGGAGATCGCTCTTGTCCACAAGAGGGATTAATCCGCATAACAAAATGGTGACTCCACTGGGGATTAGAACTTAGTTTTCCTTTTTTATTTTTCAATTTGAATTTTGAGATTTTTCTAATTTTGATTTGTCTGAGATTGGGTTAGGTAGATAACTTTTAAGACTCCCTGAAAAGAAAAGTTGAATATTTATTTTTTCTATACTTTTCCTTACCTCCACAATTTTCATCTAAAAATAGTGCGGCAGCCTCCGCAGCTTTTAGTTCAGAACAAGGCAGTACCGCTCTATTCTACATTAGAAACTGTGGACTAGTGGAAAATTTTTGAAAAAATTAAAATTCTCTTTTTAGGAGCCAAATTACCTAATTATTTGTGTTTTCCCTAGTCTACCTTAGCTGTCAAATATTATGTGTGAATTTCTTTTCATCAATTTTTGCGTTTGTGTGATTTTTCATCTGATTTTCATTTTATGGGTGAGTGTTTGCCAAATTTTCTTGCTACTCCATACAAGATACCTTTATATACCTCCACTTACTGGTATGATGATATTCTCTTTCTGAGCCATTAAGATCATTTCAAACCTTACTTTTATGAAAATTGATTCCCTTTTCATTTGAAAATTTGGAAGAGCTTTTAGCTTACTAAGGCCTGATTTTCACAACAAAGAATTTTTTGGATGTTTTCATTTCTGCTAAGATAAGTGTAAATTCCTCTTAGTCTGATCACAAACTAGGAGAAAACGTCCTCAAAATTTTTAGATAGACTTCAAAATTATATTTTTCTTTGATTTTGAAATTTATGTTTTTAGAGTTTTTTTTATATATTGTTTTCTTTTTGGAAATAATTTATTTATTGATTTGTAGTTGTTGATCTGATTGATAAAAGAATTTCATTTCAAATGAGTAATTGATCATTTTTTCAAAATTGAGTTCTCAAAGAAATCGTCTTCTTTTCAAAGATTTTGTTTATGAATGAAAGAATTGGTGTTTCGAAAGTGTTAAATCTCTCAATCTTTCCCTTAAATAAGATTCATTGAAAATAAAAGAGTTGCACTTCTCATTCAGATGCATTTAGCGTATTTTTGAGTCGGCTCACAAACTCATTGAAGTTTCACTTCCATACCTTCTATCTTAAGCAACAACTAAATTAAAAACAACGCTTTAATAAAAATAAATCTATATATTTTACATTTTCTAGGGCTCTTTCCACCAACATAGCTTAGGCTAGTGTCTTGGAATAGGTTGTAATTAACATTCCAAGACAATTCAAAGAAACAAGTAGCAATCTTGTGATAGGAAAATCCAATTGTACCATTTGTGCTCTAGAAAGTTCTTCTTAAAAGAGTCAAGCACGAGATCATGTTAGAACTAGTGAGGTAATCGTACCTATCTCATTGGGAAAGATAGCAGATGTGCACGTACTAAAAATAGTAAACCTCGGATAGACCATTGTCGAGGAGCTTGGGGTCACTTTTTGGTAAACCTTGGATTATATCAAGGAGCCTTCAAGGGAATTGAGCTCGTTACTCTGCCCTTGCGTGTATATCGGATCATAGACTATTCCCCCAGTACATTTTTTCCCGTTGGTGACCTTAGTGACTATAAACTTTAGGATTTTTTCCCAAGGTGACGATGGAGGGAAGTCCCCACTATACCTAGAGCAGACATTGACTAGACTCACTTGGACTTTCCGGAGCGTACTCTTCACTTAGAGATGGCATAAGTGGAGAGACTTGCACCAGAATGTTTCATTAAGTAGGTTTTTGGGGTAACCGTTCTAACTGCCATTTCCACATTAAAATTCTACGACGTTGGATTTCATCAGCAACTAGTGTTTTTAGTGTGGGAACATATTGTTTGTGTGTGGATTGCTCTCTTAGATTTTGTATGCATGTTATCATTTTGATTGTTTCCTTAGTGACTTTAGGATATTTTTTTGAATTTTTCTTTGATTTCGTGTGTTAAATTTTTAATCGTGGCTGAATTACCAAGACAATCACATAGAATGCAAGGGAAACCCCTTGAGTACACACCAAGCCAATTAGAAAAGCTTAAATCTGAGAAAGGACAACCATCAGGGACTGGATCAATTGAACAAGAGGAAACATCAGTAATTATACATCTTGATTACGAAGTAGATCAACCTCAAACAACAGAAAGTTCTCAAAGGAAAATATCAATTTTTGAACTAGTTGAACTTGCTTCCACAACTAGTGAATTATCAGCTACTAACCCTGAAATTTCTAAACCAGAAACTGAACCTGCTACGTTTGAGCCTGCTTCAGAGTTCATCACTCCAACCCCTAGTCTTCCTCATTCACCATGAGTGAAATTTCGCATCACTGAGAACCTTCCTCCTGGCCTCATTAGCATTAAAGAAATTACTGACAAAGAAGAAGAATTTATTCTTCCTTCACATCAGGAATATTTAGATCTTAGGACAAGTGAATCGATTTACTATTATAACCATTTCAAACAATATCCTTGGTATTCTCAATTAACCGACTTTCTACACAATTCTAGTCTAAAATATTCGCCACCCCGTATTCCTTTTTACGCCATACCAAGAGGTAATTACATACATTCATTCAACATGTATGGTGAGTCATCCATGTTTTCTGCAACGCTAGAATCATATTTGTATGGTGGTCCATCTGTTCCTCCAGGATACCAGTCGCTTTCCGGTACTTTCTCAGAAGCAGCTCCCTCTCCTGAAAAACTTATACAAACACCTGGGCCAAATGAATCACATATCGAAAATTTGAACATGGAACAAGTTTGCATGATTTCTAGAAACATTCCTAACCCTGACCCTCAAAGTAGTAATTTACCACCTGGGGGGTATCCTCAAGGTAGTAATTTACCGCTTGGGGGGAAACCTCAAGGATAGTACACACCTCAAGAGTAGTACTCTATTTAGGGTCCGCAACCTCTTCAAGGATAGTACCCTATGCCAGGGCAACCATCTTTTCAAGGACAGCAGCCTCCTTTAGGGCTACAGTTTTATCAGGAACAACAATTTTTTCAACGAGGTCAATCTTTTGGTGGAAATTATCCAACCAACTATCAAGCTTACATTCCAAATTATCAACCTGGTTATGTTCCATATTATGCAGCACAACATTCAATGGGAGCTCCATATCCTGGAGTAAACAAGGTGTGGAATCCATCTTTGAATCAACATAATTTGCAACCTAACATGAAAGTGCCTTATAACCAATCTAGTCAACCAATTGCTTACAATCAAATCCAACAACCTGTCTAACCTATGCTTCAAGTTATCCCACAGGTATCTGCACGTAGTAATGTTCAATAGCCTGGTTTGAGTACACCTATAACTCCACCTCAAACTGCTGCACCAACTTATGTTCAACCTACTACACCTATCCCTGGAATTTCCGCAATCCCTATTTCTACTGCCCCTCAAGTATCATAACAAATTCCTCAAGTCACTGCTCCTGATCTTCGATCCACAGTTCAGACTACTATTTAGATGCCTAAGGGACAACTTGGTACAAGTACAATTGTAACAATCCAACCTCGATTTTTTTATCAACCATATCAAGGGCAGTATCAATATGGACCTGTAGCACATAATTGAGTATACTAACATCAAGCGTACCCTGGTTACATTTATCACATACCAGCTCAACCTCAATATGGTCTGCCAATCCTGGCCGTTATCCGGGAGGTATTCCAATCCCAAATGCACATGCTATTCCAGGTTGTCCTGGATATCCTCCTCCTGGTACTGGTATACTTCCACATGGTTATCAATTTTCTCAGCAAGACCCTAACCGTCAGTTACCATTTATAACAACTTTGGATTTACCTGATTTGTCATGCCTAACGAACGATCCAATTTATTATCTTCTGTATTGGCCGCCAATGCCGAATAAGTTGCTCAGTGATATTACTAAGTTCGAAGGTAAATTAGGAGAGGACCCCTAAAACCATGTCATGACTTACCACCTCTGGTGCGCATCCAACTCTTTAATCGATGATTCCATTTGATTAAGACTGTTTCAGAAAACACTGCTTGGTTTAGCTACAAAGTGGTATATTGAACTACCATGTGGCTCATTCAACAATTTCAACACGTTAGCAATAGCTTTCTTAACACACTTTCAGTTTCCAGTCCGATACGACAATGGAACAAAACTCTTAACTTCATTAAAACAATCTACGTGTACATACATTTCAGATCACATACATGAATGGAGATGTAGAAGACGTTTAGTGAAATTTTTTATTCCGGATTAGATTTTGGCAGAACGGTTTATCAAATCATTGCTTCCAAAGATCACTAAAGATGTGGCTAAGGGAGGGGTTGTTACGGAAGAATAGGTAATTTCTCAATCTCAGTACTTAGACCTTGTATATACACAGTCTGGTGCTTTATATGAAAAAAATCCTGACTTACCATGTACTAGTCAAATAACTACAACTCCTTCAGGTTCTCATGTTGTAGACGATGTAATTGGTTTATTTAGCACTAATAAGAGTAAGAAGAAGTCCTCCAAAACTACTTCTCCTATCCTAAGTTTACCAAATTCACTGAAAGGATATTCTTCCCTTGAAACTTCTGCCGACATTCATGTTGTAGACTCATCTATAGCTAAATCTAAAATCGGTAATAAGATGAAAGGAAATAATAAAAACAAACAAACTTCATCTCCCAAAGATAAAACTAAAAAGAATCAACCAGCTAATGATAAACAGAAACCTCGTTATCCTTTTCTTATATGTGATGAGGATCAGTTTACAAAATAGTGCCCCACATCGGTCCAAGGTCTCTAAATTAGTCAAAGATTCACCCACACCAGCTGCCTTGAAGGATCCTTTTCCTACTCAAGATAGAAAAATGATAAGATCTTCTTCAAATTCATCGGCAAATATTTTAATGATTTATGAGGTTATGGTTGCAACGTGATCGCAAGACTATGCAAGTAAAAATCCTGTAACTGGTAAAGAGACAGAAAATTCTAGTCAAACACCAGTTGCATCTCCTTCAGTTTCCAATCCGCTTCATATCGAGAAACCTAATCCTGATCTAGTGATTAAAATACCTACTACAGGTGTACTTCAAAAATCAGCTTTCAATCCACATGCGAGAACTGCTCAGAATTGCAACATTGTTGAAGACTTGGCGATATCCACTTCAACAATGTCAGCCTTAGAAGTGCTACAATCATGTCCATCATAAAGGAAATTACTTTTATCAGCTATCGTAGCTATCGATCCTCAAGATTATAACCTTATGGTCTTTGATCTAGAAAACTTTACACCGAGACTCCCTCATCATATGACCTTTTAGATTCTAGTATTAGTAAAAAACAGATGAGTCTTTCGTACTGTGATTGATGAGGGGGCATCCACGTGAATAATGTTGTTAAACTGTTGGAAAAATCTTGGTTCTCCAAAACTCAACCAATCACTGACAATCCTTAAAGCCTTTGATGGAAGAGGATTTCATTCGTACGGAATACTCCGAGATCTACCTATAGAAGTAGAAGGCAAAACTGTTAATCTAGATGTGGAATTTGTTGATGCCCCTGTGGATTACAACCTTCTTTTGGGTCGTAGTTGGTATTATGCCATGACTGTTGTCATTTCATCCATCTTTCGGTTAATCATGTTTCCTCATAAAGGGAAGATTGTGAAAATCGATCAGTTTTCATATTATTCGTCTGACCCTGCTTCTACAAACAATATCCAACATGTTGGAAAATTGACTATCCCATATGAAGATGTTGGTGTAGGTTTAGTAAAGGAATATGCTCTAATGGGAAGTTTCTCTATGTCTCCACTTGACATACCACGTACCATTTCCAACATCAATATGATTTCATCAAGCACTATACCATTCGATGACACTTGGGTAGTTCCTTTAGAGTCAGAACTGGATTCATTCAATGGTGAGATGCCTTTGATTCCTTTTGAAATGGCATATGTAGCAGTATAGTCATTTTCTAACAAAATTTCAACTACTCCTAATCAAATAAATGTGATCACCAAAGAATCTTATTCACAATCAAGCTCAGCCTTAACATCACTTTCCAATCCTTTTCAACAAGTGTTTCACACTGATGAAAGTATTTGAGAATTTTTGTCTTTGGATTAATTACCCTGGGATGATCTACATCATAGATCTTTGTTTTTACCTGAACTTGATAGGTTTGAAAATTATTTTTCATCTATTTTTACGATTCATTATGTCAAGGAACCACATAATCCCATATCAATTACAAATTTGGATTTTGAGATTAATTTGGGAAACATTTCTACAACTGTTCCTATCGACATATCAGTTAAACCTATTATTATTGAAAACATTCATATAGGTGCTTCTTGTATGATTGAAGAGATTAATACATACAAAGCCCTATTTCAATAATTCTAAGACATATTTTCCTGGTCTGACGAAGAGATGCCAGGAATCGATCCAAAGATTGTCATTCAAGAAATTAAGACATACCCGAATGCCAAGCCTATTAGACAAAGATTACATCCAATACATCTGTGAAAAGTTGCTGCTATTAAAGCTGAAGTTGAAAATCTATTGCGAGAAGGATTTATTTATCCATTTCCATTGACCAATTGGGTATCTAATATAGTTCCTGTTACTAAAAAACAAGGGACCATACGAGTATGCATCGATTATAGGGATATTAATAAATCATGTCCAAAATACAATTATCCAACCCCCTATATCAACCAAATTATTGATGATTGTGCTAGAAATGAAATTTTCTCATTTGTGGATGGATTTTCTGGGTATAATAAAATCAACATACTCCCTGATGATCAACCAAAAACAACATTTATATGTCCTTGGGGGACATTTTCTTATTACAAATTACCTTTCGGATTAAAAAATGCTGGTGCAACTTTTCAAAGGGCCATTTCATACGCTTTTCATGATGTCAAACATATTGTACAACCTTATCTGGATGACTTTCCTTCTCACTCATTACGTAGGGAAGATCATCCTACTCACTTACGAGCTATTTTCATGAGATGTAGGTATTACAAGATTCATTTGAACCCGCAAAAATGTGTTTTTTGTGTGAAATTAGGATGATTAATAGGATTCATCATTTCGAAAGCTAGCATTCGTGTCGACCCCTTGAAGGTTGAGGCCACCATCAATTTACCTCCTCCTTCCACACTTCACCAACTCCAAAGTTTGCAAGGGAAATGAAATTTTCTACGTAGGTTTATCTCAGAGTATGCTTAGTTAAAAAAAGGTTTTACCAGGTTTTTTAAACAAAGTTTTCCTTTTATTTGGGATGAGATTTCTGATCGATATTTTTATGCATTAAAACACGCTTTGACCCATGCACCGTTATTGCATCCACCTAGCTACCACGAGAACTAATTTTTATACTTAGCAGCCTCTAATTCCACCATTGGAATGGTTCTGGTTCAAGAGGATGAATCTCACAATGAGCATGTGATCTATTATCTAAGTCGGAATCTGAACCCAACGGAAATTAAATATTTGCATGTGGAGAAATTGGCCTTGGTAGCAGTGCAAGCTGTCCAACGATTCCGTCACTACATATTGTTACGTAAAACAACTATGATATCTAATTGTAACTCGATGATGTATATTTTGACAAAACAATTACTATGGGGCAAATACTCTAAATGGATTTTCATCCTATAAGAGTTTGATTTGGAATTTGAGAAATACAAATCAAATAAATCACTGGTGTTTGCAAAACTCATGTGTGACTTTCCTAATACTGAGATAGAAACCGTGGTAGAGAATCCCATTGA
Source organism: Pinus albicaulis (assembly GCA_034641835.2). Classification (NCBI taxonomy): domain Eukaryota; kingdom Viridiplantae; phylum Streptophyta; class Pinopsida; order Pinales; family Pinaceae; genus Pinus; species Pinus albicaulis. The sequence goes on along the minus strand of CM076583.1, from coordinate 960,148,057 downwards.
AGATGAATCTCTGTTTCTTATTAGTACGTTAGATCCATGGTATGGAGATATCATTTATATCTTCAAACCCAAACCTTTCACCAAGAGCTTTCACATGAAATCAACAGATAATTCGATATGAATCACAGCAATACAATAGTGTTGGAGACACTCTTTATCGTCGAGGTGTAGATTCTATTTTTCAACGTTGTATAATTCACGAAGAGGCTGAAAGGGTTTTGAATGATTTCCACTCTGGAGCATGTGGTGGTCATAATTCTGGGTTTGCCACAACCCAAAATATATTGCGCGCTGGTTATTTTTTTCCATCATTGTTCAAATATTGTATTATTATGGTCCAAAAATGCCACAACTATCAATTTTTTTATCTAAATATGTGTGCGCCTCCAGCTCCTCTTCACCCAATCATTGATTTCAGTCCTTTTGCGAAATGGGGTATTAATATCATTACATGTAACCCTCACTCGATCGAGGGGCATGGGTATATTATTCTCGTTGTAGATTACTTTACCAAATGGGCCGAGGTGATGACTAAATTCATGGCAAATGACAAAATTGCAACTACGTTCGTATTCAATCATGCGATTGCTCGTTTTAGTGTCAACATATTATCACAGACTGTGGGAGTCTTTTTCTAAATATAATGATGACTGAACTTTCTGGTCAGCTTGGCTTGCGACATGATAACTCTACTCCATATTAACCGCAGTCTAATGGTCAAGTTGAAGCTGTCGACAAGTTTTTAACCACCATGATTAAACGGATTATCAGAACTCACAAATAGAATTGGCATACCATGTTTTTTTTGACACTATGGGCATATTAAACCTCAGAAATTTTTTTTATAGGGCTCACTCCTTTTCAACTGGTCTATGGTTTAGAATTTATGTTACTAATTGAATGCGAAATATCGTCACTCCAATTAGCCATTGAGTTACTACCCATTACCTCTGAAGAGGAAAAACACTTTTGTACTTAGCACAATTAGATGAGACTCAGCACACCACTTCATTAGCTACCGAAGCTCATAAGAAACATGTGAAAGCTTAGTATGATCGAAGTGTTACTCCTCGTGTTTTTTTGAAAGGTGACCTAGTCTTAGTATACGATCAAGCTAACAATAAGCTAGGTATTGGGAAATTCAAACCGATGTGGCATGGTCCTTACATTGTCAAGCATGTACTTACAAAAGGGGCCTATGAATTGACTGATTATGACGGGTTCTCTTTAGATAAGCCCAAAATTGATCTTTATCTTAAGATATATTATGCTTTACTTTCGTGTGAAGATCTCACTTGTTCATTAGTTACTTTTTAGATAGTGTGCCTTAGATTAGATAAGTGTGCCTAGATTAAGTTTGTTGTTACTACTATTACTCCTTATCTTGATTACTCTTGATATTGTAGATGTCGACATCCCTTCAAACGTACATTGGCTTTGCTGATGGTGCCTTTCATAGTACACAGAATATGTCTTATGTGACTTGGGTTATCTATTCACCCACCGATGAGTTCGTTTCTATGCATGGGGTAAGCCTTGGTTAAACAAAAAATAGTATTGCAGAATATAGCACAGTCATTGAGTTATTATATGATGCCATTTCATTTGGTATTCGACGTTTGATCATTAGGTTGGATTCAGAACTCATTGTATTACATTTAAACAAGTTTTATGCAATTAAAAATATAGTGTTATTGATATTATTTTTGAAGGTTCGTCTCTTGGAATGACAGTTTGATTATATCAAATATCAACTTACTTCGAGAAATTTAAACACATTGGCCAATGCATTAGCTAATTGTGTTCTAAATAGCCATTTGCAACATTAAAATAGTAAACCAAAACAACATACGATACATGTTGAACAATATACTCAGAGAAAGTAGTAATATCATAGATAGGTTTGTTTTCAGAATTATTATATCGTCTATGATCATAGGTTCAAACACCTTATTATCTAATAGATACTAATACAAAAAACAAAACATGTCAATCCACAATGATCATCCACTATCCGTGATGATGATCATGGTAATAGACTATGGCACATGCCACCTTACGCAGGAATCTCCTAAACGGTCCTCAAACATTAGTAACATGTCTCTGAAGCCAGAGAGGAATGTCATATGTCCCTGTCTCGGGAATGTCTATGGTTAACCTCTCCAGGTTGTGTTCCATATCGGTTAGGATCTCTGTTGCCTCATCCTGTGGTGGTGCTATAGGTTGTGCTTGCCACCTATCAAAGCAGCGGAGTGTAGCTCATCATCCTTGACCTACATCTGCATTTAAATATTGTTATCAGTATTTGACAATAAAAATATAAAAAAATAAAAAAATAGATTAAAAACATCAAAATAGTTCGCTTACCTTATTCGTCCCACTGTGCCCCTGGAGGCAAAGACATCTCAGGATCACCTCTGAAATCTATACCTGCATAGGGGAAGTCTTCGATTCTAAAGACTTGATTCCTTAGCCACATAAAGTATGTAGGAGTGAACCGAACCACTGAACTTCCATCACCACCATGGCTAGCCATTAATGCAACCCAACATACCATCCAAGGTTCTCGAGGTTCCCCATGATCTACTGGAATAAGCTGAGGGGTGAGAAGCGGGATTCTCTCTAAAGCAAAAGAAATCAAAATGGCTCCATAACCAAAGTTTTTCAACTTTTCATTCTTTGCTCGGGTTAATTGGCTTTTAATGTTGGCCAATACCCCTTCGCACTAGTTGAATATGGTGCCTCTGAAACACTCTACCATGGTTTGCATTTGAGATTTAGTGGCTACATGTGGAGCTGCAGTCCCACACAATCTGGTTACCATAAATGTAACTAATTTGAGATCTAATCGCAAGATAGTTTTAATGTCTATGCGATTATCCTTTGGATTTGCCTAATCACTACAATATTGTTGTTTTTAGCTAGCAATGGGTAGGCCACCCTGTCTAGCCCCAAACAAGGATATGTTTTCTCCTCTCCGGGACAATCCAATGAGGAAATAGATATCCTCGAGCTCATTTTCGAGCCAATGGTCACCAATGATGAAGCATTGGTCTTGAACTTCCCATGTATTTACTAGCCATGTCATCAGCTCTACTTGTGCTTTCATACCTTGGATCACCCAAAACTTATATAAACCACAATTTTTTAGCACACACATTATGTAGGATCATTCATGGCTTCATTTTATATATCCTCATGCTCACGTTCTCTCCACTCTAACATGGTGAAATAGTCTACAAATAAACACATTTGAAAGTTAGAAATCATTGGAGTGTAAAACTTGAATAATTTTGTAAAGAATTTGTGAATTTTGAAATGGTCACGGTACCTCCGTAGTTTTTGTGAGGATACAACATAGACATCTGCATGGGTTCTACACAAAAACCATGATAGCCCGATAGTTTTCTATTTAGAAAATTATCAGGGTCTGTAGGTAGCGCGCACATGACCCACATACCCCCGAGAGTGCATTTTTAAACATAAATTCCTCCCAAAAAATGAAAGTAAAGCTAAAAAGGAGAAACGAAATAGATAGAAATGAAGAGTAAGATGATGTGGATTACCTAGTTCTAATGATTCATGAAATTTACAGTCGGTTCTCCTGATATTAGCTCTGGTACTTTTTTGCCAAAAGCTCTCAATTCACTGCTCTGAAGTCAAAAGGTGAAAATGATTTTGTTTAATTCATTTTTATAGTTTCTGAATGAATAAAATATTATATTTTATTTATTTTTCACTTTAAGAGGATATTTTTCAATATTTTACCTCTTGGAAACAAGTATGTGTAATCTTTTGAGTTTTTGTGCACGATACAAGATTTTTGATGAAAAGAATTATTTTGATGCTGAGTATACTTTTATCACTTTTTCAGGCTCTTGAAAATTACGAAAAAGTGAAATTATGGAGTTCTCATTTAAGCCCTTTTTAGACTCTCTAAATATGAAAATATCACCGAGTACTTGACTATTTGAACTCATTAAAGTAAATGAACAGACGTCCTTTCAATATAATTTTACCCCTTTTCTGGACTAAAATGGACTATTTACGAAAAAGGTATACAGTAACTAATCATGGTCAATAGAGTTCTCTCCTATATTATTTTATCCTTTTTCGAGCTTGAGAGACTAAATTTACGAAAAATAACAACCACGAAGTTTACTTATGTTTTTCTTCTGACTCCCTAAAACTAAAAAACGCCGAGTTTCTCCTATACTAGACTCGTTAAAACTTAACAGTAAAGGACCTATCGATTACAAACAGGACTGAACCACTCCTTCTTAGGGTTCGATTTTAATACTAATATGGATTCATTTGAAGGATGAGCTTAGAAAAAACAAGCAAATGTTATCCTTCTCAAGCTTGTCAAAAATAAATAGGTACTTGCCAGTAATGGTGGGGGAAAAAGAGATAAAAATAATCCAGTTGTCACCCTTGTTTAAAAAGCAGTATATCACTCTTGAATATGACACTTTGTCACACTTGTACCTAGGTTGGGGAATCCTTTGTCTAATAGTTAATCAAACCACATTGAAAGTATTCAACTGTTTTTGGGTATTAGCTTTAGGTCAAATGCTGCCAAACCATATATAGTGTCGTTATGTGTTCAAGAGACAATTCAAATAAACCGTTCATTGAAAACATTTTTCTCCATTTGCGTTGACCATCCCCGAGTTAGTCTTTGCAAATATTTCTTCAAAACTTGATCTAATGGTTTCATGTCATTGGCTTTCCTACGATGGGTCACTTTCTATCGATGACAACTCATCATCTAGAAATTTGATCTAGAATCCTATCAATACCTTGGGGTCTGCATGGATTAATGGCAGGTTTCTCGCCTTCAATGAGAGGTTGCATCATTGACCTTCGATCAAATGATTCTATGAAGTGTTTGACTGCAAATCATTCATTCACACTTCCTGGATTGTACTGATTACTTTGAGAACCATTGTCATTATTGGTGGTTTCTCTCACACTTGTTAAAATTTCACATCATTGACTGGTAATCAAGTGGTTTCTACCATGTTCGACTTTGACATAATCAATAGCATGGACAGAATCGTACTAGTTCGGGAAGCAAAAATCAAGACCCTGGATCTAGTTTCCACCATCCAGGCTGCGAGGAGTTTTATTATTCATGACGCAGTAGACTACTTATGACAGATGGTTGCACCCATATTGTGTTTACTTTTGATGTAATATTAAAATCATATTAGTACCATAATATTTAGTTAGTTTTTATCTGAGTATGGGAATGCCTGCCTTAGCGATGATATATATATATATGCTTGCATTGAATGTTTTTACAGATTTTCGACTGGTGTGTCTACAATCCAATCCTCGAAATAATAAAGTAGTTCACTCTTCAGAACAACCTCAAAATTTGCACTTTAGGGGAAAATTTGTTACACGTTATTTTGTCACATGACATTTTACTGTCCATATAGATCTATCACTACCTATATTGTTCTCCCTTAGAAGTCAAAAACCATAATGTTCCCAAACGAACTCTTGGAATTGGAGAAAAGCTCATTAAAACCCTTAAAAGTATACCTCCGCACTTTTTCTACCCTTTTCCTGCGGGTTCGAGGATACTTGTTCTATAGCCTGTGGTAGCACCCGCACGTTCTACTACTAAAACCTGCGGACACCCATAAAATTCAAATAAAGGAAAAATTAAATTATATAAGCCCAGCTAGTCGAATATTCTCCCAATCAGAAGCTTATAGAGGCGTGATCAGTTTGAGCTTTATCTTGCCACTCATGGAGCTCTATCCCTCCACTCATGAAGCTTATCCCTTAGTCTATGGAGCTCAAATCCCTTCATGAGAGGAATACATCCCCCTCTTCATGGAATTGAAACTACCTCCATTTCCCTATAAATTGAGCTCATGTTTCAGTCTCAAAGGTAGCTTGCATATGGTAATTGCTGAAGAAATTCGTAAGAGTGCATACTCTCTACACTAGTTGTTGTTGACATGAGAATGGTCACACCCTTATTTTTATAATTCCATGCTAGTATTCAGAGAGGAAGGCTTGTCAAACTAAAGGAGGAACGATTGTTCAGGACCCCTAGAGAAACTTGTACGACATCAAGGCATCATGTTGTAAAGTTACTCTTTTCATTTAAGATAATACACATGGATCTCTTTTTCTCATTGAATTGTTCTTATGCTTATTGAATAACATCAATACTTAGACTCCTTGATCACTAAGTTGGGTTAGCTTTTCTTAATAATTATATGTTGTAGGTGTTTTGATTCTTTTGTCTATCTTTGATTACAGGTTCTACTTACTGAAGAATCCTCTTTGGAGGGACTAGATAAAAGACTACATCGAGCGTTGGATTTCAAGGTAAGGGCATGTCCTCTTTCTTTGTTTATAATAATTCTAAATTGCAAATAATATAGAGAAAAATATTTAGAAATGGATGTTTGTTTCTAGCTATTCGTAGAATACTAGGGAGATTGCTTTTGTCCGCAAGAGGGATTAATCCACATAACAATATATGATATTATAGATAGAAGGTTCCAAAATGGATAAAAAATGAAATACACGTGCATGTAATTTATCTCTATTGGGTTAAACCCAATTACTAATGTGGATCTCAATTTGTAGACATGAACATTTATATAATTTTGCATATCGCAATGCATACTTAATATGTAGTCTTTTCAAACATTAAAGATAAATTCAATACAATCATATTTTCAGCATGTTTCACCCACCTTTGTTCATACGAGCTTGATCCTTAATGCAAATTGCATCAATGGCATCACATTCCAAATTATTGCAAGATAGAACCAATAAAAGAAAATTAAAAAAAATAAGTTGTCACTGCTTTGATCTAGAATAAATAAATAAATAAATGCTAGTTAATTTCTTTAATTATTGTTGTGATTATTCCGTCATTGTAGCATCTCAACAATGACTCAATACTCTACCCTCATGAAAACAAATCAAAATCTGACCTCATACTTAGGATTAAGACCCTGTAAAAACCCTAGCAAAACCTTGCCTAGAAAAACTCTGCCTCGATTAAGACACTTGGCTCCTGATCTTGGGGATACAAACTTTGTCTTGAATTGGAAATAAAAAACCAACTCCTAGTTCGATGATAATGGATTTGGCTCTCAGTTCCGACAAAAGAATAGAGAGTCAGTAGACAAAGGCTTAGTGATTTTAGGGTTCTCAAAATTCTGTAGAGATCTATTCTTCAAAATTGTTTCGATCGAGCCATGGTGTTTCACATGTGGAGTCTTCACTATTACCTTAAACTTCTTTTGATATTGGATACCATAAACCATAACTCCAACCTCCTGGAACCTCAAAGATCTTAAAAGCATCGATTCGTTCCACACCCTGCTCCAATGTGGCCGAAGAAACGGAAGGGTCGATTCATGGAAAAAGCGTTCAACGTTCAGGTTCACGGTGAGTCAAGTCCCTTAGGGTGTCGAGCAGTTTGGCAGGGTCGAGTTGGGTTCAACCCAAGTATGTGTGAAGAATAGTGACAGCGCGTTCAGAACAGTGATTCGAGTGGTAGAAAATTCCTGGGTCGAGTCAATCAGTGCAGTGAAGGGTGTATTTTTTGTAGGCAGAAATAGGGAGGCTCAAGTGAAGGGTGAAATTTTTTTGAGGTGAGAATTGAAATTAAAATTCAAAATTCAAAATTCAAAATAAAATGTAAATAATAATATTTAAAAAAAATATTATATATAGTATTAAATTAAAAATTGAATATAAATAGATAATATATTAAGGTTTTGTTGACGGGAAAAATTGTTCGGCCAACAGTAAGGGATCTCCCCGGTAAAAAGTCCCAATTAGACTCTGAACCATTTGTGATAGGGATCCCTTCCGAGGTGTGGGTCCGACTACCACTGAATACTCCTTCTCTTGGACACAAATGAGCCCTACAGAGTTATATACATACAATTATCGAATGATACAAGGCAAAATGTCGATGATTGCCAATGAGCATGAAACACTACAAATAGCAAGATAAATAGAAACACGCAACTGAAGGAGATGTTGTTAACAGCATATCATTAGGGTCATGTTTGTAAAAGTTGTTCAAACCATAGAAGAAACAGTTATTCCTGGCAAGAACATCCTATACTTACTTGAGCATCTTCGTGAATAAGATAGATGTCAATATTGAAGTTACAAACATCTCCTAGGTAAGCAACATACCATCATTAACACATTCAGTGAGCTGAAATGCATGAAGAGTATAAGCAGAAAACATAGATTATTTAATCATAAGATATCAAACATATAAGAGAAAATATTCATAGTATTAACACATCGATTCTCATCAGATCCAAAAATGGGTTTAATACAAATTCTTGTATTCATTCAAAAGGGTCTGTTCAATGCTTTACAAGTCTCCTATCTCCTTTGGAGTCCAAAAAAATATCTTTTACAAGTCCCCGAAGAGAGTATATATATGACAAAATTGACACTGGGTGCCTTGAATTTTCGCCTTCCCGACTGTTGGCATGCTTTGCGACCCGAAGGGAGAGAGCGACCTGCAACCTGATCATGGGAGCATGTGAGTGATTGTGAGGTCGGGAACATCTACTTTTTTCTTTTTAAGGAAATTTCACGATGCTCGATAATCTGCAGCAACTGGGGAGATCAGAGGAGTATCTTCCCTTAACCTATGAGGAATTCTAAGGCATTTGGGATTAGGTTTTCTCTTTTGATCGTGACTTGGTTAGCTATGGAAGCCAGCTTGGTATAAATCCAGACTGGTGTCACGATGAATTTAACCAAATTCTCCTGTGACGCTGGAACATTAGGAGTAGCAGCGGCTTGTCTAATAGGTTGCAGAAATGCCTGAATGTCTTGGTTCACCTATTCCCATGTCTTTTCTTCACCCAGTGTACCTAGAGAAGGAATGTGGTGTAGTTCAACCATTGATTCAATGCCGCTGATAAAATGTTCATAGGCAATCATTACCTTCTCTAGGTCTTTGAATAACTTCTCCTTGGATTGCACCTTCATGTGTATTTGGACTTTGTCATTCTGAGTGCGAATCCAATATTTTCTGGGCAAAGTATTTGGAGCCTGCGGATACCTGTTTGCCCATTCTAGCATTCTATCCAAGGCTGTGGAGGCTTCTTTCAATTGCTCGTTCCTCTTATTGGTCTCTGCTTGAGATCTCAGCAGAGGTGCAACTGTTTGCTTTATTGTAAACATTTCCTCATATAACTGCCTCATGGTGGCTTCCAGTGTCATCAACTCTCTTTGAACGGTGAGTGGTACCTCATTAATAAGGGTATCCCTATCCTGAAGCTGTTTGACTTCCTCCTCTAGTGCCCTTTTTTCTTGCTCCGATCTAGCTGCCCTTTGTTCGGAGTCTTGTAATCTATTCTGTAGGGATAGAATTTCACTACTCATCCTGCTCACGTTTTCTTCCGTGGCTATGGCAAAAGCAATGTTGGATGATGCTCTCATTACTGGATTGGTCCTGGTGTCCTGGAATATATCCTTTTTTGTTGTGGCTGTGAAGTGTGCAGCAGGATTTCGTGCTAAGCATCTCCTTTTTTCCTGCCTGATTTTGTATGTGAACTGGTCACAAGTGAGTCTCGTCAGATTGAACACTTCTTCCTCCTGCTCTTCGGAGGTACCCAGTTTCGAGAGTACAAAACGTGTATTGGTTGTAGGAACTTTGATGTCTGGTAGATCCGTATGTACCCCTGTCACTGGAGGAGGTGTCTTATTTCCATCGGTGTCTTTGGAAGAATTTTATTTTGACCTTTGATCCTCTTCCTCCCTTTTCTTTTGCTCTACTTCTTCTTCCAGCTACCGCTCTGCCTCTGCCCTATCTTTCTTTTCATTTTTTTTGCATTCAGATTCCACCTTATCTAGTTCTATTTTAAGCTGACGCTCAGCCTCTGCTTTTGTTTCCTCTTCTTCTTTTCTTTTGTGCTAATATTCCACCCTATCTAGTTCTATCTTAAGCTGATGTTCAGCTTCTACTTTCGCTTACTCTTGTTCTTTTCTTTTGCAGGCATCTTCCGCCTACTTCTTCCTTTGCTCTGCCTTTAGGTGTTTCTTGCGTTTATACTCCTCCTCTTTTGCTCTCTCTTCAGCTTCTCATTGGGCTTTTGCTTCCTTTTCTTTTCATTGGGCAGATGAGTTATGGCCTGTGTTGGTTCGGGGCTTCTTGGCCTAGGAAGATGAGGCTCCTCTTAATTCATGGATTCTCTCTTCCAAAGTTTGATCATCTTGATCCTCTTGATCGGTCAATTCCTCTGGAGAAATCTCCCTGTCCTTATTGTACCAGTTTCTTACCCCATCTTCAGTTGGGCATTCAGTATGTTGGTAGCTCCATTTAAATTTGGCCCATTTGTAATGGGCAGGGGCTATCCTCTCAGTATCGTACGTCCGGTGATCCAAAGGCAGCAGATAGAATCCTTTGATTTGCTCATCTTCTGCCTCTACTTCTCTGAAAACCTTGACTATATAAGTGACGATAGTGAGTGGCAGTGTGGTCCATGGCTTCTTCTTACCTTTAGTATGAACCTTCGAAAATCCGGATGTCATCTAAAAAAAAAATATCTGAAGTAGTAGTTTGTCAATGATGAATCGGGGCATTGCATGGGGAGCCTTGAGTGAACCAAAGACTCAGAAGAAGGTGCCTTATACAAAAGGAAACCAATTTTCCACCTTGGTTATTGTTTCCATGGCTCGCCAGGACATGCAAGGGGTATCCTTACCGAACAGTTTCACATAGAGTGCAGGGATGAATTTGTGTGAGATTGGCTCTATATCCTGCTTATATTTGGAGTCCCAGAATACCTGCAACTCCTTGTGGATTGGGAGGGCATGCTCCTAATCCCAATTTTGAGCCCATCCCTTAAAATGGCACAAAATACATCCAATAGATAGGAGGCCATGTAAAATTCTGACGAGTACCCTTCCTCAGGTGCTAGTGCTGCAGATATGTTTGTTTTGAGGGTTGCTATCAATAAGTTGGCCCAATTGAAGCGGGTGCCATGTACGGTAACAAATTACATGAGGGATACCCAAGAGCCGTTGAAAGTGGTGGCATCGGGACGACCATACATCCTACACAGCATAGCCGCCACGAGCTTATAGACCTTCCTGAGGCCTGCTACTTGATACTCCTAGTCATTCTTTACCTTGAACTTCTCTGGTTCTTCCCACCATCCTCTCAGGGTGTCGGATATGGTAACTGCATGGGTAGTGGCCCATTCCTCTGTGAATTTCTGCTCTCAGGTTGGAAGTGCGTAATAGAATTCCGCATCCTGGCCCTTTAAATTAGCAAATTATTTCCCCTCATGATCCCAAATTACCCAAAACCTGGGGTTGACCCTTTGTAAGATCCATTCGATAATCTTGGCGCATGGGAATATAGGTGGGTGGGACCCTGTGTAGTGAAGCTTTGATCTCTTAACTTGCACATATACCTACCAGTCTGGGAGGTCTTCTAGAAACTCAGGTTTTGCGAACTCTTGGTACACTTGATACCAACTCATGCTTTCTCCTTTTCTAAATATACATGTGGTACCTCCATAGATAGGGGGACGAGACATAGGTATTTCATCTTCCGCGATTTCTATCTCCAGACTCTCTTTTTTCTACAAACTGACGGAGGCCCCATATCACTTGAGGCTGAAGAGATGGAAACGCACTCTAGTTCTGCTTCGAGGTTCCCTGGCATGTTCATAAAAAAATCCCATGATAAGACAGATGCAATGTTAATAAATGCTTAAACTGCTTTTAACTCTTCCCAACTAAGGTCAAGAAAAGGGGTGAACCTACAACCTAGCAACCTCTTCCCTGGGTCGCTGAGTCGCGCCAGTTTGAAATCTCAGAGAAAAGCGACCCTGCAACTTGGTGACTTGCGACCGGGTCGCGGGGTCACTAAGTCGCAATGTCACAATACTTCAATTTTTAAGCGATACGCGACTTGGCAACTTAGCGACCAGGGACTGAGGTCGCAAGGTTGCGGGGGTTGCAAGGTCGTGGGGTCAGAGGTCGCACTAGGGCTAGGCAGACGATTCTCCACGGTGACGTGGTCCTTTATCCATATTTTACTTAAAGCGATAGAGGGAAAAGGGAGGAGAAGTGACACATTTAAGGAAAACAGAGATTGGGGAAGAGACTGACAAACGGGAGGCTGGTTAGCTTCATCTACAGGTTTCTGAATGAGATTGACAGAGCTAGGAAACTAAGGGGAGAGTGAAGGCTTCACCAACTAGGTCTAAACAATGGGTATTTTGTGGCTTTAATAAGCTAAGGTGAGTGAGCTGCGGGCAACAATTAGTAAAAAGGAAACAACAAGAGGATTTAGGCAACCTACCCGAGAAAAACGTGCTCCAGTTGGCTTGTCAAAGGCGTTTTTTGTTCTCCATCGTGAAGGTGAAATGTGACCTATGCGACCTGTTAGCACCTGAATTAGACCCCAAGCTACAAAAGGCAAATCAGGGTAACAACTAAACCACGCTCATCCTTGTAGCTAGCCCTACAAGGACAGGAGAGGGCTCTCTCCGTAAAAGAATATTCAAATGAATACAATAAATGGACAGATATTAGGCTAGGTAAAATGATGGGAAAAGGGTTTAATAAAATGAGTGAATGAATTAATTTCAGGGATGTGCGGGATATAAAGGGACATTTGAAACTGGGAATTAAATCAGGACACAGGGTATTTCATGGGGCAAGATAGGCAGGAAAATTAGCAATTAAAATTTAATGAGGATGGGATGGAAAGACTGGTGCGGAGATGAAAAGGGCACAATAAATGGATCGTTTTCAAATAGAAGAAAAACACAGAGTATGAATGATTTCCCAAGGCAGAGCATATAGAATGGATTCTACCTTTCTATCTTGAAATCATTCAAAAGGAAACGTTTATGGATGAATGGAACACATAAACAATTCACATATGAAACAAAGGAGAAAAACAAATGTTAACTCTCATACCACATGGATCCCACAAATCAGAGTTGCATCTCTTTATTAATTCCTGTCAAACTATACAATGTAGCGCAGAAATGTTCTTCCACACTATTCCCCTACTTTCTGAGTTATAGATTCTTCAGACTTAGACTCAGACCGTTTTACAAATAATTTACAATTACATTAAATAGGCTGAAATGTGGGAACATAGATCCACAAGAGAAGGGAGTTGTTTTAATAGCTGAAGAACTGAAATACAACCATAGCAAAGAAATACAAAAATCTGCCCCTGAAAATAAGGGACATCATTACATTTGACCACTTGGAGATTTTGCTGTTAGGCTGTATGAAAGAAAATAGGTAATCCGATGAACAAATTTCCTATTTTGCTGCTTGCTGTAACAATCTTTGCCTTAAATAAGCTCTCGGCCCTTTGACTCTCGCTTTGCTTTCCATTATTTCTTTATTCTCTGACTTTTAATAGAATGCCGATAAAATGAATTTATGCCTTTCGTGAAGGGAAAAATGTATTTTAAATGGGAAAAGGGAAGGGAAATGGGCGGTAATCATATGAAAATCGCAATCGGAATCGAAGCGGGAGCGGAGAGTTATATAAATGAAACAATAGTGTAATCGCAATCAGAATGGACAGGCAGAGGGGATATAACATATTTTGTGATGCGATTGTAATATTTTTAATAAAAATGATTTATCACATTAACAAAGGGGAAAACCCATTTAATTGGGAAGAGGCAGAAGTACCGTATGGTGGGCCCGGGGTCAATCGCAATCGGAAATTGGAGGGGAGCAAAGTGTAACATATATGGGAATGCCGATTGCGATGGTCCGATTAGCTGTGGGCCATTCGATCGGCGGGGAAGATCGACTGTGGGGAGATCAATTGGGGGTTTGCCATCGGAAGATCAGAAGAGGGACTTGCTATTAATCGCATCGGAGTTTTGTGCGATTGGCCAATCGGAACGCACATATCAAATGTTGCGATGTGATTGATCGGGGTGATGGGATTGGGGGTGTGATCAATCGGAGGGAGGGTGCAGGACTTTGCGATGCAATCAATCGCATCAGAGATATTTGCGATTGGGGTGATCGGAGGGGGGGGGCACGTAAATATTTGCGATGCGATTGAAAGGGGAAGGGAGTTGGGTTATGCAGGGTTTGTTATAATATAGAACTTTATAATAAAGTTTCATCGCAACGTATGGTGGGGAAGTGGTTGGGAACGGCGGGGGAGTATATATATACGACATAAAATTTGTTATAAAGTTTACGAGTGATGGAAAGGGGAAGTGGTTTATAACGACGGGACTTTATAATATAAAGCCATTTATTATAAAGTCCTAAGGCATGGAGGGAAAGTGGTTAACATATAAATCACATTTTTATTAAATGATTTATAATGCGAATTTATAATCAGAAAGGGGGAAAAGGGGTTTTTAAAGGGATATAAAACTTTAATTAAACAAAGTTTAAGGGAAAAAAAATGGGAAAAGGGGAAGGATTAGGATATAGAGGGCTTTTACTTCACTTAAGCATAAATTTCAATCCAAAAGTCAGTTTGAGAGTGTAGTATACCGTTGGAAAGCTCTTTCCAGGATCTTTCTGATGGATCTGCTTGGAGGATGATTTGGTGCTGAACATGCCATGGAAAACTTCTCTGAAGGCAATGACATCACTTTATGGATATAACAGCTTCTGAATTGTGACTTATTACACATGATGATATAGAATTACATAATGAATGATAATAAAGGAAAAATATCATGTTTTCACCTCAAAACATGGTTTTGGGGTAAAAATTTCATCAAGCCAAATAAAATGTCTCTTTGATCTTCCAGGTGTTGTGACTTCTGATTTTATTGACTTCCTCATGACCTTGTTGATATTTATTGACATTTGACCCATTAATTTGACCATGGTGAGACCCTATAAACTAATGAGACCCATCCTATGACCTACTGATATGATTTTGAGAATAAAAGTGACTAATGACTAAATACCATAGAAAGGAAAATCAGCAAGTACCTCATGAGGGACAATTGATAAAAATTACTACCATCAATGAATCCATGACCTAGCGGAATGGTGAAATTTATTCGGTATGAGACACCTAATATGCAAATGCAAAAAGATAACTTTTGATCACTGATGGAAGTATGACTAGACTACCACTAGGATTGGCTCCAATAGGGATGGTAGCTCCTTGGAGGTGCCAAGAACACCGTAGACCAAGTAGCCTTATCCATTGGGCATGGATTCAAAAATGTTGAAAACTGACACAAATGCAAACTGACTCTGACTCTAGACTAAGACTAAAAACTGAAATAAAACCGAACCATACACATAACATCCAAGTTTTATAGCCTTCACCTCGGGCCCCAAACTTGAATGACTGTGCATTTTGAACTTTGCTTTTAGAAAAATAAAATGGTATATACAATGATGATGAGATAGATTCTGATCCATGTATTCAACAATGGTAGTGCTTCAATAGCCTACCATTTACTACTCCTCCAGGACAATCCTGGCCATCCATTTCTGAAAGTAAGAAGGCATTCTAACCCCTGTATGATGTAATTATGTATGGTCCCTTCCAAAGGTTGTCAAATTTACCGTGCTTCCCTTTGTCTTCATTTCTAGCATCCCATCTCAACACTACATCATCCAACTGAAAATTTTCTGCTTTAGTCTTTCTGTCATAGATCTTTTTAATCTTGTCCTGCAACTGGCTCGCTTTCTGTCACACTTCTTCTCTTGTTTTTTGATGGTGGATCATCTGGTTGATCCTTCGTTGGTTGTCATCATATTCACTGCCAAATTCTTGTAATAATCTCATAACTAGAACTGTAAGAGAAGTAGGAAAGATAGCATCAGTACCATAAACCATCTCAAAAGGTGACATACCTATTGATTTTTTACTGCTAACTCTGTCTGCCCACAGTGCATTGATAAGCTTCCGGTGCCAATTTATTTTGTTTGCCTCCAACATTTTCTTAATTATATTCATCAGCGACTTGTTGGATGACTCTGCCAGGCCGTTGCCTTATGGATAATAAGTTTTTGAATGGCCCAACACAATGTTGTATTTGTCACAGAAATCAAGCATTTTCTTGGATCTGAACGTGGTTGCATTATCTGTCACAATTTTACATGGGCAACCAAAATGGGATCAAATATTTGATTCCAGGAATTGAATAATTATTGTGTCAGTCGCTTGCCTAGCAAGGATGGCCTCGATCGATTTCGTGAAGTAATCTGTCCCAGTCAATATCCATTGATGCTGTGCTGAGGACGCAGGATGTATTTCTCCTATAAAATCGAGCCCCCAGTGCTGAAAGGGCACGTTCATTGAAATAGGTTTCAAAGGAAGTGGAAGCAATTTCTTCTTCCCATAGAAAATTTGACATTCATGACAATTCATTACTTTTTTATATAAATCAGAAAACAATGTGGGCCAATAATGGCCGGCTCTCAAAACCTTGTTGGCTATAGTTTTCCAAAACAAGTGACCACCACAGTCACCTTTATGGAAATTGTGCATTACCTTCTGAGCTTCTTCTTCAACCAGGAAATTTAGCAAAATGCCTCCCGGATCCTTCCAAAACAGAGCACTGTTCAAAATGCAATATTTTGCAGATTTAAGCTTCAAAGATCTACCTTTACTCTTAGACATGCCTGGAGGAGGTGATAGATGTTGAAGAACATACACAATATCTGAATACCAAGGGGACTGCATAAAAGTATCTGAAATAGGAACCAGCAGACCTTCATCTTCCTCTTCCGACATTGCTGAAATGAGGTTTATATCTAAAGCACACAGATTTGATTGGGCCATCAATTTCGCCAAACCTTGGCCTTTGATCAACTTAGTAGGCTTGATCTCCAGATCATACTCCAACATAGCTACTATCCGTTTGCCTCTTCAACCTTCTGGATCAGTTTGCATGAGCACATCCTTGACTGCTGCGTTAGGGACATACGCTATAGTGTGTGAATGTAGAATATAGACCCTAAAATCTTTCAACGCCTTGACAAGAGCTAATGCCTGCTTTTTAATAATAATATATCTTAAAGAAGAATCTCTAATAGTCCTACTGAAAAAGGCAATTGGATTTTCTACTTCATCTCTCTTTTGCATTAAAACAACAACCATAGTATGCTCAGATGCAAACAAAAATATAATAAAATCTTGAGTGTAGTCGGGACTGATCAGAACTGGGGCATTAGACAAAGCAAACTTTACTAGATTGAATGACTTGATAGCTTCCTCGCTCCACTTAACCATGTTGTCTTTCTTCAACATGTTGGTCATTTCTCTCAAATGCTCAACCAGAATAGGTATAAATCTGCGCAAAAAATTCATCTTACCATTAAAGGCCTGAATCTCTTTCTTGTTCCGTGGAAGGTCTATGAGTTGAATTGCCTCCACTCTAGCTGGATCTATGTGGATTCCATATTTAGAGATGATATGCCCGAGAAATTTTCCCTCATCCATGGAAAAAAGGCTCTTTTTGGGATTGAGAGAAAACCCAAACCTTCTACAACGCTGAAAAACCACTCTTAGATGGTGCAAATGCTCATCATCTGAACCTGAAAACACTGTCAAATCATCCAAATAAACAACAAGAAAAACGTCTTTTTCATTTGCAAAATCAATGTCCATTGCACGCTGGAAGGTGGCTCCAGCGTTCTTCAATCCAAAGGGCATCTTGGCATACTGGAAGGTTCCCCAGGGTGTTGTGAAGGCAGTTTTATCTTGGTCCTTCTCATGCACCAAGATCTGATTGTAGCTTGAGTAGCCATCAAGTAGTGACATCCTAGATGCTCCAACTACTCTTTTTAGAATATGGTCCATTTTCGGAAGTGGGTAATTATCCTTTAAGGATGCCTTATTCAAGTTCCGAAAGTCAATACACAGTCTTATTTCTCCAGTATTTTTACACACTGGGACCAAATTCGAAATCCAATCAGAAAATCTAATAGGAACTATGATTCCTGCTTTGTACAACTTGTTTACCTCCTTTTCAATTGATGGCAGCAGCTTTGGATTGATTCTTCTCAGCTTCTGTCTGAAAGGCTTCTGATCCGGCTTGATAGGAATTGTATGTTGAATTATGTTCTTATCATACACTTTCAAATATGAATAATCCCATGCCAATACATCAGAAAATTTAGAAAGAAATTTAACATACTTCTCCTTTACCTCAGGGGATAATGCCTTTGATAATTTGACAAACTTGGGCTGATCATCTGTTCCAATATTCACATCTTCAACTCCTTTCTCTGTGGGCACCAAGCTTGGTTTCTTTGTGACATCATCCTGATCAAAAATCTCCTCTAGAGGTATGAGACCTCTAGGAATTACATTATCCTTTAACTTCAATATGTCCATCTGGTTTGCTTCCAACTCTTGATCATCAACCTCATACTCACCCTCTATTGGAGTATCTTTGAATTTTCCATCACCCTGCAAAAATGCATTGATCTCATTATCATCCCAAAATACTTGCCAATACCTTAAATTGTCCAGAACAGCAGGCCTATGTTTGACATAGATTTCAAACTTATTGTTGGAGTTCATCGGAATCTTCAAGTTACTTGCAGTAGTGGCAAGAGAATCAGCAATAATGTTCTGCATCCTGGGCACTGCTGTCAAAGTATACTCTATGAATATTTTCAAAATGTCCAAGACTGCATTCTGTATGCCCTCAATCTTGGATGTTTGGCTTGGTATTCTCCCTTCACCTGTTTTATTATCAATTCGGAGTCACCATATACAGAAATCCTTTTTGCATTCAACTTCTTCAAAATTTTGAGGCCTGCAAACAAAGCCTCATATTTTGCTTCATTGTTAGAGCAATCAAAAGCTAGCTTATAAGCACAAACTCTAACATTACTTGGAACCTTCTCAGGTTGAAAAACAGGGCTCCTAATCCATATTCCAATGCCAAATCCATCCTTAACAATAGCTCCATCAAAATCCATACTCCACAGGCCTTCTTCTTCTTCTTGAAGATGCTGGAAATTTGTTTCTTTCTCTTCTTTACCTTGGCCGATTTCTGGCTGTTCATTGTCCCTTTGCTGCTGGCAGGCAGGAGGTTCAGAAGTGTTTGTTTCTTTGTCCTTTTCTTGTTTGAGGACCTCTCTGAATTTCTCTGAAATCTTAGGTATTTCATCCACTTGTACCAATTGAACATTCTCATCATTTAAACCACCATCAGAATACAAGAAAAAATACTCTGTATGGACAACATTGATGGGATGATTTACAGGCTTGTCTTTGCTAGTAATCATATATTTCATTTTATTTTCCCTATATAACTTCCTCAACTAGCCAAATACAGGGATAGTGGCATAAGAGAAGTCAAGTTGCATGGTTCCCTTAATTTTTTCACCCCAAGACCTAGATAGAAGTATTCCAAACCTTGGTGGGACATCAGCAACAACTACGTCCATCAAGACATTCTTTGTTGGAATTTGGTCTAAAGAGACTACCAAATATTTAATTAGACCAATGCAGTGGACCCTACTTGAGTCGAATGAATACAATTCATGATATTTACGAGTGGTGTCAAGGCATAGCTTCTCCATGACATCTTTGGGCATCAAATTATGTGAGGCCCTAGAGTCCAACATAGCATTATGCAGGATAAACTCATGTACTCTAAGACTCAGGTAAAAAGGAGGGACTTTATTTTCTTCAGATTCTTCTGTGGTTGGACCAAAAATAAGTTTAGGGTAGTCATCTTCTACATTGACCATATCGGAGACGGAATCTATCTGCAAGACTTTGGACACCTGAGTTTTATACACACTATTATTTACCAACTCTATGAGGGGCATAGACACTTTTAATTTATAGATTTCATTTTCTAGATTAAAGGAGGGAGGTTTTTCTACCTCTTTAATGGGCGGGTCTTTCTTTTTTTTTGGCTCCTTTCCTACATTCTTTTGTTTCTTCTCATTGGCTTTGTTAGCAACTGCAGGATCTTTGCTAGAGGAAGGATCAACTAGCTCCTTTCCTTTCTTCTATGCATCATTTTTCATTTGGAGTTCCTTTCTCTTTCGAATGGGGTTGACTGTAACCTCTCTGTTCCTTAAAGAGTACTACCTTTGCTGAGCCAACAGAGCATTCATATACCCTCTCTGATAGTCATCAGACTCTTCTTCCAGTACTGTATCATTGGCCAAAATGAAATTTTGGTCTTTTTGAATGTCTGGAGTGGCCACTGTATATTCTTCGTCTTCTGTAAGGAAAATGGGTGCACCATTAGCCGTGAAAAAGTGATTAGCCTCAATCACAGGATCATCATCATCTGAATCTGTCCCTTGCACATAGTTCTACTATAAAGGAGTTTTAATCTACTGGTTTTGTGGTGGCGTAATTTGGTCCTACATTCTTTGCTCTCTTTTTTTAATTCTGAATTGCGGCTGCTGCCCTCTGAAATTGGGATTTCTTATTTGAGGCTCAGGTCTATCTGCAATGGTTAACCTATCAACCATTTTTTCCACTATTATGATCAGAGTTTCCATTTTACTGTCTGAAGTAGAGGCCTCCTCTTTTATTGTGACTCTTTTCTCAGCTCTGGCTCGTGCTCTTTTAGCCAGCAGATTAGCTTCAATGTTTACCGCTATCTTCTACATGTCTTCAAGTGAAGAGGGATCTCTTTCACGCAGCTGATATGCCATGTCGACATCAAATCCATCAGGAAATTTTAACAATGCTAATCCCACAGGAGGCTTCAAATTAGCTGGAATAGCATTATATATAGCATTGAATCTCAAACAATAATCTTGCATGGTTTCACCCACATTTCTTTTAATGTTCTCATATTCAGACATAATTTGAAGTGGGTTCTTTTTTACCTCCCACCAGTCCAGGAACTGAGTGTGCAACTCCTGCAAAGTGAAAATTGTGCCTGGAAATAGGGCTCTAAACCAATTTCTGACTTCGCCTCCGAAACTTTGAACAAACAGCCTTGTCGTTACATTCTCTGCTTCTACCTCATGCAAATCAAAAAATTCATTCATTTTATGAACATGTTGTTGAGTTGTGATGCTTTGAGTGGCATCAAAGATTGGAATTTTACTCTGATAGTTAGTTGGCATATCATCGAGGACCTGGGGTAAGACCAGGGGTGCATACCTGGCAGCCATAACTCTGGGTGGATTTATGACAGGATTTGTAGGATTTGAGGGGGGTGTTAATGGAGGAGATGATAACTGGGAATTGACTGATGGGAATGTTGATGAATTGGGAGGGGGAAATGTTGTTCCTGATGATTCTGAAGGCTCGGGGATATTAGTTACAGTGACGAACTAAGGAGAATTCAAAATGTAATCGTCAATGGAGGTATTTGCTCTTTGGACTTCAATATCTACAAGGAAATCAGGATCTAAAACTGTATCATCAATGTCATTTTCAGACTTATTCCTAAATAAAGAAAGCTCAAAATTCTCATCAAAGAAAAGATCTTCTACAAAAAACAATTCACTGGGCCAAGTATAGGATCTCAAGACGGGTCTGGGGCTTAATGATCCTTCTTGTCTTCTGACAATTCTTGGTATAAGATTTGGATTTTCAAACACAGGGGGAGGATTTGGATCTAGATTAGCCCTGGTGTATCTTCTTGAAGCTAGTGTGGTCAAATGTCTATTCTACAAAAATCTTATTTTGCAGCCTAGCAAAAATCTGAACATCATCTTTCAAAGTCTAGAATTATTTGATGTACTGGGGCAAATCTTGCAAGTCAGATGTTATGTTTATAAAACTAGACTGGAGATTGACTGAAGTAGCATTTATCTACTTATGCACTTGCAAAGCAATGTGCAATTCGAAGGCTACCTGGCATAACTTCAGGCTCCGTCTGTAGTTTATAAAACAAATAACACTAACAAACAAACAAACTTGAACTTGTCCCCAGTATGGTCGCCAGAGATGTTAGCACCTGAATTGGACCCCAGGCGGCAAAAGGGAAATCAAGGTAGCAACTAAACCACGCTCAGCCTTGTAGCTATCCCTACAAGGACAGGAGAGGGCTCTCTCCGTAAAAGAATATTCAAATGAATACAATAAATGGACTGATATTAGGCTAGGTAAAATGATGGGAAAAGGGTTTAATAAAATGAGTGAATGAATGAATTTCAGGGATGTGCGGGATATAAAGGGAAAATTGAAATCGGGAATTAAATCAGGACACAAGGTATTTCATGGGGCAAGATAGGCAAGAAAATTAGCAATTAAAATTTAATGAGGATGGGATGGAAAGACTGGTGCGGAGATGAAAAGGGCACAATAAATGGATCCTTTTCAAATAGAAGAAAAACACTGAGTATGAATGATTTCCCAAGGCAAAGCATATAGAATGGATTCTACCTTTGTATCTTAAAAGCATTCAAAAGGAAATGTTTATGGATGAATGGAACACATAAACAATTCACATATGAAACAAAGGAGAAAAACAAATGCTAAATCTCATACCAGATGGATCCCACAAATCAGAGCTGCATCTCTTTATTAATTCCTGTCAAACTATACAATGTAGTGCAGAAATGTTCTTCCACACTATTCCCCTACTTTCTGAGTTATAGATTCTTCAGACTTAGACTCAAACCGTTTTACAAATGATTTACAATTACATTAAATAGGCTGAAATGTGGGAACATATATCCACAAGAGAAGGGAGTTGTTTTAACAGCTGAAGAACTGAAATACAACCATAGCAAAGAAATACAACAATCTGCCCATGAAAATAAGGGACATCATTGCATTTGACCACTTGGAGATTTTGCTGTTAGGTTGTATGAAAGAAAATAGGTAATCCGATGAACAGATTTCCTATTTTGCTGCTTGTTGTAACAATCTTTGCCTTAAATAAGCTCTCGGCCCTTTGACTATCGCTTTGCTTTCCATTATTTCTTTATTCTCTGACTTTTAATAGAATGCTGATAAAATGAATTTATGCCTTTCGTGAAGGGTAAAATGTATTTTAAATGGGAAAAGGGAAGGGAAATGGGCGGTAATCATATGAAAATCGCAATCGGAATTGGAGCGGGAGCGGAGAGATATATATATATGAAACAATAGTGTAATCGCAATCGGAAATCGGAGCGAGAGCAGAGAGATATATATATGAAACAATATTTCCGATGCGATGGGAAGAACCCTTTGTATTATAAATTAAAACCAAAATTTGGGTTTAACAAAGGAAAAGGCCCTTTATTATATGAACGGGCAGATGTATTGTATGGTGGGGCCTGCATAATCGCAATCGCAATCGGAGATGGGTGGAAGCGAAACACATATGGGGAATTCCGATGCGATTGGTACGATTAGCTATGGGTCGTTCGATCGACGGGGAAGATCAACAGTGGGATTGTAATTAAGGGATATTAACCGGGGGGAAGTCCATGGAGGCGCCGATTTAAGTTTGGGCCGTCCGATCGGATGGGCAGATCGACGGCCTACAAGTAATCAGGCGGAGTCAATCGGAGGCAGGGATTAAGTGATGCGATTAGATCGGGGAGAGCCTTATGAAAGTTCCGATTGCGATGGCCCGATCTCATATGATCCGTCCGATCGGCGATTGGATCAACGGTCGAGATCTCGTCGGGTGGGACCGATCGGAGGTCGCAATCGCATCGGAGTTTTGGCCAATGGATTAATCGAAACGTGCATATCAAATTTTGCGATGCGATTGTTCGAAGTGATGGGATCGGGGGTGCGATTATATATATCAATTGCAATGGGAGGGTATATATATATATTTCAACTTTATAATAAAGTTCCATGGTATGGAGGGGAAGTGGTTTGGAAAAGTGGGGTTTTATAATAAACTTTGATATGTTTATTATAAAATTTTATAAGGTATGGTTGGGGAAGTGGTTGGGAATTAAATCGCATATTTTTTAAAATAATTTATAATGCGATTTTGTAATCAGAAAGGGGGAAAAGGGGTTTATTAAAGAAATATAAAACAAATTTTAAGGAAAAAAATGGGAAATAGGGGAGGTTTATGGGATTTTACTTCACTTAAGCATAAATTTCAATCCAGAAGTCAGTTTTGAGAGTGTAGTATACCGTTGGAAAGCTCCTTCCGGGCTCTTTCTGATGGATATGCTTGGAAGATGATTTGGCACTGAAAATTCTACAAAAAACTCTCTGAAGGCAGGGACATCACTTTGTGGAGATAACAACTTCTGAATTGTGACTTATTACTTATGATGATATAAAATTACATAATGAATAATAATAAAAGCAAAATATCATGTTTTGACCTCAAAACATGGTTTTGGGGTAAAAATTTCATCAAGCCAAATAAAATGTCTCTTTGATCTTCTAGGTGTTGTGACTTCTGATTTTATTGACTTCCTCATGACCTTGCTGATATTTATTGAAATTTGACTCATTAATTTGACCTTGGTGAGACCCTAGAAACTAATGAGACCCATCCTATGGCCTACTGATATGATTTTGAGAATAAAAGTGACTAATGACTAAAGACCATAGAAAGGAAAATCAGCAAGTACATCATGAGGGACAACTGATAAAAATTACTACCATCAATGAATCCATGACCTAACGAAATGGTGAAATTTATTCGGTATGAGACACCTAATATGCAAATGCAAAAGAGCAGTTTTCATCGCTGATGGCTGTATGACTAGACTAACACTAACAGAAAGCAATCCTCATCTCATGGATTTGACTCCCTGAGGTTAGGGGGAGTTGTTTTGAGGTCTATATCTTCTTCTTCTTTCTCATTTTTAAGGGTTGATCTCAGTTGGATGCTTTTCCTTTGAAGAGACACACTTTGTATTAGTTCTGAGCAGGGATATTAATCAGATTTGCAAATAGTTTTATGGGATCCCTGTGGTATGGTGTTTAGTTCAATTTTTCCTTTTTCTTTCATGTGTTTAAATGTATTGTTAAGTTTATTCATCATTTCATAACTTCTAAGTCAATGTATGCAAGTTAGATAATCAGTATCCATCCTCATGTGCTCTATTTTGTGTAGACATTCACATTCTGATAAATTTGTTCAGCTTAGAAAGAACCCATAATTTCACCATGATATTTCTATCTCCTCACCTATCTTGATCATCCCACCCATTGAAATCCTAAAGTTCTAAATCACTATGCCTACCTTGCCCCATAGAACACCCTGCAAATTTTGACCTAATTTCCGTTGCCTTGACTGTTTTTCTTCTTCTGATCCAACAAAAACCTATACAATCAAATCAAAACCCTGAGCTACCATACCTAGTCTAATATATTATTTACTCAGCCATCTTAGTTGTGATCCTTACGGAAAGATCCCTCTCCTTGCCTACTAGGGCTAGCTACTTGGCTAAGCGTGGTTTGTGGTTACCTCGAAATTGTCTTCTTCAGCCTGAGGTACAATCTGAGTGATAATATATTGGCGAATATACTAGGGAAGCGAAAGATCATATATTCCCTGGGAAAGAACAAAAAATTTTAGATCTGATTGCTTATGGTGTACAATGATCATATGCATATGAAGGCTGAACTCTTCACCTCGTGACCCCAACTTGATGTAAATACTCCATTAGACGATCGACCTTGTCAATGGGAAAATGGAAAGATATTACACAAAGGTTAGGTATTCAAAGTGGAATTGTATTCAATATCTAATATGATTTCTTGTAAATTACCTCTTTTCTTTTCCTGAATCTATCTCGAAATTTTTTTGGAGTTGGTTGTATGATAAAGATGATAAAAATATTGATTCTACTTATTTAAATCGTGTAAATACTGAGTTTTCCTTTGATCTTGGTCCACATCCTTTTTTTGAATATTATTATGACCATCTTCAAATTGATGAGCCTAAAGAGATCAAGACTGATCCAACAAATTTTGTACATACTCCTACACCTTGTAAAATTCCAGATCGATACAAACCACTCATATTACCTCCTATACTCCATGATTTCCCTGAAAATAATTACCTGTATCTGCCGAGGTTTGATGGCGAATATGACAACATCACTGCTGAGAGACATATGCAGAATTTTGAGACTTTCCTAGACCTTTTTGAAGTTGACAAAGAGGATGTTAGTATTAGGATATTTTCTCTTTCTTTGCAAGGAAAAGTGAAGAGTTGGTTCAAAAAATTTCCTACCATGAGAATGTCAGATTTACCGCAGTTCTTCAAAGTTTTCCTCAACAGATGGGTGGACAAGAAAAGTTATTTCCTAATTCTGAAAGAGTATGACCAGCTGAAAATACAGTTAGGGGAGACAGTACAACTGTTTTCTGCCAGATTCAATCAAGTCTATTATTTGATACCTGCTGATATAATACCCCCTCCTGGCTTAGCTCTCTTGCATTACTTGAATGCCTTTGATCTGGAAATGGAGTTTCAACCGAGAGAAAGGAACCTTGCAGTACCTCAAGATATGCAGAACATTGTAGTAAATTTAGAGGCTAATCTGTTGATTAGAAGGGTGAATCTGAACGAAGAGAAGAAGAAAATTGCAGAGCACCTAACATCTTCAGAGGTAAAGCTCAAAATTTTGGTAAGTACAATAGAGAAAATAACGCAAATAATCACCATGAGAGATGTATTTTCTGAAGATCATCATAACCCAGTTATCCCAAAAGAAGAAAATATTGCAAGCCCTAAAAATTTTCCTACTAATCCCATCTACCATAGATCAGAAAATGGATTTGTAGATCAATTGGAGGAGAAAAAATCTAATAATATAATTTGTATGATTGGTGACATTACTTATATTGATGATTTGCCAAAGTTTGATAAATATGATGATGATTATATTTTCCAAACAAAAGCTATTCTTGCAAAGCAATCAACAGTTGGTTTGTGTGAGGAAGTTCAGTTTCAGTAGCTCAAAAATAGTGATCAACCAATGCATATCAGCTATAATAGTGATGAGGAAAGTCTAGAAAATTTGGAAGTAAGTGAAGGATCTTTGCCTCTTTGTTTTATGTCATTTCAGTTCATCATAGATAACATTCATGCGATTATAAGTCATCACTCATTGAGTTTTGATATTGGCAATCAAGAGGATAATAAGTTTTTTGATCAGAGCTCCTTACCCTTGTGTTTCTCCTCATTTTCAAACATAAGAGAAAACTATAAGCAAGTAGATAAGTGAGTGGTCAACACTATAAATGATGAACATTCTCCTAAATTGGTTGAGAAAATCATTTGCGACATATAATCCATCTTAGCTACATATTTGAAGCCACTGAATGCCATTGGATGTTAGGTTCTAGATGAAGGCTTGGAAGTTGAAACACATGATCAAATGATGCAAGATGATTCTGTACCATTATGTTTTGAAACATTTCAAATTTTAAAGGAAAATTTTCATAATATTTCTAAAGAAAAGGATGATCAACCTATAGAAAGTCATGCAATATTATTAGAATGAATGGAAAAGAGGTTACAACAGTCTTTTAAAGTTTCTCATAACCGAATAGCTGATGTGTTAGATGATATTTACATTAAAATTCTTTCTCCATTAGCTAATTGTGAGCCCGAAAATACTGTTGATATAAACTTGATCCGACAACTGACTTCATTGTTTTGTTCAGTAGGTGTTTCATTACAAAGCTCATACCAATATTTTCAGTCATATCAGGAGATTAATGAGGAAAATTCTTGTTTTTTTGTTGATCATCAAGAAAAATTAGTCCTTCATGAGTTTGAGGATCCTTTTTTCAACTTGCTGTATTGATCAAAGAAATAAAGCAAAAATGTTAGGAAAATTTTAAAACTGAGGTACGAAGACTACCTAGAGTAGAGCAGTAACGTATTAGATGGGATATAAATCAATATGTATTCCTATGAAGATCATTTCGCAAACTCTTGAGGTTGGTTGGTGGGATCATGCTTTGAAATTTCATCAAGTTCAATCTGTTGACAAGTTTTCATGAGAGTTGCTTTTAGTAGTTCTTTATTCTTTCTCATAAGCAAGAACTTGCGGAGAATTCAAACAGCAGCTACAATTCTTACATGGTTGCATTGGTTGTTCCATTTCACTTGATCAAGTAATGAATGGATCAGTTAGAGTAGGTTTTGTTGAATAAGCTCAATTCTGAGCATATTTTTCAGTTAGTCTTGAGTCAATCTTGAGTCAGTTTATTGAGTCAGTCTTGAGTCAGTTTATTGAGTCAATTTTTTAGTATTCAGTTAGTATTTATCTTTTGAATCCATTGCCCAATTAATAGGCACTTGGTCTATAGTGTTCTTGCCACCTCCCAAGGAGCTACCATCCCCAGTTGGAGCCAATGTTAATGTCAGTATTTACATACTTCCACCATGGATCAAAACACATTTTTCATGTGCATCTTAGGTTTCCCAATCTAAAGAATTTTCAATCATTCCATTAAGTCATGATATAAAAAATTTCCAATAGTGGTTGTCCTTGTCAAGTGTCCCATTTTCCTTCACAAGTATATGCCTATTGTCCCTCTTCCATGTCTTCATCATGCTGAAAATAAGTCTGCTCTCATTCCACTTTTAGTCAAACTCACTCATTGAGGTAGTTGTTTTTATTTTTCATTAGATCACTAGGGTTTCATTAGGTAAGACCATTTCATTGTCTCATTTTCAATAAAGCGTAGCAGAAGTTGTGAAGGTGATCCAAAATAAACTCATGATTTGCTTCAATCAGGTTTTCCATGTAAAGTTACATTTCATTTTTGTAAGTTTTCATCTAAAAAATAACACTTTTGAGATAAAAACAGAGATATTTTTATGTTCTAATTTTGTGTAATTTTAAAGTCACTATATGTAATAAAGTAAAAAAAAAAACTGCTTATTCCTAGCTAAAGAAAATTTCATGAAGAGATACAAATATCATGTCAAAGCATCCAAAGCATTAAAAGCATCAAAAATTGTTGTGAAAGGTTAATGACAAAAAAGAAAAATGTGGGTCCCAATCATTGAAAATTCAAATTCATGCAAGGTATAAAAGCCCATTTTCGCAAGAGAAAGCCTCATTTATTCATTGCCAAGAGAAAAAATGTGTTTTGGAGCAAGAGGGTCGAGTAAGAGGAGAAAATTTGCAGAAGTTGCCAGGTGCTGTGCATAGGCCAAAGGCATTGTGGATAGGACATTTCAGACAATTTAAAATTGAACGGCACTGCCCATAGGATAATGATGTTACGCATAGGAGAAGGGTGTTGTGCTCCCGGGTTAGGTGCTGCACATAGGCCGGAAACCTCCCAAAATCTTCCCAAATTTTCAAAATTTTCTCCTTGTCCCTAAATCAAGTAAGTAAACCCTCTTTCATCCCTTTTTCTACATTTTATGCTTGTGGGTAAAGTTTATATTGGAAATAAAATCATAAACACCATAGTTTTCCTAAAATACCCATCCCCGTGACAAACTTTCCCAAAACCCCCTTGTCCCAAAATTATTATCCCTAGACCCTACTGCTTCACCCCATACTCCCAAAAAACACTAAAACTACCCATCCCTAAGTCCCTTTACCCTTTTCCATTCAAACCCCAATTTATAGGATTTTCACTCTTTTGCCTAGATTTCCCCATACCCTTGACCTGTAATTAAATTTTAATTTTTGTCCTTCTTCATATTTTCACTTCCCATAACCTCACAAAGCTTATTAACCCTTTTCCCCATCTCTCTTAAGTTTTTTGCCTCCATCCCTATTCCCTAAAGCCCTCATTTCATCATTTCTTTCCCTGCTCCCATTCCCTTCACTCCCTCGCTCACTCTCCCTTTTAATTCCTTTTCCATAGGGCTTTCAAAGTGCCAAAGAAGCAAGCATGGAGAAAAAAGACAGAGATTACATGGAGGAGGAACATAACGATGATGAGTTTGAGAATGATGAGGTTGTACAACAGAGAAGGCCACACAAGGGAGGTAGAATCATTAGAATAGAGCAAACAAACCTTACAGAGTTAGAGGCTTCACCTTTGGCCATGTCTTGTTTCAGATATGTTGGGTGCTATGAGTTTTGTGAAAGGGTGGAAAGAGTTCAACATCGCCCTGAGTTTACTAGGCTCTTCATACTGAACCTCCATGATAACATGGTAACTCTTGCATGTGTAAATGTTTCTATTTCCATTTCCATCATTGTTGATGCTACGGGGATTCCAAATGTAAGGGAGAGATGGTACAAAGCAAAAGACCTGGATGATCACTATTTTGAGCCTTACCTCAAGGCCAGGTACAAAAATGAAAGAAGAAAGTCCCCCCCCCTTCAGTTTCCTCCTCAGCAAGTATGAACTAGTAATGAATATTATCATGAGATATTTTACTTGTGAGGGTAGATTTTCCAGATTGCACACATACCATATTAGGCTAATCATGCATTCAAAAATTCCATATTTCTTGTTCTGGAACATTAATAAGATGGAATACTTGGTTTCAAATAAATAATATCATCAGTAGATGAACAACATCCATCATCACTCCCTCATCAAAATCATTGTACTTCATCATCTCAATATATTCAACATCTCTAGGGATACTTTCATTCCTAATGACATATTAAAAAATCCCCAAATTCCTCCACCAATGCCACAAGAGAGAAGAAAGACATCTAGTAGCCCTGCATTTGCAAAAACAAGGAAACATGAAATGAAATCACCCAAGCCAGCTAAAGAATGCAATATAACATATCAATGAGGGCTTAGAAAATTGTTTGCAATAGAGAGCCAAGTGCTTGCTCCACATGGTGTGTAAGGGGCCTTGCCTTCTTCATCAGCACAGAGGAAAATGTTTGTTCCACATGGTGTGGAAGTGTCTTTTCTCACTCATACTTACCTCCTCTGCAAGTCTTACAACCTCTACTCCTCATGTCAAGCCCTAAAACAGGAGAAAAAAACCCTAAAGAGCTCCAAAACCCAGGGTACGCAGGTAATGTGAAGCTTACCTGTGTTCCTGGCTAGGGTACGCAGGTAATGTGAAGCAAAAATGCATTCCAAAACACAGTTTCTCTATGTAATTCCTGCGTACCCCCTGTCAAAGTCAAAATGACGAGAATTAAAGTTAAAAAGATGATTTTTGGTCAATTCTAGAAGCTTTTGGATGAGATTTTTTGGGGATCAGTATGCTCTAGTAAGGTTCTTGCATCCCACACCTTAAGGAGCTAACCCCTTGATGTGAGGAGCCTATTCCTTTGAAGGAGGATTCTATTCCTTCGTAGGTGGAACCCTAACCTCCTCATCTTCTCTATAAAAACAGGCATTGGGTAGCCTCAAAGGGAGTTCAAGCTTTAGTGTGTGATTGAGGTGAAGTGCTGTTGAGATTTAGACTTCTTTCTGCTGATATTTTGTGAGGAAATATCACATACATCTATGTGCTCCTGTAGGAAGATTGCAATAATTATCAAAGTGGAGGAGACTCCTGCTTCAGACCCCGGGAAGGCCTGTTCAACATCAAGGCTAAGGTTGTCGGGTTCTTCTGTTATTTTAAGATTAATACAATCAAGTTTTGTTTTTCTCAATAAATTGTCATTCGATTGTTTATTTCAATAAGTTGTCGTTTGATCATTTATTTCATAGATTCCTTGATCACTATGATAGGTATGTTTTATAATTATTTGTTATACAGGTGCTATTTAATATTTGCTTGTTTTTTATTGCAGGTCTTTTGAAGACGACACTTTTTTGCGACAAAAGAACTATTGTTGCGACAAACTAACTATTGTTGCGACGGAAGAACTCTTGTTGCGACGGAAGAACTATTGTTGCGACGAAAGAAATATGGTTGCAAATAAGCATTTGGATCTAAGGTAGGATCAACAACTTCATAGCATTTACTTGTAAAATGAATATATTTAGAGAAAGATAAACTTAGTTTTTCGTTTGTTGCTAGATTGTCTTCTAACACTAGGGAGATCGATCTTGTCCACAAGATCGATTTATCCAACCAACAAATTGGGGACTCCACTGGGGAAAGAACTTGTTTTGATTTTCCTTTGTTTTGATTTGAGAAAATGATTTTTTCTGATTTTTGAATGATTTGTACGGGCTTGGGTAACTTAGATTTACTTTGCTTTGAAAAGTTTTGAAGTCTTTTTTGTTTTTCTTGAACTTTTCTGGGGACGGCACATCGTTGCAGACCCTGTTAAAAGTCTTGAAAAACTTAGATTTCTTCTTTTAGTTTATTTTAGATTTGATTTAGAATTCCTAGTATCTGCCCAAATCTGTATGTTTTCTGTCGAAAATCTCTTGTGAATGAGTTTCATAGCACTTTTATTTTGAATGATTTTCTAGAAGTTTTTCATTTTGAGAGTGGTTTTCACTTTGTCTCTGTAGTGACCCAAATATTAGAAGCTTAAAAGTGCCTTATATCACCTTGGTATCTTTTATCTTCTTGATGAGTCTGACTTGGTTGTGAAATCCATTATTTTTGAGAAATAGATCTAGTTTACTCTTTACAAATATTTGAACAAACTTCGTTATAAGTTCTGAATTTCATTTTTAGAAAAGAAAACATATCTGGATGTTTTTTTATTTATTTGTTATTCTGGGCAAAGGAATCCTTAGTTTACTGAACAACTAAGTAAAACACTCTAAAAAAAAATTAAAGCTTTTATTCAATTAGATTTTCAAAGTTTGTAGATCTCAAAATTAGTTTTTCGTAGTTTTGAGTGCTTTTTAGAACTTGTAAATTTCTTTCGAAAGAAAACTTGTTTTTTGTAGTTTTGAGTTTTGAAAGAGAAAGGGATTTATTGTGAGCATTGATTATTTTTCTCGTTTCGAGTTCTTATTGAAAAAACAAAAAGATTTTCTTTTCATTTATTCTTCATGTTCAAAGAAATAATTGTCTCTTAAAGGAATTGCATTCTCGAACTCTTTCTTTAGCTAGAATTTCATTGATAGAAAAACAAATTTTTTATCATTTTAGGTGCATTTTTTAGTGTATTTGGAAGTAGAGTCTTCATACCATGAAATTTTAATTTCCATACATATTGAATTAAAGAATAGCCCATAAAAATAACGCTTAATTAAAATTGATCTAGTAATCTTTTCGATTTATAGGGCTCTTATCACCAATATAGCTTAGGCTAGTATCTTGGATTAGGGAGTAATTAAATCTCCAAGATAGTAAAAACAAACAAGTAGATAAATCTTGCGGTAGGAAATAAATCCAATTGTAATTGGTACAATCTCAGAAGCTTCTCTTAAAGCAGTTAATCACAAGATCATGTCCGAACCTTTGAGACAATCAATTATGTTTCATTGGGAAAGATAGAAGATCTGCGTGCATTACAAACGGTAAACCTCGGACTAACCATTGTCGAGGAGCCTGGGGTCACTTGTTGGTAAACCTCGGATTGACCATGTCGAGGAGCCTTCAAGGGGATTGAGCTTTGTTACTCTACCCTTGCCCGTGGAATCGGATCATAGACTGTTCCCCTAGATGTATTTGTTACTGTTGGTAACCTTAGTGTCCATAAACTTAAGATTATTTCCTAAGGTGATGGTGAAGGAAAGATCTTACTGTACCTGGAGCAGATGTCGACTAGACAACTTGGACTCTCTAGGGGGTTTTTCTTCACACAAGATGGTTTTGTGAAGAAACTTGTGCCAGTCTGTTTCATTAAGTAGGTTGTCGGGGTAACTGTTCCAACCACCCTTTCTGTATTAAACTTCTACTAAGTTGGATTTCATCACCAACTAGTGTTTTTAGTATGGGAAGTTACTGTTTGTGCGTGGTTTGAACTCTTAGATTTTTTTAGGTGTGTGCTTCAGCTGTTTGTTTCTTTAGAGACTTTAGGTGTTTTTATTGAAATTTTCTTTGTTTACGTGTGATTGATTAATATTTAATCATGGCAGAATTACCGAGACAGTCCCAGAGACTTCAGGGGAAGCCCCCTAAGTATACACCAAGTCAATTTGAAGGGTTGTGTGCTCTACTATCATATAGTAGTAGTAGAATTAGATCAACAGAAGTCGGAATTCATATATATTTTTTCATCCTAATCATCAAATTCCCACAACAGAGCATATTCAAGAGCCGATTTCAGTTTCTGAAGTTACTGGTAGTTTTTCTCCTTCCAGTGAACTAGCCGAAGAACCTGCAATTTCTGAACCTGACACTGAACCTTCTGTTTTGGAAACATCCTCAGGATTTATTACTCCAACTTCTAGTGATCCTGGTTCACCTAGGGTAAGAAATATTGTTACTGGAGATCTTCCATCTGGCCTCATTTCTATTGAAGAACTTGCAAGTCCATATGAAGAAGTAACTCTTCCTTAATCCCCACAGTCTTTGAATCTTAGGGAGCCTAAATCCATACTCTACAACCCTAGTGGGAGTGACACTTGGTATTTATCTTTGACAAACCTTTTAGAAAACCCGGGTGTTGCTTTTTAACCACCTCAAATTACTTTTCATCCTACACCCAGAGGTTACTATCCTTCATCCATCATGTCAGGAGAGTCATCTATGTTTTCCCAAACACCGGAAGCATTTTTACACGGTGGTCCTTCTGTTCCTTCACGGTACCAGGCTCTTTCTGGTACTTTCTTAGGAGCAGCTCCTCGACCGATTGAACAAGTATTATCATCTGTTCTTAATGGAATTAAAACTAAAACGTCGAATGTAGAGAAAATATTTATGATGTCTAGTAATATTCCAAATCCTCAACCTCAAGGTAGTCAGTTACTGCCTGGGGAACAACCTCAGGGAAATTAGTTACCGCTTGGGGGGAAACCTCAAGGTAGTCAGTTACCGCCTGGGGGGCAACCTCAAGGCAGTCAGTTACCACCTGGGGGGCAACCTCAACGTAATTTTTTCCTACGAAAAACTGTGGCACAATATTATTTTGAAGAACAACCTCAAGGAAAATACATACCTCAAGGTTATCAACCTCAAGGACAGTACATACCCCAGGGTCCTTATCAACCCCAGATTCAGAACGCGCCTCAGGGTTATCAAACTCAAGGTCAGTACCCAACTGAAGGTCTCCAACCACCTTCTGGTCAATCATTTGGACAAGGAGCTGGAAATTTACCTCTTAATTATCAACCCTATGTTCAACCAGGCTATGGTCCTTACATTCAACCTTCTACGGGACAATACCCCGGAATGAACATGGTGTGGGATCCATCCGAAATTCAATAGACTATGCAACCTAATGTGCATTTACCTAGTCAACCTGGACAGCCTTTGGTTTTTGGTCCAACTCAGTAACCTGTCCAGCCTACCGTTTAAATCCCTGCACCTAGTTCTGTTCAGCAGCCTGGGCCTAGTACACCTCAGACTCCGCCTCAAAATGCTGCAACTACTACAATGTATGTTCAACCTATAACAGCTATTTCTAGAGTATCTTTAGCTCTGGTTTCTTATA
Organism: Pinus albicaulis; assembly: GCA_034641835.2. Taxonomy (NCBI): domain Eukaryota; kingdom Viridiplantae; phylum Streptophyta; class Pinopsida; order Pinales; family Pinaceae; genus Pinus; species Pinus albicaulis. Next base: position 960,112,783 of record CM076583.1, on the reverse strand, counting down.
TCCCTTCATCGATGCAAATTCTTCAAGTCTCTATACCCCAGTCAGGACCTACAGTTCAAAATTCGGTCCAGATACCTACAGGAAAAGCTGGTACAAGTATGATTGTCACGAGTCAACCACAATTCACATATAAATGATACCAGGGACAGTATCAATTCAGTCCCGTTGCACAAAACCTAGTTTATCAGTATCAACCATATCCTGGCTATACTTATCAACAGCCTCAACAACCACAGTTTGGTCTGGTTAATCCTGGTTTCCTGGGAGGTTATACCATTCCTAATGCAAATTCAATTCCCAGTTATCCTGGGTATCCTCCTCCTGGAGCTTCTCTTATTAATCAAGGTTTTCGTGACCCTAACCGCCAGTTACCATTTATTGCAACTTTGGATTTACCTGATTTGTCACACCTTACGAATGATCTAATTTACTATCATCCGTATTGGCTGCCAATGCCACATAAGTTGCCCAGTGATATACCGAAATTCAAGGGTAAGTGAGGAGAGGATCCATCAAATCACGTTATGACTTATCACCTCTGGTGGGCATCTAATTCAATAATTGATGAGTCAATTTGCTTACGTCTTTTTCAACGAACTCTTATTGGTCTTGTTGCCGAATGGTACATTGAGTTACCACGAGGCTCTTTTAATAATTTCAATCAGTTAGCAACTACTTTCTTAACTCATTTTCAGTTGCCTGTCAGATACGATAATGGCACAGAACTATTGACTTCACTAAAACAATCAACGTCCACGTATATTTCTGATCATATTCACGAATGGAGACGTTGAAGGTGTTTGGTGAAATTTTTCATTCTGGATCAATTTTTGGCGGAATGGTTCGTTAAATCATTATTACCCAAAATCACTGAAGATGTAGCTAAGGGAGGATTTTTTACTAAGGAGCAAGTCATTGCTCAAGCTCAGTACCTTGACCTCATCTACATGCAGTCAGGTACTTTACATGAAAAAATCCCTGATCTTCCAAAACAAGGTCAAATAAATGCAGCTCCTTCAGGGTCTCATGTAGCTGATGGTATGATTGGTTTAGTTAGTACTAAAAGTAAGAAGAAATCTTCAAAGAATTCTTCTCCTATAATAACTTTACATGATTCCCCGACAGGAGAATATTTCGCTGAAATTTCTGTCGATATTCATGTCGTAGAGTCATATACAGCCAAATATAAATATGGCAGTAAAAATAAGGGGAAGAATAAAAAAAAACAAAATTAAAAGGATAAAACAGATAAAAATGACTCTAATGACGAAAAATGCAAACCTCGCTATCCTTGTTTCATTTGCGACGAGGATCATTTTACCAAAGAATGCCTGCATCAAGCAGAGGTTTCAAAGTTCGTTAAAGGTTCTCAACAACCTGCTGTCTTGAAGGATCCTTTTCCTACTCAAGATAGTAAAATGATTGGTTCTACCTCGAACGCCTCAGAAGAGCCCATTCTGATGATGTTTCATGTCAGGATTGCGACACAATCACAAGATTACGGTAGTAAAAATCTTGTTGATGGTAAATAAGCAGAATCTTCTAATTAAAACACATCAACTACACCTCCTCCTGTTTCTGATCCACTACAGAGCGAGAAACCCAATCCAGACCTATTAATCAAACTGCCTGCTAAAGGTGTACTTCGTAAATCATCTTTCAATCCACATGTGCTAGCTGCTCAGAATTACAACATTATTGAGGACTTAGCTATTTCCCCTTCAATAATGTAAGCTTTGGAAGTGCTGCAATCGTGCCCAGCACAACATAAATTACTTTTGTCTGCTATAGGAGCTATCGGTATTCAGGATTTGAACCTAATAATATTCGATTTAGAGAATAGTACAGCCTACCTACCCCATCAAATGGCTTTCCAGATTCCAGTATTAGTAAAAAAAAGACCCATTTTTCGGACTGTGATTGATGAAGGAGCTTCTACGTGTATTATGTCGATCCAGTGTTGGAAATTGCTTGGTTCTCCTACACTAAATCAGTCTCCGACAATTCTAAATGCTTTTGATGGCTGAGGGTTCTATCCTTTTGGTATTTTGCATGATTTACCTATAGGGGTCGAAGGCAAAACCATAAATATAGATGTGGAGGTGGTTGATGCCCCTCTAGATTACAAACTTCTCCTGGGTCGTAGTTGGTCTTATGCTATGACTACTGTTGTTTCATCGGTCTTTTGGCTTATCAAGTTTCCACATCAAGGAAAGATCGTTACAATAGACTAGCTCACTTATTTCTCATCCGATCCAGCCTCTACAGAAACTATCCAACACATTGGTAAAACGGCTATCCCTTACAAGGATGTTGGCGTAGGTTTGATTAAATATTTTGGTTTACTAGGAACTTTTTCCTTTCCTTCTCCTAATTTATCACCTCATATTGCAAATATTCATATGATTTCATCGAATACTATTACTTTTGATGATCCTTGGATTGTACCTTCCGATTCCGAGGTGGATTCATTTGATGGCGCGATGCCTTTGAGTCCCTTTGAAATTGCATATCAGGCTGGATAGTCGCTTTCTGATCCTTCTTCAACTGAAACTGATCCAATGAATGTGATCAATGAGGAATCGCTTTCTATATCTAGCTCAGCCACAATGACATTTCCCGATCTTGTTCATACTGATGTGAAGATTTTTGATCTTTTTTTTGTTGACAATTTACCATGGGAAGATCTACATCACTAATCTTCGTTCTTACCTGAGCTGGATCATTTTGAAAATGATTTCTCTTCTATTTTTACTGCTGAATATGTCAAAGAACCACAGAATCCATTGCAAAATCCTGATTCTGAGTTAAATTTGGAAAATATCTCTCGAACGATTCCTATTGACATTTCAATTAAGCCTGGAATAATTGAAAACATTCATATAGGTGATTCTTGTACAGACGATGAAATCCAAACTTATAAATCCCTATTTCAAGAATTATGTGATGTGTTTGCCTTGTCATATGAATAAATGTCAGGAATCGGTCCATCAATTTTTATACATGAAATTAAGACATACCCAGATGCAAAACCTGTCTGACAACACTTACGTCAGATACATCCGAGAAAAGCTATTGCTATCAAAGCCAAAGTTGAGAAATTACTTTGTGCAGGTTTCATTTATCCAATTCCTTTAACCGATTGGGTATCGAATATTGTTCCTGTTAATTAAAAACAAGGAACGGTAAGAGTATGTATCGACTATAGGGATATTAATCGAGATTGTCCTAAAGACAATTATCCAACCCCCTATATCGATCAAATCATTGATGATTGTGCCAGTAGTGAAATTTTATCCTTTATGGATGGTTTTTCTGGTTACAATCAAATAAACATACTCCCTGCTGATCAACCTAAAACAACATTCATTTGTCCATGGGGGACATTTGCTTATTGCAAACTACCTTTTGGCTTGAAGAATGCTGGGGAAAATTTTCAAAGGGCTATGTCTTACGCATTTCATGACATTAAGCACATTGTGCAGCCGTATCTCGATGATTTACCTACTCATTCATCGCGTAGGGCCGACCATCTCACTCATTTACGAGCTATATTTCTCAGATGTAGGCATTATCGAATTCAGCTGAATCCACACAAATGTGTTTTCTGTGTAGAATCGGGTCGCTTACTGGGATTTATTGTTTCGAAAGTAGCCATTCGCGTTGATCCATCGAAGGTTTAAGCTATTGTCAATCTACCTCCTCCTTCGACTTTATGCCAACTCCAAAGTTTGTAAGGGAGAGAAAACTTTTTACGTCTTTTCATTCCTAACTACACCGAGTTAACAAAGGGTTTTACCAAGTTGTTAAAATAGAATGTTCCATTCTTTTGTTATGAGATCGTCGATCGATCTTTTGATGCACTCAAACACGCGTTGACCCATGCACCGTTACTGCATCCTCCCAATTACAACCAGGACTATTTTTTGTACCTCGCCGCCTCTCATTCCACCATTGGGATGGTTTTAGTTTAGGAAGATGAATTCAACAATGAACATGTGATTTACTATCTTAGTCGAAATATGCATCCGACTGAGATCAAATACACGCATGTGGAGAGATTGGCCTTGGCAGTTGTTCAAGCTGTCCAAAGATTTCGTCACTACATCTTATTATGCAAAACCACGGTAATTTCTGACTGCAACCCTATGATGTACATTTTGACTAAACAATTGCTGGGGGGCAAGTATTCCAAATGGATAGTTATCCTGCAGGAATTTGAATTGGAATTTGAAAAATCCAAGGCAAAGAAATCTTTGGTTTTTGCAGAACTGATGTGTGATTTCCCGTTTACTGATACTGAAACTATGGCGGAGTAGCCCATTACAGAAGAATCCTTGTTTCTAAAAATTACTCTTGATCATTGGTATAGAGATATTATTTTTTATCTCCAAACCCAATCTTTTCGCCCTGCAATCTCACGATCTCAGTGACAGAAAAAACATTTCCAATCCCAAAAAATACAATATTATTGGTGATACACTCTATCGTCATGGAGCGGATTCTGTTTTCCGACGTTGTCTTACTCATGAAGAAGCTAAAAAGGTTCTAAATGACTCGACATTCTGGAGCATGTGGCGGTCATATGTCCGGGTATGCCACAACCCAAAAGATATTGCACGCTAGTTATTTATGGCCATCCTTAATCAAAGATTGTATCTATGCGATCCCGGGAATGCCATAATTATCGTGTCTTTGATCGTAAAATGTAGTGCACCACCGCTCCTCTTCACCTTATAATTGTTTTCGTCCATTTGCAAAGTGGGGTATCGAATTTATTACATGTAACCCTCACTGCCGGGAGTATGCGATATTATCTTAGCGATGAGGTTATTTTACTAAGTGGGCTGAGGTGATGCCTACATTTTTGATAGATGGCAAGATTGCTGCAATTTTTCGTGTTCAATCATATAATTGCTAGATTCAGTTGTTCCTCAAGCCATTATTACAGATCATGGAAGTCATTTTTTGAAATATCATGATGACTCGAACCGACATGATCAACTTGGCTCGCACCACGATAGTTCCACTCCATATTACTCGCAAAGCTAATGGTCCGGTTGAAGCTATCAATAAATTTTTGGTCATTATGATTAAACGAATCATTGGTATTCATAAGTTGAATTGGCATTCCATGTTAGTTTCAAAGCACTTTGGGCATATCGGACCTCATAAAAACATCAACTCGGTTTCACTCATTTTCAATCAGTTTATGGTTTGGAAGTTGTGTTACATATTGAATGCGAAATTCCGTCATTAAAATTAGCCATAGAATTACTCCTAACTACTTCGAAGAGGAGAAAATTTTTTTTGTACTTAGCTTAGCTATATGAGAATCGACGTAAACTCATCGCTTCTAGCAAACGAAGCTCATGCGAAACGAATGAAAGCTCTGCACGACAAAAATGTTACACCTCGTAATTTTTTAGAAGGATACCTAGTTTTAGTGTATGATCAAGTCAACGATAAGCTAGAGGGCTGGAAAATTCGTGCCTATGTGGCATGGTCCTTTCATTGTTAAGCTAAAGCTCGCAAAAGGGGCCCTATGAGTTGATAATTTTCGATAAGTATCCCTTCGGATAAACCCGTAAATGGGATTTATCCCAAGAGATGTTATGCTTAAATTTGGTGTGAGATTCTTGATTATGTTATTTTCTTTATCGTTGGTGTGTTTTATATTAGAAAAGCATGCCTAGTTTAGAGTGTGCTCTTATCACTATTCCTTCTTATTCGAGTTTTACTCTTGATATTGCAGATGTTTCGACGTCTCTTCGTACATACATTGGTTTTACTCGATGGTGCTTGTCATAGTACATGGAACATTTCTTCCATAGCTTGGGTTATCTATTCACCCTCCGATGAGTTAGTGTCTATGCATAGGGTAAGCTCTCGGTCCAAACAATGAATAACATTGCAGAGTATAGTGCAGATGATTGAGTTATTATCCGAATCTATGTCATTTGGGGATTCGAGCTTGATTTTTTAGGTTGGACTTCGAACTCGTTGTATTATAGCTTAACAGTGTGTATGCCATTAGGAATCGAGTCTTATTAAGGTTATTTTTAAGAGTTCGTCTCTTGGAACTTGAATTTTATTACATTGAATATCGAAAGATATTCAAAGACATTTAAATACATTAGTAGATACAAATTGCTTCTAGTATGATAAATAGACATTTGAAATAATAAAAAATAGTAAATTAAACAACATTCGATAACATGTACATAGATAGCCGATAATAGTGATATATCATAGCATAGAAGTGTGTTTCAAACTATACATTGTCTTGTGTTGGGACGATTTAAAATACAAAAAAAATTTAGGACTTAGAAAGTGTTGAAAATGATTCTTACTGAATCATCCCATTTCTCTACTGGAGGTAAAGCCATGTCTCTGTTGTCATGTAGTCCATCCCGGCGTATAGGGAAAAATCCTTGATGACAAAGAGTTGGTTTTTTAACCAACGAAAATATGCTGACGAAAATATAACAATCTCAATGCCCTCACAGACGAGATTGGCAACACGTAATGCTCGCACTCCTATAGAGTCTAATAATAGTGAAGACAATAAATTTGAACTCGTGATGTATGATAGTTTTTATATCTATCCATTTATCCTTGGGGGTCTACTCAACCATTGCAAAACTCTGCTTTGAGACTAGCAAGAGACCTGCCACCTGTCTAGCCCCTGAATAGAGATAAGTGTCTCGCCCTTTTGGACAAACCCGTTAAAAAAATATATGTCCTCCAGCCTCGACTTCGAGCGGTGGCCGCTAAACAAGAAACACTCGGTCCCGTGTGTCCCACTTGCTCACTAGCCATATCGGGAGATCAACTTGGGCCCTCATATGGTTTAGAATTTATATGGCATTACTGAGCCGATGTTTTCTGATTTCGACGAACGGATTTTCCAGTAATCTTCGCAGAATTTTTTTTATTATCAAAAAAGCTCTCACTTTTTCACTCGAATTCAAATAGTAAAAATAGAAAAATCCTTTTTTATAATTTTTTTTCGAATAAATGAATTTTTAGTTTATTTATTTTTCACTTTAAAAAAGGTAATTTGGAAAACATTTTTACTTATCTTAAACAAGTATGTGCAATTGTTTCGAGTTTTTGTGCTGAATATTGGATTTTCGGTAAAAAATGATCATTTTCTCAACAAAGAGCATACTTTTATCACTTTTTCTGACTCTTTCAAAAATTTACTAAAAAAGAGAAACCCTGAGTCCTCTTTTTTAGCCCTTTTCGTAGTCTCGAAATGAAAAATATTGACGAGCACTTGATTATTCGAACTCGTTAAAAGTAAATGAATGATCCTCCTTTCGATGTAAGTTTATCCCTTTTATGGACTGAAATGGACTATTTATTTAAAAGGCATACGTTGACTAATTATGGTCAATAGAGTTCTCTCCCACATTGTTTTATCCTTTTTCGGGCTCGAGAGACTAAATTTACGAAAAATTACAACCACAAATTTTTCTTAAGTTTTCCTTCTGACTCCCTAAAATTGAAAAACACCGAGTTTCTCCTATACTGGACTCGTTAAAATTTAACAAAGAAAGACCCTGTTCAATTTTTAAGCAGGAATGAACCACTCCTTCTTAGAGTTTTAATCTTAAACTAAGTTGCACTCATCCGAAGGATGAGCTTATAAACAAGAAAATGTTATCCTCCTCAAGCTTGTTAAAAATAAAGAGGTACTTGCCAGAAATGTTGGGGGAAAAGAGAGAAAAACGAACCTGTTTGTTACATTTTGATTATTCGGAAAATGGTTAACCACTCTTGAACACAACACTTTTTTGTTCACCCTGTTGGGAAAATCCTTTACCTAACCGTTAATCAAACCATATTGAAAGTCTTCAGCCGGTTTCTGGGTATTAGCTTTGGGTCAATTGTCACCAAACCATCTGCAATGTTGTTATGTGTTCAAGAGGACAGTTCAAACAAACCATTCACTTGCGAAATATTTGTCTTCCATTTTGACCGTCCCTGAGCTATTCCTTGCCAATATATTTCTTCAAAACTTGATCTATGATTTCATTTTGTGGGCTTTCCTATGATAGATCACTTTCTATCGATGATGTCATCATTATCTAGCAATTTGATGCGTAAATCGTCGATACCTTGAAATCTGCTCGCCTCAATGGCAGTGTTTTCACCTTCGATGACGAAAGTTGCATCATTGACCTTCAATTGAATGATTATGTGACATGTCCGACTTCAACCATTCATTCACATTTCATGGATTGTATTCGAGTAATTTGAGTAGCCATTAACATCATTGTCGGTTACTTTCACACTTGTTAACAGCTTTACATTATTGATTGGTAATCAAGTGGTTTCTACTATGTTTTGACATCGACCCATTTATTCACATGGATAGAATCAGTACTCGGGATTCGAGAAACTGAAATCAAGACCCTGATCTAGTTTCTACCATCCAAGCTCACGAGGAATTTTTTAATTCATTTATATAGTGGACTATTCATAAAAAGGTGGTCAAGGCCTATACCAGTGTCTACACACATCTATACTCGATTGATGTATTGAAAACCATTCATGTATCGTAACAATTTAAATCGGGCTTTTCTAGTTAGTTTTGATCCGAGTATGGGAATGTCCTACCTCAAAGCTGATGATATGTTTACATATATATATTTTTTCATTGAATTTTTTTACGTGTTCCGACCGGGAGTATCCACAGATGATCCTTGAAATGATAAATTGCTTCACTCTTCATCTATGACGCACTTCATCTTCATCTATTCCGTACTTCGCACTTTAGGGGGAAACTCGTTGCACTAAAAACTATCACCTTGACATTCTACCGATCAGTATGAGCTCATTGTCAATCATAATTACCTCCTATGCAAGTCTTACAACCTCTACTCCCTCATGTCAAGCCCTAAAACAGAGAAAAAACCCTAAAATGCTCCAAAACTCCGGGTACGCAGTACGTGAAGCTTACTCCGCATTCCCTGGCTAGGGTACGTAGGTAATGTGAAACAAAATTGCGTTATAGAATGTAGTTTCTCTATGTAATGCTCGCACTCTCGTCAAAGTCAAAAGGGCAAGAATTAAAGTTAAAAATTTGATTTTTGGTCAATTCTAGAAGCTTTTTAGATGAGATTTTTTGGGGATGAGTATGCTCTAGTAAGGTTCATGCATCCCACACCTTAAGGAGCTAACCCCTCGATGTGAGGAGCCTATCGCTTTGAAGGAGGATTCTATCCCTTCATATCTCGGAACCCTAACCTCATCATCTCGTTCTATAAAAAGAGGCATTGGGTAGCCTCAAAGGAGTTCAAGCTTTAGTGTGTGATTCATGTGAAGTGTCGTTGAGATTTAGACTTCTTTTCTCACTGAGCTAGAGGAAAGATCACATACCTCTATGTGATCCTGGAGGAAGAGTGCAAGACTTATCAAAGTAGAGGAGACTCCTTCTTTGTACCCCGAGAAGGTCTATTCAACATCAAGGCTAAGGTTGTAAGGTTCTTCTGTTATTTTAAGATTAATACAATCAAGTTTTTTTTTTCTCAATAAATTTTCGTTCGATTGTTTATTTCAATAAGCCTTCATTTGATCGTTTATTTCATAGATTCCTTGATCACTATGATAGGTATGTTTTATAATTATTTGTTATATAGGTGCTATTCAATATTTTTCTTGTTTGTGATTCGGCGTATTTTGAAGACGATCAATGTTTCAAGCTGATCAAATACGACACTTTGTTGCGACGAAAGAACTATTGTTGCGACGGAAGAACTCTTACTGCGATGGAAGAACTATTGTTGCGATGGAAGAACTACTAATGAGACAAAATAACTACGGTTGCAAATAAGCATTTGGATCTAAGGTAGGATCGACACCTTCATAGTATTTTACTTGTAAAATGAATATATTTAGAGAAAGATAAAATTAGTTGTTCGTGTGTTGCTAGATTGTCTTCTGACATTAGGGAGATCGATCTTGTCCACAAGATCGATTTATCCGACCAACAATGCAAATTATAGTTCAGGTTTATCCAATAAAAACATTTAACGGTATATCACATGCCAAATGTACTTCAAGCATCCAAAACTTAAATTTAAAAAACAAAACAAATTATAACACATCATTACATAACATGCCAAATGTAGTTCAGAAGCAAAACATTAATTTATAGATGACAACATTACTAGTAGTTCAATTATCCAAAACTTAAAAGTTTTAAAAACCAAACAAATTATATAATAACATTACTTCACATTCACATGCCAAAAGTACTAAAACCATCCAAAACTTAACTTTTTGGAACAAAACAAATTATATTAACACTGTAATAAAATATGTCCAAAAATTTTAGATCTCACAAGTATCAAGTATCAAGTTATAATATATATATGATAGTGCATCTAGATAATATATAAAAAAGTAAATTTAAGACTATCTAAATCTTGAAATCAAATCTACAAATCATGTCCATCAAATAGAGATGGATGTAGCGTCTTTCCTATCAGGGTCTCAATCCGCGCACTATCATGCGAAGCATGGGAAACCTGTACACAATGCACATGTACTTGAACATTAAAATTTGATGTTTTAAAAATGAGTGAGAATATATATAGAACTTCATGTAAAAAACAAAATATAAAAAAAAATCATGCAATACCTCATGAGGTTCCCTCTCCATTTGTTCACCTGCTACAAGTTCCCCTCCCATGGGAACATCTGCAATGGTAAATTGTACAATATACATGTACAGTTATATATATATATATATATATATATTAAAAAATTTAAGATGAAAATGCACGTGTACATATATAAACTTATTTTCAATAATATTAAAAAAGAAGTTAGACAACTTGTTCAAATGGTTGAAATGGTGTGGATGTTCCTATCTCCATCACTAAAGTTTGTGGATTAAAGAAATCTTCTATAGGAACCTAAAATTCACTATTTTAAAAGTATAAAATAACTCAAGATCAAGATATCAATTTATAATAAAACTTAAATAAACAACAATTTATAAATTATAACTAAATTAAACACACACACACACACATATATATATTTAAAAGTGAAAATTTGAATACTATTGCAGGTGAATTTGGGACATCTCCTAAGAGAGGCTCTAAATGAAAATCTCCAAGAACCTAAAATTCAAAAAGTTTAAAATAACTGAAGATATAGATATATATGTATATCTCAATTTTTAATTGAACTTTTTGTGGAATATATATATATAACTTAAACAAAAATTTTAATAGTGAAAAATTGTCCATACTTGTTGTGGATGTGGCACATCTCCTAAGGAAGTAAAAGGTACATCTCCCAAGTAAGAAGAAGGTACTACCATCCCAAAAACATTGGACGGAATTGGAATCTGTTAAAACATTTTATCATTATATATACATACACATGTACATGTGTGCACAATTATTTATTTTAAAAATATCACTTAAAAAACACTAACATTTTCCAACATATCTGGATGGTGAGACCCATCTGCATTGTTTGAACCAGAAGTCCTGAACGTGATATTAAAATTTTCATCATTCATCGTGAGTGACAACTGGAAATGGTGTTTTAACATATAATGATACATTTTTTTTATGTTAATGTACATACAAATAAATGTATACATGTACATACACATGTATTTATTACAAATTGTACACATGTACATACACATGTATTTATTACAAATTGTACACATGTATGTGTTAAAATAATTGAATCCTAAGGTCATTAACACATACCGTTCCCGTGCCCTCTTCCTCATGAAGAATTAGGTCTTGAAAACCATTACGAAAATTCTTTGCATATATTTGAAGATCTTCAACATTCATGTTGTCAATCTCTTCATCTGTACAATACAAAAAATTGGCACGTGCATTTTGACGTGCTCTTTGTCGATTTAGACAAATATCGACTCAACCCAATCCACTGTAAACATTTTCAATCATGACATCCCTTTCTTCTTGACTTATTTGAGAAGTCGCATACATCTCTAACCGCAGAGTTTCTACCCGAAAAGGTCGACTCACCAAAGGCGGCTCAGGGCGAGGCAACTCCACATTTCACTTAGCGCCCTTACGGTCATACAATCGACCTTTGCCCAGACCAAAAAATTCTGACAGAAGGTCATTGTAGTTGGGTTTCATTTAAAAACAAATTCTCCGTAAAACAATTGTGCAAGATAAATAGGAACCTTTTCGTTCCATGGGAGCCTTCCATAGACCGCAAGGTGCCTACCATACAAATAGTGAGCTATATTTGGGTGATTGAAATATTGCACCTTCAACATTTTTCTTTTTGACCCTTCCTTGAAATTAAACATTGACTTCGCCATATCTCTTGTAACTCTTTGTTTTACATCCTCACATTTATCAGGACCTATTACTGTTTCCTTTCTCTTTCTCATGACTTATACAAATGTATCAGTCGTTGGCCCAAGATTTTTGTACACACTTACTACTTTTCCCAATGAATGTGTAACTATTTCGAGGCTTTGTCAACTCTCAGAAGGTAGAGTCAAAGCCATGAGATCTCTCCACATTTTTTCATGAAGTTGTTAACACCTTTCTAAGGTGCATTGTGCAATTTTTCTTTCCCATGGTATATCAGAAATGTCAGTCGGATAAGTTGTGGTGGGTAGACAACCATATTCTTGAATGTAGCATTCTTCCCTATGTCTATTTTGACCAATATTTGGAACATTTTCAGCCTCTGCATCAATATATATATAATTTTGTATATTAGAAAAAACATGTGTAATCAAATTTGTACAAATTTAATGAAAAAAAAATTGAAATTTATGGAAACCTTGACGTGGTTGGTTAGCATCTTCTCCACCCTGAAACTGTTGAGACCCAGAACAACCCTGCTGAGAAATAGACCCAGAACGACCCTGTGGAGAACCAGCACCACCAGCCGTTGATTGGCCTCCGGGAGAATAAATATCACCCCCTTCACGCAACCTAGTACCACTTATTGATGGCCCTCTAAAACCAACAACCTCTCGAGAGGAGAGAGAGAAGCTTCATAAAAAAATACAAATTTATAATCAATTGAAAAATACATTCATGTACATATAAATACACACGTACATATTCATTGATTAAATTGCGTTCAAACCATACCAGACTGGGTGAACCCTGGGCATCCATGGCTAGAGTAGAGACCCTTCTCTTCTTATTAGCTCCTAAAAAATAAAAAATGAAACTTATTTTAACAACTAATTTAACTCACAAAGTTGATAAAAAATAAATTCCATATGTACACACATGTATGGATATTTAAGATTATATTTAAATTTACCATGAAGAGCTCTCGATCCCAATCCCTGATCCTCCCCTCTCGTAGAGATTTGAGATTCTGTTGATCTTCGTCGTTCATCCTCCATGATATATATATCTACGATGGACATTTACAATTAATTTTTTAAATAACTAATTTAAATTAAATTCAAGTTAAAGTTCAGAAAATTAATGTTTAATTTAAAGTGTAAACAAATTATGTCGATGAATAAATTTTGGAGAGTGTCTCAACGCTAATGGTATCCAAAACTTAGTTGGATGACTTTGCTAGTCACAATATTGGGAAGCACATATGTAATCACTATATTTCCTGGATTGGGATAGAACGAAACTTCTATGCATAATTTCCATTTTTCAACCATATTTAATGGTTTTCTTATACCTAAAAAAAACAAATTCAATAAAAATATATATATTATTTATTCACATTTATTGCAAAGGCATGGGAGAAATGAAAAAATTATATCTAGATATATTCCAGAGATTGACTATAGGGGCATTTACTAGATATGTCACCTTTCATAAAAGATGAGATCCAAAGGCTACCTGGCCCTTTACAAACTCTGCCTATAGAACTACCATGGATATGAAAATGAAAAAATTCTAATTAGATCTAGATATTCTAAAGATTGAATGTAGGGGCATTTACTAGATTATGTTTTAAAACCTATATGTTTCGTATCAAATCACTTTTGGTTTCAATGGGAAACTTTTATGGCTAATTTGTGTTTTACATGTTGAATATAAAAGGTTTTTTCTCTCTCATTGTTTGAGACCATGGATATGAAAATGAAAAACTATATACTTGGTTAAAACCTATGTTTTGTATCAAATTTATTTTTGTTTCTAAATATTATATACATGTTGACTATAGGGGCATTTACTATAGGTGCATTTAGATTTATTCTACAGATTGACTGTAGGGGCATTTACTAGATATGTCACATTTCATAAAAGATGAGATCCAGAGGCTACCTGGCCCTTTACAGACTCTGCCTATAGAACTACCATGGATATGAAAATGAAAAACTTCTAATTAGATCTATTCTAAAGATTGAATGTAGGGGCATTTACTAGATTAGGTTAAAACCTATATGTTTTGTATCAAATCACTTTTGGTTTCAATGGGAAAATTTTATGGCTAATTTGTGTTTTACATGTTGAATATAAAAGGTTTTTTCTCTTTCATTGTTTGAGACCATGGATATGAAAATGAAAAACTATATACTTGGTTAAAAACTATGTTTTGTATCAAATTACTTTTTGTTTCTAAATACTATATACATGTTGACTGTAGGGGCATTTAGATATATTCCAAAGATTGACTGTAGGGTCATTTACTAGATATGTCACCTTTCATAAAAGATGAGATCCAGAGGCTACCTGGCCCTTTACAAACTCTGCCTATAGAACTACCATGGATATGAAAATGAAAAAATTCTAATTAGATCTATTCTAAAGATTGAATGTAGGGGCATTTACTAGATTAGGTTTTAAAACCTATATGTTTTGTATCAAATCACTTTTGGTTTCAATGGGAAACTTTTATGGCTAATTTTTTTTTACATGTTGAATATAAAAGGTTTTTTCTCTCTCATTGTTTGAGACCATGGATATGAAAATGAAAAACTATATAATTGGTTAAAACCTATGTTTTGTATTAAATTACTTTTTGTTTCTAAATAAGTTATATACATGTTGAATATAAAAGGTTTTTTCTCTCTCATTGTTTGAGACCATAGATATGAAAATGAAAAACTTCTATTTAGATCTATTCTCTAGAACTATGGCTAATTTTTGTTTTACATACATTGACTCTTATGTTTTTTTTTTCTAAATTAGTTTAATCTATTGAGAAAAGAAAAATATTTTACAGCTGGGCCTCAACCCTGTCTTTGCCTATGAGAGAGGCATATTTAGCAAAAAACGCACAAAACAGACTGCCCATGATGGGAAACCAATCCATTCTAGACAAAAATCAACCATACTGCCCATGCAGGGGCGACAATAATGAGGTCCACTGTAAAGTTCCAAGTTGATAACTAAGAAACTAAGACTACTGAAATTTAAAACAGGAAAGACAAAAACAATCCCATCCACATGGGAATCCTGAAACAAAAAACAAACACTGAAGTAAAGATAAGCATCATGCTCAGGAGAGAATTCCTCCAGGATAAAACACCTGTAAGCCTCCATACTATCTTCTTCCTGTTGCTTGTCTGCACCTGGGTCGTCACTTTTCTTGGAGCGCTTAACGTCATCATTCTCTTCTCCCGCAAGTGCTTTGCCTTTATCCTTGGGCTCCTCCTACTGCAGCTTGTCCAATTCCTAAGCAAGAACTGAAGAAGCACCTATCTGAAGCTCCCTGGGAACAGCTTGTTGGGGTTCTTCCATGAAGACAACCGAAATCAAGGCAATGATACGGGGCCTGTTCAAAGAAAAATTAAAGAAAAATTGGGTTGTTTGAGAAGTGTTGGATGACATATTGACAGGGGGGTGCTGAGCAGGGTTAACATGGTGGAATCTCCCTCGCCCACTGCGAGTATCTGGATATCTACCAGAAAAGCACTCTGAGGATGGTGAGGAGGAATCTGAGTTGGAGGTGGAGGGTGTGCGATGGAATCGGCCCCTGGAGCTTCCTCTTCGAAATCTCATGTGATGTCTCAGGCGCGACATGGTAGAGGGAAAAGATGAAGGCGAAAAGGGAGGCGGAGTGACAGAGTTGGACAGGGAGAGGAGAAAATCTAGATTGAAAAAAATTGTATTGCAGTGGCCTGTGCGGGAGTGGTGGAGCTCATCCCCAAGATAAATATAGCAGCTCAGATGGCTGCGTTTTCCAGTGGCAGTGTGAACGCAGGGTTGGACTGCCAAGGCCGAACAAATTCTCTGCAACAATAGTGGAGGATTTTCTGAACCTCAATTGCTAGCGTCCATCTTTAAAATCTGAGTGTCTTTGTCTCGAGGCTCTCCCTACCTTGAAACATCATTAAAGTTCGCAGTTGTGATGTGCAGAGCATTCATAACGAAGGATCGAGAAAGCGTATAGGAGTGATCTCGACTTCAGCTGGGCATTAATGCTATGTGGTTTATTGCGCCTGGAATGATCTCGACTTGAATACCAGCGTGGTGAGCTAGCCGGCTTAAACTAATGGCGAGATCGTGGGTGGCCAAGTGGCTTCCCCACTTGCTGAACCCACGTCCCATCATCCCCTGTTCATATGTTTGCACCCGCATCCCGGAACATTGACTCTTATGTTAAAACCTATGTTAAAACCTTATTTTTGTATCAAATCACTTATGGTTTCAATGGGAAACTTCTATGTCTAATTCAAGTGTTTTACATGTTGAATATAAAAGGTTTTTTTTCTCTCTCATTGTTTGAGACCATGGATATGAGAATGAAAAACTTCTATTTAGATCTATTATAGAGTTATGGATAATTTGTGTTTTACATGTACATTGAATCTAAAATGTTTTTTCTCTCATTGTTTGAGTCCATGGCTATGAAAATAAAAAACTTATAGATATTTAAAACTACTCAAGAGATTGATTGAATTGTATGGGAATTTACTCTTAGGTTATTTAAACCTATGTTTTGTATCAAATCACTTATGTTTTCAATAGGAAACATTTATGGCTAATTCTTGAGTGTTTTACATGTTGAATATAAAAGGTTTTTTTCTCTCTCATTGTTTGAGACCATGGATATGAAAATGAAAAGATTCTATTTAGATCTATTCTAGAGATATGGCTAATTTGTGTTTTACATAGATTGAATATAAAAGGTTTTTTCCCTCATTGTTTGAGACCATGGATATGAAAATGAAAAACTTCTATTTAGATCTATTCTAGAGATATGGCTAATTTGTGTTTTACATGTACATTGAATATAAAAGGTTTTTTCTCTCATTATTTGAGACCATGGATATGAAAATGAAAAACTTTTAGATATTTAAAACTATTCGAGAGATTGATTGACTTGTAGGGGCATTTACTCTTAGGTTAAAACCTATGTTTTGTATCAGATCACTTTTGGTTTCAATGGGAAACTTTAATGTCTAATTTGTGTTTTACATACATTGAATTAAAATTTTTTTTCTGTCATTGTTTGAGACCATGGATATGAAAATGAAAAAAATTCTAGATATTTAAAACTATTCGAGAGATTGATTGACTTGTAGGGGCATTTACTCTTCTAGGTTAAAACCTATGTTTTGTATCAAATCACTTATGGTTTCAATGGGAAACATTTATGGCTAATTCAAGTGTTTTAGATGTTGAATATAAAAGGTTTTTTTCTCTCTCATTGTTTGAGACCATGGATATGAAAATGGAAAACTTCTATTTAGATCTATTCTAGAGATATGCCTAATTTTTGTTTTACATACATTGAATATAAAAGGTTTTCTCCATCATTGTTTGAGACCATGGATATGAAAATGAAAAACTTATATTTAAAACTATTCCAGAGATTGACTGTAGGGGCATTTACTCTTAGGTTAAAACCTGTGTTTTGTATCGAATAACTTATGGTTTCAATGGGAAACTTTTATGGCTAATTTGTGTTTTATATGTTGAATATAAAGGGTTTTTTTCTCTCTCATTGTTTGAGACCATTGATATGAAAATGAAAAACTTCTATTTAGATCTATTCTAGAGATATGGCTAATTTGTGTTTTACATACATTGAATATAAAAGGTTTTTTATCTCATTGTTTGAGACCATGGATATGAAAATGAAAAACTTCTATTTAGATCTATTCAAGAGATATGGCTATTTTGTGTTTTACATACATGTGAATATAAAAGGTTTTTTCTCTCATTGTTTGAGACCATGGATATGAGAATGAAAAACTCCTAGATATTTAAAACTATTCGAGAGATTGATTGACTTGTAGGGGCATTTACTCTTTGGTTAAAACCTATGTTTTGTATCAAATCACTTGTGGTTTCAATGGGAAACTTTTATGGCTAATTTGTGTTTTACATGTTGAATATAAAATGTTTTTTCTCTCTCATTGTTTGAGACCATGGATATGAAAATGAAAAACTATATAATTGGTTAAAACCTATGTTTTGTATTAAATTACTTTTTGTTTCTAAATAAGTTATAAGCACATTGAATATAAAAGGTTTTTTTCTCTCATTGTTTTCAAGTCCATGGATATGAAAATGAAAAACTTCTATATTTAAAACTATTCAAGAGATTGATTGACTTGTAGGGGCATTTACTCTTAGGTTAAAACCATGTTATGTATCAAATCACTTATGGTTTCAATGGGAAAAATTTATGGCTAATTCAAGTGTTTTACATGTTGAATGACTTGTAGGGGCATTTACTCTTAGGATAAAACCTATGTTTTGTATAAAATCACTTATGTTTTCAATGGGAAACTTTTATGGCTAATTCAAGTGTTTTACATGTTCAACATAAAATCTTTTTCTCTCTCTCATTGTTTGAGACCATGGATATGAAAATGAAAAACATCTATTTAGATCTATTCTAGAGATATGGCTAATTTGTGTTTTACATGTACATTGAATATAAAAGGTTTTCTCTCTCACTGTTTGAGTCCATGGATATGAAAATGAAAAACTTCTATTTAAAACTATTCAAGAGATTGATTAAATTGTAGGGGCATTTACTCTTAGGTTATTTAAACCTATGTTTTGTATCAAATCACTTATGGTTTCAATGGGAAACTTTTATGGCTAATTCTTAAGTGTTTTACATGTTGAATATAAAAGGTTTTTTTCTCTCTCATTGTTTGAGACCATGGATATGAAAATAAAAAACTTCTATTTAGATCTATTCTAGAGATATGGCTAATTTGTGTTTTACATATATTGAATATAAAATATTTTTTCTCTCATTGTTTGAGACCATTGATATGAAAATGAAAAACTTCTATATGTAGGGGCATTTACTCTTAGGTTAAAACCTATGTTTTGTATGAAATCACTTATGGTTTCAATGAGAAACTTTTATGGCTAATTTGTGCTTGAAATGTTGAATATAAAAGGTTTTTTTCTCTCTCATTGTTTGAGACCATGGATATGAAAATGAAAAAGTTCTATTTAGATCTATTCTAGAGATATGGCTAATTTGTGTTTTACATGTACATTGAATATAAAATGTTTTTTCTCTCATTGTTTGAGACCATGGATATGAAAATGAAAAACTTCTATATGTAGGGGCATTTACTCTTAGGTTAAAACCTATGTTTTATATCAAATCACTTATGGTTTCAATGGGAAACTTTTATAGCTAATTTTTGTTTTACATGTTGAATATAAAAGGTTTTTTCTCTCTCATTGTTTGAGACCATGGATATGAAAATCTTAGCAATATAAACTAATTTTAGTCTCATGAAGTTAAAATTTATTTCATTCATACATTCATAAATAAAAGGATAGTTGAACAGTCAGCCACACAATGACAATTGTTTTACTGTTTTCTTGGAGACTTAGCTGTTTCTTGTAAAAGGATCTAACGACAGCCGAAAAATCAGCCATGCAATTTCAACTGTTATAATGTTTTCTTGGAGACTTAACTATTTCTTGTAAAAGGATCTAAGGATCTCCTCTAATCTCTAATGAAAATCACTTATTTTACTTTTCAGAGAATGACATGCTTGCACGCTTAAACGTTACTTTTTCAGCGATCTAATCTTCAATGAATCACAATGATTTTAATTTCCAAAATATTGTTTTCTTTGCTTCTAAACTTGTTTTCTCTGCAACTAAATAATGAAACACTCTGGCTCTATATTTCAGGGATTCTCCCGCATTTATGATGCAATGTTGATGTTATATAACAAAGATGAGCTGCCAAGGACATAGGACTCTACTGTTGTGCTGTGGAACAACATGAAGAAACTCTCCTATCATATATTCTGAAAAATATCCCCACATTTATGCTGAGAATGCCACTGATCTATGAAAAAAGAGGAGCACCGTGCCTCAGCAGCCATCGGCCTCTAATGTTTTTCTATGAAACTACATGGTGAAATTCCCATAACCTAATGGCTATGATTCCAGCCCACCACAGCAGATTCTAAGCTGAATAAGAAACTAGGTGAGTAAACCAAATTTCTAAGTGTTTTGATATTTTTCAGAAGTTTCCAGATCACTTTCGAACCAATTTTAGGGATTATTTTCAAGCAATCACGGAATTCATAATAAATATAGTATCAACTTTCGGACATAACAAATGTAGTACATTTAAGTATATCTACAGTCATAACAGATGCTACTAATAATAGTCATAACAGAGGCTGATAACATGACACACATTGTCATAACAGAGGCTGATAACAGGACACACATTGTCAATTTTTTGTAGGTTGAGTAGTGGATAGGAATTTTGTCATCTTCCCCCACAGAGACAGCCAAAAAAATAGAGACAGCTAAAAAAAACAGAGACAGAGCCTCCCATTCATAAATTCCCTATTGGATGCTAAAGACTGTGAAGACGTACCTGCACGTTGAAGATGCTGAAGACGATGAAGACACTGAGCTCGCTGCAGAGGACGTTGAACTTGCTGCAGAGGACACTGAAGACGTCACGGAAGACCTCTACAACAAAAAAATAAAAATAAATAAAAAAATCAAACAAAAATTAAAACCAATTACAAAATCAACACAAATTAAAACAAAATTAAAAAAAACAACAAAAAAAAGAATTACAGAAATTTAAAATCTTACCTCCTTGATTTGGAATGTTGAGCGCGAGAATGCGAGAATGCGACAGATAGAAGCACGCAAGAATGTGACAGATAAGAGTGCGCGGGAATGCGACATATCAGAGCGCGCGACAAAAACGACCACGCAAATGTTAACAGAAATACGGAAGAGGTTGCGGGCGATATATTTATAAAATAATAGTTCGGTTGAACTTCTAGTTCGACCGAACTTTTATTGCCAGTTTTCCAAACTCAAGCGAAAAATCTGTTTGCCATTGTCGTCAGTACGTCGTCAATGTAAACGGCAAACGAAGTTCGGCCGAACTATGGAGGAAAAAAAGTTTCCGCCCCGAATTGTCACAAAAGTGTCACCGATCTTCACATTTTCACCGTACATATATACATGAGGAATTGTCTCAAGATAGGGAAGCTATCTTGGACGCACAATAAGTTGGTTGAGAGAATATCTCAACCTCACACCAAACTAGGAACTTAGGTTTAGCTAACTCCTATTGAATAGGAACAAACTCTATACATAGAAAGTCACAACCGAAGAAAAGTAGGAATTACATATTCCAACAACTATGAAGACATGCAAACTCGAGGCTGCATGGTACTTACAAATCAATCAGCGGGAACTCCATCAGCAAACAACCATTTGGCTGGTGATAGGCAGCCACAACAACATTTCATTAGAATCCCATTTCAGCCTGGAAATCATGGTTACAATGCATGGAGAAATGTGGGAAATGAACTTACATTCATGCAAACAAAAAATCCCACCCACCATAATAATCACTCCCTTTCTCGGCAGTTAAACAATTTTTGTAATTTGGGCCATCAATCTGTTTCAGAGATGTCTCCAGCAAGTATGAAACGTGCTAATATGTCTTCAATCTCTGAACAACAACTCGGAATGAATCCAAACGGACTAGGTTTGCAGCTAGATCAGTCACAAGGTTTGGCAGCACATGGACGGGGGCTTTCTCTTAGCCTTTCCCACCAACAGCTTTCAAATATCCTTGTTTCAGTTCCTATGCAGAGCAGAGAGGACATTAAGATGATGGCACAGAGGTAGTATCTTTGGAGATGCACAACCATAACATAGAGATAGAAGGTGCATGCATGCTATGCCCTCATGCCTTTAGCATCCATGTCTTAGCATTAGAGAATTCCAGATTTAGATTTTCTTTAATTAGAAGTTTCCTTCTTAATTTAGGCCACTTTTCTAGAATTAGAGACTGCGGTTTACCTCTAAGTTTAGGTGCAGTTCCAGTTTAGAAAGGACTTTCTTTTGTTATACTTATAAAGTGATTTTTGAGTGTTAGCACAGTCTCTAATTTTGGACAAAAGCACATGAGCTAGAGGCACTCCATTTTTAGCTGGGGCATCGTTCTTATTTTAGCCTAGATACACTATTCTAGCAAGTCAGTTGGGTTAGGTTTTGTCTTCCAAGCCTAGGTGTACCATAAGGATGGTACTCACTCTATTTTTGTATACCCTAGCCATTATTAGTCTATAAAAAATTGCAGGATGAGTATGTGAGGCATTCAGTTCTGTAGTTTGCAAGTGATTAGCGAGTGTGGTATGTAATGTTCTATTTTGGAGTTAATAGACACATCATGATTGATTGCTATTAAGTTTTTTCAGTGATCGATGTGTTTGTACTATGTAGATTCTGACTCGCAGCTTTGATTAGTTTAAACAGATTTAAGCTACATAAGGCTTGTAGGAGTGCAAAATATGCTTATCCTGATCTCAATTTTTAACACTATTTTCAATAGTAAGCAATTAGAGATTCTATCCAACCAAACCCAAGTATGTGTCAAAGTATAGCCACAGTAGGAGTTTCATGTATGACATTGTGGATTTGTGGTTCAACGTTTGCAATTCCATATGAGTCTAATTGACCTATTTTTCGGTCAATCGTTGACATTAACAAAATTATCTCATATTATCTTCTTTGCATTCCAGAAACAAATGTTTGAAAGGAAATTTAAATTTATTTGCATCTCTTAGCCTTTCCACCAACAACCTTAAAATATTTAAACAGGGCTTCCAGATAGGGCTGTTTCTATTCTCCAGGCTTGGCTATTTGAGCATTTCCTTCATCGATAAGTACTTTAGCACTTTATCAACATTGCGATTAAATTTGAATTAAAATTAATTTAATACACTAGGGCTACGATTCAATGATCATACATGTAGAACGATTCAATGATCACCGATCCCAGGCGGGGCTTCGAGTTTCGACAGCAGGAGCAGAGGCGCGTTCAGGTAACCTCGACGAATGGTTCGAAGAAGATCCCGACTCAGCAATCTTAGCATTAGCATTAACAATTTTTTTACATGTACATAAAATCTTGTCCGATCAAATATGACAGCGTTGTGCCTCCTGCTTCATCTAGTTTCAATACTACATCCAATCGCTTAATTTCCTTTCCAAAAACCCTGTAATATTTCCAATCATGGTCTTCAGGTCTCTACACCCGGATGGCCTGTTTACATTTTGGTTGATTGAATGGAATCCAGATATTGATAAGCTGCCATTTTGTAGAGGATATTGGGTATGTAAAGGAAGAGATGATAGTCTGTAGCTAAAGGTCGGGTCGAGACGCCCACAGAAAATTCAACTCTAGAAAGCATGTTGCCGCCCAGTACGACAGGACCTCGAACTCTGGAGTTGAGGTACTTTCATTAATGAAGGGATGGATGAGGACAACAAAGAGAACGAAGGGTTATATTTCAATTGAAAGGCTAATTGTTTCCCCATTCATATATTCATATTCTAACAGTGCACCCATTTAAATTTATTATCAATTGAAAGTCATATGGGTATTTTAGTTTTAATATTAATAAGCTAAAATATTATTTTTTATATAAAAAATATAAATACTTAAGATTTCATTTACAATTTCACTTCACACCGTGTCAAATCTAGCAAACATCACAAAAACAAACTTCAGACCAGAATTCTGGATATGCTTCAAAAAAACACACATAAACAACATTAATTCACCAAAGTCAATGCAGAGATCATATAATCATTCAAGCCACTGTGATGGATTTTTTGCAACCAAAGAAAATATATATATTTTTTTAATAATTAAATCATTGTAATATCTAATCATATATACACAACTTTTTAAAAAATCACACATTGTCCCTAAAATAAAATCATGCTATAGTCTCTACCATGATAATGGTATCCCTAGTGATTGATTTATATGTGCATTATACTATAATCTGTACCATGAGAATAGTGATTGATTTATCTGTGTATTATGACGTATGTGTATTATAATGCATAACGCCATGAAAAAAAAAACACAAAAATGGATGTCACGGTCAACTAAAAACCACTTGAAAAAGGAAGGTTCACGATCAACTAAAAACCACTTGAAAAAGGAAGGTTCACGATCAACTAAAAACCACTATTATAGTGTATGGTTCATGGTTAGTGGAAACCACTTGACATAGATATAATGTGAGAGTTTGGTTATGTGTAGTGCCAAGAAAACCAAAGATAATGATGATGTAGGAGGGTTTAAAGGTACAAGCATAGGCATGCGAATATGTGACTCAAGAATGGTTTAATGAGCCATGTACATGAGGGACATGGTTACCCATGCATTTTGACACATAGTTGTTTCTTTATATGGATGTCAACATCTTTGTTAATGTTTAATATGTAAGTTTTAGGTTGGACAATAGATAGACTTAGCAAATCAAAAGGTGCTTCAAGTCATATTGAATCATGTGTTGTAGAGGAGAGCATATTGGTGAGGACCTCAACTGATCAATATTAAGATAAGCATTCATTAACGAGGAGTATTGGAATATGTAATTCCTACTTGTCTTAAGGTAAGAAGTCATTAATGGGGAGTATTGAAGTATGTAATTCTTATTGAGTATTGGAGTATGTAGTTCCTACTTGTCTTAACATAAGTAGTCGTTAACAGGGAGTATTGGAGTGTGTAATTCCAACTTGTCTTAGGCATCATAATAGGATTGAGAAGGATTATATTACTATTATTTAGGAGTGGCTGAGATCTATTTAGTTTGAGATATATGCTCTAACTAGAAGAGTCCAATTTTATTCACTAGTTCTTTAGGAATCATTTTCACCAGTATGCTTCATTAGCATGTTAAAATATCTCTTAATCAAGACTTGGTCTAGACCTTCTCAATTCTAATATTCTTATATCTCGCATTCTCATGTTAATAAAAAAATCTATTATTTCATTCCACATCAAGTTAGCATACGAGTACACTAGCTAGCCTCATTCTTACCTAGTGGTTAATTCCATAACTTGGTGTCAAATCCACTTTATTCATAAAATGGATACACGGTACATGATTACATGTGCAATGCATGTAGGAATAACTCAATAGGGATTACACAACGCATAGGAAAATAAATTTTCTTCTAGATAGACTTTCTTGGACCAAACAATTTGGGTTGGTGAGCATAACCAATCATGCACCCTTTTCTCAATTACAGTATTTCAACTTAGGTACAACAAATATTCAAATGATTTAAAAATCTTATGATCACTCCTATGCAACAAAAGACCCAAAATTATAAGTCCATTAATTTCACTATGACACATTAGATCCTTACTTATTCATCTAAAGTTTGCTTTAGTTGTTCTTCAGTTGAGATTTTTCTATATTTCAATATTTGTTTTGGATACTCATACGTCACCCAAAAAAAATGCACTTAATTATTTTTTTTTCCAAAAATACCTAAAATCATATAATAATGACACTTATTTCCATGAAATAACTAGAAACAAAAACTAAAAACAAAAACTAAAAACAAAAACTTTTCACCCAGATATGAAAATGCCAAAAACTTTATCTTTCATCTTATCCATCTAGAATAACCATTTTATTAAAATGTGAACATATTCAAAAGATAGGGAAGATAATATAACTCAAAACAAATTTCAATGAGGCTTCTCAACATTTAAGGTCAATCATAATCCTAATCTTGCATACTAGGTACACTCCCCTTGATTTCATCGTCCTTGTCTTTGCCACCACCATTTCTCATCCACACTTGTGATGCCTATAACTACTCCAATTTTTTTTCTTTTCAATATGTTGATATGGATAGAAAGATATAAACCGCATGATACTGCCTATGTTTTGATTTATAAACCACATGAAATCGGAAAGATATAAACCATATAAAATTTGTTGATTTTTTTTTAACAATTCAATCTAACTTATCATAAAGATATCAATACTTTGAGGAATAAATAAAAATATTAATTCAAAAAATAATAATATGACAAAAATATTATTTTTAAAAATTTATACAATATTTTGGGTTGAAATAATTTTTCATATTTATAACATTAATTAAACTTAAACAACTCCTTTTTTAAGATATCGTAATATAATTTTTTTTTATAATATAAATCTTTTTAATTTTTAATTCATAAAAATTATAATGATATAAATTTTAAAATTAGAATGTTTTGGTTTTTTTTTCTTTATATTACTGTTATAACAATGTTATGGGAATTCTTACCCTTTTTGTTTTGATAGCTTCCTTGTTTAATTTGATGGGCAATCAAAAAATAGATAACAATGGCAAAACACTGTTTCTTTTTCCTGTTATTAGAGGTTCAATCCAAAATCTGTTGGAAATATTGAATAAACAAATAAAGGGATATGTGTTTCCCTCTCAATACAAAGAATGAAAATTTTACTGTGGAAATTAAAATTCACAGATAGAAAACGTAAACACGTGAGAGAAATAAATTTCGTTTTTTATTCCATCAATTTAACAAAATGAAATTACATGGTGTTTATACCAAAACGGCCAAAGCCTGAATCTTTAATGCAATTCATTGTTGAATCAGACATTGAAAAACTAATCGTCTTTCTGCATGTTCCTATGTTTTTACACGAAAGCACGTACATAAACACAAGATGGCAGACCTCAAATATTATGGGTTCTGCTTCTGAAAACACATCGCGTCCGATCGTTCGTCGCAAATCGCAAATCCATGATCACAACTTTTAACATTGCACGATATGGGAAAAACTTAAAGTTTGCAATGTGCGATTGCGACGTGGCACATATCGCATCGGAATGTAAACCATTTAACTTGCGAGCGCTTATTCGTTAAATTCCTAAGCTTGCAATGTGCGCTTTGAGCTATCCTCTTTAGATTGGCACATGCCTTTGCGATTACATCGTATCGAAAACAAAATAACATAACTTGCGGGTAGCTTTAAAAGGTAATATGAAAAACTTACGAACTGTGAGTTGTGGGTGCTTTAGAGGGGTAAGTGCAAAATATGAAAAGGTAAGGAAATAACATAAATAAAAAGGTTTATGTGGTAATGCAACAGGGGGTTGGTGTGTCTCGCCAGATCCCATCGACGGGGAAATAAAATTTTTTTGAAGGCTTAAGAGTTAAATGCAAAAACTTGGCGGCTATGATCTGCGGGGATTTAAATAGTGGAAAGTGTGATGAGGCGATAAAACAAAATAAAAAAGGGTTTTCATGGTTTGGGTAATAGAGGTAAGTGGGTCCCGTTGATATCACATTAGCGGAAGTTTAACTTATGGTGAAGGCTTAAGGGTAAAACTTAAATGTTGCAAGCGATGAAGTATGGGAAAACATGTAAGTCAACAGTGGAAGGAAATTAAACACAGAGTATGGTTGTAGGTACTCTGTTTCATATTTTTTTGCGTGAATGCCTTCGGATTTGAAAAACCTGGGCTTGTCCTTCCCTGCACAAAAAATTCAATTCAATGTGGGTTGTTGCCACTTCTTATTCAAGGCGGTGGTTGGGAGTAATTCCAACACTCCCCCTTAATCACAACTATGGCCTTCAACCATTCCCAAACATTCTGAGATAAACAAAAATTCTTTGTCCTAATGGCTTTGTGAGGATATCAGCAAATTGTTCCTCTAACCTGTAATGTTGTAAAACAATTTCACCATTGTTAACCAATTCCCTTATAAAATGATAATTTTGCATCAATATGCTTTGTTCTCTTGTGGAAAATATAATTCTTTGACAATGCAATAGCTATGTTGTTATCACAATAAATTGTGGTTCCTTTGTCTTTCTCATGACATAAATCTTTCAGTATCCTTCTCATCCAAACAACTTGACATGTTGTTGTTGTTACTGCTACATATTCAACTTTTTTTGTTGATAATGAAACTATTGGTTGTTTCTTGGAAGCCCATGAAATGGCTCTTGATCCCAATTGAAAAACATACCCAGATGTGCTCTTGATGTCACCAACACTTCTAGGCCAATCACTGTAAGTGTAACCAATCAACTTAAAATTATCAGATGTGGAGTATAGAACACCATATTCTTTTGTTCAATTTACATACCTCAATATTCTCTTGGCTGCTTGCCAATGAGTCTCCTTGGATGTCTCCATGAATCTGGATATCGAACTTACTGCATACATTATATCAGGCCTAGTTGTAGTCAAATACATTAGACTTCCAACTATACTCTTTTACAATGTTGAATTGACATTCTTGCTACAATCTTCCTTTCTCAAATTCAATCCCATGACAGTTGGAGTAGTTGATGCTTTGTAGTTCTACATATTTAACCTCTTTAAAATTTCTTTAATATACTTTTCTTGGGAGATTAAAATCCCCTTTTCTCTTTTCTTTACTTCTATGCCCAAAAAATATCTCAACAAACCCAAATCAGTCATTTCAAACTCACTTTTCATGTCTGTTTTAAAATCAACAATGAAAGAAACATCATTGCGGGTAAAAATTAAATCATCTACATAAAAAAAAACAATAAGGATTTTACCGTCATTTTATTTCATGTAGAGTGTGTGTTCACCATCACACTTGTCAAACCCATTGTCCATTAGGAAAGCATCAATCATGTTGTACCATGCTCTTGGAGCTTGCTTCAACTGATAAAGATCTTTCTTCAACTTATATGCTTAGTGTTCTTGGCCTTATATTTCATAGCCAGGAATTTTTTGAACATATACCTCCTCTTTCAACACTCCATTCAAGAATGATGACTTCACATCCATTTGATAAACTTTCCACTTTTCTTGTGCTATTGTGGACAACACTGTCTGCACTATATCCATCCTTGCAATTGGTGTAAAGGTTTCCTCATATCCTCTTCCTTGTTGTTGCTTGTATCGCTAGACAACTAGCTTTTCTTTGTGCTTTTCTATCTTGCCTTCAATGTTACTCTTGTTCTTATCTACCCATTTTACTCCAATAACTTCTTTTCCTCTAGGGAGGTCCACTAACTCCCATGTGTCATTATTTTCTATTGCTCTTATATCTTCATTCATTGCTTCAATCCATTTCTCTTCTTTGACTACATCTTCAAAATTGATTGGGTCATCAACATAAAAAAATAAAGCAAATAAAGAATTCATATCAACATTACCATTTACTTATTCTTTCTCATAAATTTCACTTAAATTTATGAGTTTTGGAATTCTTGTATTTGCTGAAGATGTGCTTGGAGTTGCACTTGAACTCGAGGGAGTTGTTGATTCTCGTGGTGTGCTTGGAGAAGCACTTCCTTGGTTTTGCACTGTTATTCTATTGCTTGCTTATAGTGTGCTCTATTGAGCTTGTGTAGGTGTAGGAGGAGCCGCCATTGAAGAATTATTTTCTGCAATGAATTACTCTTTGTCTTCATGTGAAATACATGTCTCCACATTCACTGTCTTCTCTAAACTTCCATCCCAAGCTTCTTCTTCAATGAGATGAACATATCTTCTAATTATTACCTTCTTGTTTGATCGATTATAAAGCTTGTAAACCTTGGATTCATCATTGTATCCAATAAATATACACTTCTCCCCCTTGCCATCCAACTTTTTCCTTAACTGATACAGGACATGTGCATATGCCACACATCCAAACACTCTCATGTGAGTGAGAATTTGCTTTGTTCCCCTCCATGCTTCTTCTCGAACTCTATTTATAACAGCGTTGATTGGATATCTATTAAGAATATAAGCTGCACAATTGAGAACATCTGCCCAATACTCATTTGGAAAATTCTTTGCCTTTAAAATAATTCTTACCATGTCCATGATGGTCTTATTCTTTCTTTCTACTACATCATTTTTCTGAGGTGTATACCTTGTGTTAAACTTCTTGTGTATTCCATGCTCCCTGCAGAAACATAGGAAGTATTTGGAGATATACTCTCCACCTCGGTCAGTTCTCAACACTTTTATGTAGTGCCCACTTTGCTTCTCAACTATAGCTTTGAAGTTGTAGAACTGTTTGAACACTTCAGTTTTCTGTTTTAGAAAATAGACCCATGTTTTCCTTGTATAATCATCTACAAATGTCAAAACATAACGACTGCCAGCTAATGATGGCATTTGCATTGGTCCACATAAACTTGAGTGGACAAATTCTAAAGGTGCCTTTGCCCTTATACTCTTTCCTTATGGAAATGATTCTTTGTGTTGTTTGCCCAAGATGTAGTCTTCATATAGGCTGTCTGGTTTCTCTATGAGTGGTAATCCCTTTACCATGCATTTTGTATGCAGCAAGTTCAAGCCTCTAAAATTGAGATGTCCAAATCTCAAATGCCATAACCAGTTCTCATATTTCACTTCTTCTTGAAATACTTCTTCTTTGACAGCTGCTACAACACCTCTTTCCATCAAGTTTGATCTGATCTTGAGAGGGAACATTCTATTGCTTGTAATATGAAATTTTGCAATGACCTATCTACTTGGAGGTATATCCATGATTGTGCACACATCATTTTTAAAAAACACATTGTATCCCTTATTCACAAGTTCTCCAATGCTTAGAAGGTTACATTTCAGGCCAGGTACATAATAAACATCTGGCACAAACTTATTCTCTACATTATTTGTCGATATTTTAACTCTTCCTTTCCCCATGATAGAGACCTTTCTATCAGTCCCTTTTTTCACTTCAGATTTTACACTTTCATCTAGATTGGAAAACATTTCTATGTTTCCATTCATATGGTTACTACATCCTGAATCTAAGAACCATACATCTTTATGTCTTTCTTGTGCTACATTACAAGTTAAAAGCACATTTCCTTGGTTCTGATTTTCTTTTGTAAAATTCACACTAGGTTTACTACCCATGTCATTTTGCTTCTTCTTACATTCATTTGCATAATTCCCATGCTTTTTGTAGTAATGACATTGGACTTGAGATTTATCATACCTATGTCCTTGTGCTTGATTCTGGCTTGAGCCTTTACCTGTATTATGGTTACTGCCCCTTCCACTTGTGCTTGTAGGGCTGTTTCTTCCACCTATGTGTGGGATTCTTCCTCTTCATCGGTAGTTTGATCTTCCTCGACCTCTACCTTAACAAAAAGACATTTATGTCTTGAATGCATGCTCCAATGAGGAGTTTTTTGCTATTTTCAGTCTCTTTTCATGAGACATCAATGATGCATGAAGCTCATCCACTGAAAATTGTGAGAGATCCTTTGTCTCTTCTATGGCCACTACTATGGCATCAAACTTCGATGGTAGACTTATTAAGAAATTCTCCACTATTCTCATTTATTCAAGTGTATCTCCATGAGATATGATTTGGGTAACCAACCTAATCACACGTGTGAAGAATGAGTCTATGTTATCAGACTCTTTCATAAAAAGTGTTTCAAAATCTCTTCTTATTATTTTAAGTTTGATTGTCTTCACCTTTGCCATGCCTTGATAGGAATTCTCGAGGGTATCCCATGCCTCCTTAGACTTTTTTTTTGCTGCAATCCTTGGGAAAATACTCTCATGTACTGCTTGGAAAATATAGAAGAGGGCTTTGGAGTCCTTCTTCTTATTTTCTCTCAAAAAATATCTTAGTGCTTGTGTCAAAGCATTATATGTTGTTGCATCTACTGGTTCTTGGAAACCATGTTCCACCAGCTCCCAAATATCTTGTTAGGAAAACAAGGCTTTCATTGTAATAGCCCAATAATCATAATTCTTCCCATTGAATTGTGGTAGTTGGGGATTAGTCAAACTTGTGCCTACTGGTGCCATTTACACTGTGTAAAAAAACAACCTTCTTGACTATGTAAAACAGAAACCTTCTCAGTACTAGAGAAATACACTTCTCAAACAATAAACACTCTTTCAGATTCTTCAGTAAAGAGAGATTGTTCTCTCAATGATATCCCAGACCTGTGCCGATACCATGTTAGAGATATTGAATAAACAAACATAGGGATATGTGTTTCCCCCTCAACACAGAGAATGCAAAATTTACTGTGGAAATTAAAATTCACAGATAGACAGCGTAAACACAAGAGAGGAAAAAAATTCCGTTTTCTATTCCATCATCTTACCAAAATTAAATTACATGGTTTTTATAAAAAAGGGGTCGAAACCTGGACCTTTAATGAGATTCATTGTTGAATCCGACATTCAATAACCAATCATCGTTCTGCCTGTTCCGCTGTTGTTACACGAGAACGCATACAAAAACAGAAAATGGCGGACCTAAAATATTATGGGTTCTGCTTCTGAAAACACATTGCCTCCCGGCCTCTGTCGCAAATAAAAAATCGGTGATCACAACTTTTAACATTGCACGATACGGGAAAAACTTAAAATTTACGATGTGCGATTGTGACGTGGCACATATCACATCGCAATGTAGACCATTGAACTTATGGGCGCTTATCCGTTAAATTCATAATATTTTGATGTCCAGTTGGCGCTACTCTCCTGAGCTTGACACGTGCCTTTACGAGTGCATCGCATCGTAAAAGAAATAACAAAACATATGGGTGGCTTTAAAAGGTAAGATGAAAAACTTGCAAAGTGTGAGCTGTGGGCGATTAAGAGCGGTAAGTGCGAAATATAAAAAGGTAAGGAAATAATGGAAATAAAAAGGTTTATGTGGTAATGTAGCAAAGAGTTGGTGGGTCTCACCAGATCGCATCCGTGGGGAAATAACATTTTGGTGAAGGCTTAAGAGTTAAACGCGAAAATTTGCGGGTTGTGATATGCGAGTATTTAAACAGTGGAAAGTGTGATGAGGCGATGAAATGAAATAACAAAGGTTTGCATGGTTTGGGTAATGCGGTAGAGGTAAGTGGGTCCCGTAGATATCGCATCGGTAGAAGTTTAACTTATGGCAAAGACTTAAGGGTAAACTTAAATGTTGTGGGAGACAAAGTGCGGGCAAACAAGTAAGTCAATGACAGAAGGAAATTAAATGCAGAGTATGGCTGCAGGTACTCTGTTTTGAATTTTTTGCGTGAACGTCTTCAGATTTAAAAAAACTGGACTTGTCCTTCCTTGCACAAAATTTCAATTCAGCGTGGACTGCTGCCACTTCTTATTCATGGCGGTGGTTGGGAGTAATTCCAACAAAATCTGCATTTTGTGAGAAAGAAGCTTCAATAATGTCGAACTTCAAAGGCACAAGGAAATTGTTGCACACTTAGAAAATCATAGAAAAATAGAAACGATATAGGGTAGTTAAGGGGCGGACAGGTAAAGGAGGAGATGAGATTTGGTAGGTAAAGGACATGTGGATCCACCCATAGAAAATTCCACTCTACAAAGTTTGTCGCCTCTAAGGACAACAATTGAGTTACATCCATTCATGAACGAATTGATGAGGGCATCGATGAGAACGAAGGGTTATATATTATAATTTCTAAGCTTGAATTATTATCAATTTTATCTATATATTTGTATGGTAATATGTACGGAGATTTGAATTAGTGATTTTTTATAAGAATGATTCAATAGAGATTTATTCATTATCAATTCAAAATTATGTGGGTATTTTAGTTTTTTGTGCTCAGAGGCTCTCTACAACCCAATATAAGGTACCTGTGTAGATGTAGTATGAGAAATGTAATGTAAAATTTTACATGTATAGTAAATAAATAAAAATATAAATAAATTGGAGTTATGGTAAATAAAAAATACTATGGTAAATAAATAAAACCTCTTTTTAGACATGCTAGAGAGGCATGATAAATAAATAAGACCTCTTTTTATATTTACTCCATAAATCTCTTTATATCTACTAAAACTACAAAAATGAATTTTTATTTAGGTGAAGCCTATGGGCTAAATACCATGGCCAAATACCATGAGACAAATTATTCCAGATACCATGAGCTAAATACTATGTGCCAAATACCATATTTATCAAAAATTTATGGTAAATAAGTAAAGATAAAAGATGTATAGAGAGGTATGGTAAATACATAAAAATATATCAAATATGATTAGAAATCAACATCTAAGTATATACCAAGCCTATTGGCCAAATACCCTAATATTAATATTAAAAGATTAATACTAATATTATTATTAATTATAATATTCATATTAATATATTATAATATTAATACTATGAAATTTAATAAATTTGGATCGAGAGGTTTGTATTTGACTAAATTGCATGCATTGACTATCCCACGTAAACATGAATGTAAATTTAAATATAATGTTTAACATTTAACATTTAAAATTTAATTTAATTAATCTAACTTTGGCCCTAATTAAAAATGACTTCCCTTCCTAGATATATAAATTTAACACAAATAAAGGATTTTAGAATAGGAAATACCATATGTTTTTAGGATTTGTGAGAAAGGTTTTCGTGGAAAATAATATTTGTGGGAAAAGATTTCATGAATATAATGTTTAATATTTAAAATTTAAAATTTAATCTAATTAATCTAACGTTGGCCCTAATGAAAAATCACTTCTTTCCCTAATTAAAAATCAATTCTCTCCCTAGATATATAAATTCAACACAAATATGTACTTGTGAGGAAGCATCTCACAAAATATTTGTGAGAAATAATTTCGGTAGTTGAGCGAAGAGGAAAATAATATTTGTGGGAAAGGATTTCATAATCCGAAATATGATATATTTTTAGGATATGTGAGAAAGGATTTCATGGAAAATTATATTTGTGGGAAAGGATTTTGTGGAAAATAATATTTTTGGGAAAGGATTTCACACTAGGAACTACTAGGAAGTATTTTAGATTTGATTTCGTTGCTGCGCATTTTTTTCTACCTTTTTGTTCTTACCTTTTCATATACTTCGACTCCATAAACACCACCAAATTAGAATGATTTAATTTCTACCTTGCTAAGATCTGAAACAAAGTGATTTCAAGAATCTATTTCTGAATGAGTAAGATACCAATCTAGATCTATCTTAACTCTTGATCTATCAAGTGCCAAAAGGGATCAAATATTTCTAGGTGCAAACCTTTTCTCAAGTTTTGCACTCAAAAAAAGAAATTTACATATCTAGAAATTTAATCTCTCTAAACAATTAATAAATCCAAAATTAAAATAAATCTAAACTTATTATATTAATATTGAAAACTATATAAATATTTTTATTTTTAATATTAATAAATTAAGATTGTATAAATATTTTAGTTTTTAATATTAATAAGTTAAAAGTTTATTTTAGCAAAATAAAAAATAAATTAAAATTTCATCAATATCTCATACATTTAACTTTATATTGATATTGTTTCAAATTATGCAAACGTCGTGAGAAGAATTTTTCCTTTAGATCAGAATTCCAAAATCGTTTGCACGAGCACACACCATTAATTCACTGATGTTAAAATTGATACAGGGAACATGTAATCATTTAGGCAACTATAATGAATTTTTACAAGAGGGAAATCTAATAATTGTTTTTGAAATCATATATATATATATATAATATTTTTCCTAAAACAACTATAATATATTATAATTTTTACTATGAGATTTAAAACTATTATGCACATGTGTATTATGAGAATTGTAATTTTAATGATCAGATGTACATGTTTATTATGATGTATAACTTTATTTTATAGAAAATTTATATATATATATATATATATATATATATATATATATATATATATATATATATATAATCGAAGTTGTATTGAACCAAATTTTATCTCTAAAAACTTAGATACTATTCATATTTTCAAACAAAGTAAATAGGTAGTAAATGAATGTAAGTATAGTTGGTAAAAGAACATTAAGTGGAGCCAAGGAAATGGAGAAATGATTCAAATTGGAACTGGTTCCAAGTATTTGATCTTTAATACCTACCACTAAGATGCATTTCTGTAAATAGTTGTAAATAGTTGATATATGCAGACCAACTCCATGACAATAGGGTTTCTTATATAAAATTGATAATATTACTTTTTTTTAATTGTTGTGACAAGGGGGAAAATGTAATTTTTTTTTTTTAAGTCGTCATTTCATATAAAAAATGACTAGTAAAGAAAAACCGCGCAAGCCATGATAAGTAGAACATATAATGAAAATATTTCTTGCCCTTTAATTGAAAAAATATGAAATAATTTTCGTTTCTAATTTGACAAGTAATTTTTCGATTTTAATTATCATTTGCAAGGGAAATAATTTTATGTCTTTCCCTCATGACCTCAATTTTGACCTTTTTAATATATATAGGCTAGTGTAGTGAATTAGTCAATTCACACAGAAACATTCTATAAAGAAACAAAAATGAAAATGAAGATCATGCAAAAAAAAATTGTATTCCCAAACAACAACATGTCTTCCTTTTTTTATTTTTTTTATTTTCACCTTAATCAGTGCCAAGAACCACATTTTCCATTGTCATTAAGACAAAATATTTATGTCATTGTTACTAATTAAGATACAAAATTGGTAATTGTGAGTGCATCCATACATGGTTACCATTGGGCCAATGTTTATCATAGTGATTGTCATTATGGCAACAATAATTTTTTAAATGAAGAGTTCCTTACCAATAATTATACAACTTGAGTGGGCCTAATAGTTAAGAATATGTGATTCCAAGTGATAGGTGGCACATTAAAATCTAGTGGGGGTACTTTATGTAAGCTATGTAGACTTTAATAGTTAAATCATTGAGCGGAGGCACGACCCTTATATCATAAATAAATAAGTCTCCTACAGTAACTTTTGAAATTTAATTAAATTATTTGTTTTTGTTCTTAAATTATATTAACAATATATTAATTTTAATAGTTGAATTTGTTACATCCTCAAGTAGGAGTTCTATACCAACATTTATACTACCACTAAGGCCACAAATCACATATGTCATAATTGAAATACATGGTTACCTCTATGTCAACACCTCTCCATATACAAGATCTTTGGTTATACACTCATGGCCATTTTAAATAAATGTGTGAAAGAATTATCTATCCATAATACCCAAATAATGTTAAACATATAAATACATGCACGTTGTCTCGAGATATTCAACATACTTTGACCACAGAATAAATGAGTTAAAAAAATATCTCAACCACACTCCAATATAGGAAGCATCTAGTTAGACAATATATCTCAAACCAACTAGATCTAACCATTTCCTAAATAATAGTAGTAGATGCCTTCCCAAGACTATGATCACACCTGAGACAAGTAAAGAGTTACTTACATCAACACTCCCCCTTAACATCTATTTGTATTAATCTCGATCAATTGAGGTCTTCATCGATATGCTCTCCACTACAACAGACAATTCAATATGAATTGAATTACCTATTTATTATAAAAGTATCTCTATTGTCCAACTTGGAATTTAAATACTAAATATTACCAAAAATGTTGACATGCATATAAAAAATCAACCACCTACCAAAATTCATGGATAACTAACTACTCTAACTGCTAGTCTTGTAGGATGTCACTTTGTGTACATGGTTTGTTCAACCATCCTTGAATCACATATTCTCATGCTTGTAATTTTACCTTTAACTCCTCCTACATCATAATTGTCCTAAGTTTTCCTTGGCTTACTCATAACCAAACTCTCATATTATACCTCTAGTTTTCTGTGGATGATCCTCAACCATCACACATCAAGTATTTTTTTTATAACCAAAAACATTTCATCAAGTGATTTCAGTTGACCACGAACCATACACTATATCAGGGGTATTTTTTTTCTTTGAACCTTCCTTTTTCAAGTGGTTTCTGGTTGACCTTCCTCTACAAAGTGGTTTTTAGATTACCATGAATGTTGGTGGGGTAAAATTTTCCTCATCAATATCACATCATCATTTGACTGAGGTACATATAATTTTCATACTCCATCCATGGAGATACCGCGTGCATACTCCGACATTCTCTAGGACGAATACATCAATTCAAACAATGCCATGGAATTTCTTAAAAACGTAGTGTGCCACACATTACAATATAGTCTTCACTTTATTCCATAAAGTTCATAAATTGTTAACTTCACCATTTCCATTATCATTTCACTTTAATTAATACCACAAGACTTCAACATGCAATATAACTATTTTCTGTTTTCTTCCGCATGAAGGACCACATCTATGTCTTCGCATGGGATTTATTCACCATGGGATTTCTTCTTCTTCATTTTCTACATGCATAAAAATAATTATTCGATGAACTTTCTCCTTCTCACTGCAAGAAATTTATAATTTATTTCGATTTAAAAATAAATTCATACATTAAGATACATGGATGACATCTGTTGTACTCACCAATTATCCAGG
The DNA here is from genome assembly GCA_034641835.2 of Pinus albicaulis. NCBI lineage: Eukaryota > Viridiplantae > Streptophyta > Pinopsida > Pinales > Pinaceae > Pinus > Pinus albicaulis. The sequence continues at coordinate 960,074,241 of CM076583.1, read as the reverse complement.
AACCCTTTTCACGTTCATGCTTCACCAACATGTTAAAATCTCTCTCAATCATAACTCGATATAAACCTTTCCAAATTTAATATTATTCTATCTCACACTCCCTTGATAGTTAAAAAATTAATTATTGGATTCACATCAAGTTAGAATATGAGCATTTCTACCACCCTCATACCTACCTAGTCACTAGTTCCATAACTTGATGTCACATCCACCCTATACATAAGAGGGATATACACTACATGATTCCATGTGTAGTGCATGTAGGTATAACTGTATAGAGCGTACATAACACGTAGGGAAATGAATTTTCATGTGGGCATAATTTCTTGTACTAAAAACTTTGGGTTGGTGGTGTTGATGGTGCTAGACCCACCAACATTCAAGCAATCTCCCCGATATGAAGTCCTAACTAGAACTCACATCGTTTGGAGTAGTAGTCCCAACAGTGGGGTGTTAATGATATGCCTTGGTTTCAAATATGCATAGAGTGGTGCAAAATGTATTTGGTGAGAATAATTGTGTCACCCTGGGGATAATCAAGTGTGATGCATGAATATTGCAATACGTTAAGGGAAAATCAAGTGAGCCCCTTAGGTGCCTCTAATAACATGTACCTTGAAACTAACACAAGAGCATAATGACATCACGTGCTAACAAGTGTAATATTCCACAAGTTAAGGTGGCGAATTAATATAACAACATACATTCAACAAGATTGATATAAATATAAACGAAATAGTTCATAATCATAAGCATAAGTTAAATAACATACATTGTAGATACAACAAGAATAATCCTGCGATATTCAAAACATTTTCATGAAATCTTGTCGACTCTGAGTTTTAATAAAAGTGAAATTTCCAACCATGCATAAACCATTGACGAATGACTAGCCCCAATAGTGGAATGTTAAAGTCATCAACACCTTCTCCTCCAAAGAAGTATACTCCCTCTACGTTGTGGAGAAGCCAAGGCTCTAAAAAAACTACCAAGATCTTCATGAGCCTAAGCTTAGCTAAAATATTGACTCCTTAAATCCCATTACATGAGTTATGAGGACATATTTATAACAAAAGGGGTGACTCTTCACATTCCCCTTTATGACTCTTTAACTGTAGAAAATATATGCACTAAGCATTCATATGTCCAAGATCCACCTGATCTCACACTATTTAACTTTATGCAAGATATTGAATCTATTCCACTTGTTAATCTTTTGCAGAAAAATTAATTGCACACACATGTGAAGCATAAACAAAAAGAATAAATCGCACATAACACAGTTTTTAACCGGGAAAGCCTGAAGCTGAAAACTCCAACTATATATTATCTAACATGGAGATCATATGAAAATCTCATACAAGCATACAAATCTTATCACAAGCTCTCAGTACAGTACAATAATCATACACTAATTAGGCCTAATCTTGAAAATCCATGCACCGATCTTTGCCACCTGCTAGCCTGCCTCCACTACACTATCTATGATGAAGAATAGCTCTGAATGAATTCGAATTATTCTATCCTTAACTACACAATCCTCATTGGCATCTCCACTGAGTGTGTGATGCAATCAATGCATCACTATAGTTACATCTGATAGTCTATCTTGCCCTTTCACCTATCTCTCCACTGGTCTCCATTGAAACTTCCATGCGCTATAGTTAGCTAATGTATTTTTCAGTTGATTAATGAGTTGTTATTTGTGAATTAATTAACTAATTAATTCACTCCACTCTCCCTAGTGTATCAATTAGTTCGACTAGATACAACTAGCTTAATTGAGTCTAACTGAGTTAAACTAAATACAACTCCATAACTACTTCTTCCAATCATGTCATAACTCTGCCACTTGAGTTCTAATTGATTCCTTCATGCATTAGCTCCAGTAAACCCTTAGGAATAGTGTAATTCCTTCTGTCAACTGATGTGCCACATCTGTGCACTGAACTAAAGTGCCCCAAGAGAAAAAGTTGTTGTTTAGAGTCTGATTATTATTAAGAGCTAATAATAATCGACATGCATCTATTTTTAGATTGACGATCTATAAATAAACTTTTCCCAATATTATAAAAATATAATTTCATCTATTTTTCGAACTTGATCAACCATCCACAAATAGCATCCTGCAACTTCTGAAATATGATCATCATGTCTAAAAATAGACATAGTCTAAAAATAGACTTGTGCCAAAAATAGCCTGTGGGCCCGCTTAGTGAAGGCGAATCTTTTCACTAAGCTCATCATCTTTTTGAATCTCAACACTCCCTCTCAACAAGATAGGGATTATCCTTCACCCCAATCCTACCTCCATGGTATTCGAATTTTTTCCTGGTGAGCGCCTTCGTCAGAATATCTGCATCCTAATCCTCCGTGGGAATGTACTGAACCAACATAATCCTCCGCTGCACACAATCTCTGATATGATGATACTGGATATCAATATGTTTAGATCTATCATGAAACACAGGATTAACCAAGAGTTTAATGCAACTCTAACTATCACAATGAATCACCGTGGGATCTAAATGTGAACCGAACAAACCAACTAGAATCTTTCTCATCCAGATAGCCTCACATGCGGCTAAACTTGCTGCCATGTATTTTGCTTCCCCTGAATTGAGTGCCACAGATCTTTGTTTCCTGATGTACCAAGAAACTGCCGTAGATCTGATAATGAAAATCCCTCCTGATGTGCTCTTTCTGTCTGTTGGGCTTCCTACCCAATCTGCATCCGTGAAGCCATGCAACTTCACCTCATCCATTTTTCTGTACCATAAACCATACTCATATGTGCCCCTGAGATATCTCAGGACATGCTTGCCTGCCTTCAAAAAGAGCTTGGTAGGCTTGACCATCGCTTGTGAAAGCTGGTTCACCGCATAGCATATGTCCGGTCTTGTATTGACTAAATACATGAGTGAACCCACCAACTATCAATAAACAGTGGCATCCACTACCTCTGCCGATGTAGGATCCTCTTTCTTCCAATTTCCTAGAAGAGGAGTGTCGATAGTCTTGCAACCTTGCATGGGAAACTTCTTGAGTATCTCCCAGGAATACTTGCCTTGACACACAAATAGTTCACCTTCCCGTTGCCATATTTCCAATCCAAGGAAATAATGAAGGAGGCCAAAATCCTTCATCTCAAACTCCTTTGCAAGATCTGCCTTGCATGAGTGTATCAACTGCTCATCACCTGTTAGTATTGAATCATCAACATAAAGTACACTGATCAAAATCTTACCCTTGACCACAATCTAGTACAGGTTTGCATCCGCCTCACTCTTGGTGAAGCCAAGTCCAGTGAAATAGTTGTCGATCTGAGTGTACCAACCATGGGGTGCTTGTTTCAGCCCATACAACACTCTTTTGATCATGCACACATGTGACTCGCTGCTAAAGATCTCAAATCCTTCAGGCTGCTCAATGTACACCTCTTAATCAATGATCCCATTAAGGAACGTAGTCTTCACATCCATCTGATGAATGTGCCAACCCATCTGCGCTGAGAGAGCAACGATGGTTCGTATGCAAGAATACCGTGCGACAGGTGCAAAGGTTTCTTCATAGTAAATCACCTCAATATGTGAGAAGCCCCGGGAAAACAACTTTGCCTTACACTTCTCGACACTCCCATCAGCATCCTGCTTTACCTTGTAGATCCATCTTGATCCTACAACTGATTTTCCCACTGGCCCTGGAACAATCTCCCAAGCACTATTTCTGACAATGGAGTCATACTCCTCCACCATGGCATCTACCCATGTGGGCTCCTGCGCTTCTTCTTCAAAAGAAGATGGCTTTGTCACAACACACTTGCTCATAAGAGCCATGTATCTAGTATATCAATCAGGTGACTGTCTCTATCTATGTTGTGATGTAGGAACTCCTACATTTTGTACTGCATCCGCCTTCAGTCTCTCAGCTTTTGTGGTATGCTTCCTACCTTGTCTGATGTTTGGTTTTGCATGAGTGGACTCTTCCACTCCATGAATCTCCTCCTGTGGCTGATCCACATCCAAAGGCTCATCTTTGGGAACAAGAAGTTCCTCTTCCACGTGAAAGTGTAGCTCCCTCTCAAGCGACAACTTCATGGCTTTCAACTCATTGAATTTTATATCCCGTCGCATAAAAGTCATCTGACTGTTTGGAAAATACAGATGGTAGTTATGGGGTGTTTCTATGTACCCCATAAATATCCTAACTTCTGCAGTCGGCTCTAGCTTCTTCCTAGCATCCTTCGTCACATGAATGTAAACAAGTGAGCCAAAAATCTTCAAATGAGAAATATCAGGCTTCTTACTAGTAAAATCTTCGTCGGGTGTACTCATGCCAAGTACTCTATGAGGAAAATGGTTTTGCACATAAACGGAAGTGTTGCATGCTTCTGCCCGCAAGTGCATTGGTAGGCCCTGGTCATGCAGCATCACTCGTGCAGCACCCACGATCATTCTGTTCTTTCTCTCCGCGACCCCATTCTGCTGTGGGTTATGAGGCCCTATGAGTTCTCTTCGAATTTCTTCTTTGCTACAGAAGTCTTTGAATTCGCACGAGATGTATTCACCACCATTATTGATCCTTAGAGCTTTCACCTGCTTTCCTGACTCCTTCTCCACCAATGCCTTGAACTCACAGAACTTTGAGAACATTTCACTCTTCTTCTGCATGAAGAATATCTAGCATATACGAGAATAATCATCAACAAATATCACATAATACCTGTGTCTTGTTGTTGAAGCGACTGAGAAGTTCCATACATATATGTGTGAATTCTCTCCAGGATCACCGAAGCATGGTTCTACTTCTCATGAAAGGTGGTATTTACAAACTTGCCCATTGTACATCCTTTGCACTGATCTGACTGTGCAAGAGTACCCTTGCGAAGTCCCGTAAAAATTTACTGCAAAATTTTCAAAGCACCATGGTGAAAATGGCCCAATCTCCTATGCCATAACTCGCCCTCATCCCGGTTCACCACTTCTTCTGCTTTGCCCACCTTTGCAGCGCAGCCATCTACGTCCAGCTTGTAGAGATTCTTAATTCGAATCCATATCTTCTTGTTTTGGCGTATTTTTTTATGTCGAAGGAAGGCTTTTCCCTCACTGAAAACAACATCATAACCCCTGTCTTCCAGCATTGCAACTAAGACCAAGTTCTTCTTTAGACCTGGAACATGCATGACATTCTTCAACAAGAATGGATTACCAAACTCCGTCTCAAAGGTAATGGTCCCAATGCCTATCGCATAGTACCGACTATCATTGCCCATCTCTATATGCATCTGGAGGTCCTTCTCCTCCAAGTCACTAAACAAATATTTATCTCCCGTCATATGGAAAGATGCACCACTGTCAAGATACCACACCGATCCCATGCAGCTTGAAACCAAGAATGCGATCAAGGAAAAATCCAGCTCAAATTGCGAGGTTGAGTCCTCTCCAGCTGTAGATCTAGCAACTTGATTATTCTTCTTATTCTGTGGACAGTTAGTGGCGAAATGTCTAGGCTCGTGACAGTGAAAACACTTCACTTTGGACAATTCCTGCTTCTTGCCTTTCGCACTAGATTTAGAAGGATTTTTTTCCCCTTCCCTTTCCTTTCTTTGGAAACCAAAGCGAAATTCTCTTCATCTTCATTCTTCTATGAATATCCATCCCTGGCAGGGATAATTTTAAGGATGGAAAATTATCTTGAAGTTTAAAAAATTGGCGAATCTTACTAGTCCCTAATATGCAAACTATAAACTTTTTATTGATGTATTTGTAAAATTATTCAAATTTATAATGATATTATATATATTTTCAATATAATTTTGGTGATTTTTAAGGTAAAATAATTTTACATTGTAAAATTTGGGTGAATCATTTTTATAAAAAATGGAAATTGGCGAATCTTTTTTTTGGAAAACCCATGAAAAATTAGCCCACCTGTGAATATTAGCCCCTAAAATTTTCGATGATCCCTAGTAACCCGCTTTATCTCCTCCTGCACATGATCCGACCAAAGTCGCTCCCATCCTGGCAGTTTCTCCCATCCATTGACAGAGTCTTTGTAGCTATGCCAACTCTTCGAAATCCCAAGGAGATCCAAGCTCACTAAGTCTTCTTCATCAATAGTAACCCCCACACTTCCCAGCTCATCCTTGAAATGGACAAACTTTGTGAGGTATTTTGGAATATTATCGCCTTTCTCCATTTTTATTTTTCTGAGCTTGTCTTTAAGTGCCAACTTCCTCTGGTCACTTCTGCTTTGGAGCAAGCCTGTCAAAGACTTCCACATTAAGAATGGAGTGGCTTTCCCATGAAGGCTAGAGACAATATTGTCCTTCACACCTTCCAATAGAATCCTCCTTGTCTTTGTAGTCTTCTTTTGCCATGCATCAAGTAATGCAACATCGCTAGATCCTGGCTTAGGAACATCACTATAGATGAACTCCTTCAGCCAATTATCCTCCAGCACCGACTCCATATTGTCCTTCCAAGCTATGTAATTTGAGCTCCCATCAAGGGCATACTCCAATCTCGACCCGTTGAAATACATTTCAATGTATACTCGATTTCTACACCAAGAATCTTCTGTAGAAAATTCAATTGTCCACCAGCACAAACTCACTTCACAATTGCAATATTCAATCAAAAATGCTCCGATACCATGTAGAAAATATATGCACTAAGCATGCATATGTCCAATATCCACCTGATCTCACACTATTTAACTTTATGCAAGATACTGAATCTATTCCACTTGTTAATCTTTTGCGGAAAAATTAATTGCACACGCATGTGAAGCATAAACAAAAACAATCAATCGCACATAACACAGTTTTTAACTCGGAAAGCTTGAAGCTGAAAACCCCAAATATATATTACGTAACATGGATATCATATGAAAATCTCATACAAGCATACAAATCTTATCACAAGCTCTTAGTACAGTACAATCGCTATACACTAATCAGGCCTAATCTTGCAAATCCATGCACTGATCTTTGCCACCTGCTAGCCTGCCTCCACTGTGCAATCTCTGATGAAGAATAGCTATGAATGAATTTGAATTACTCCATCCTTGACTATGCAATCCTCATTGGCATCTCCACTGAGTGTGTGATGTAATCAATGCATCACTATAGTCACATCTGATAGTCTATCTTGCCCTTTCACCTATCTCTCCAATGGTCTCCACTGAAACTGCCATGCACTATATTTAACTAATGTATTCTTCAGATGATTAATGAGTTATTATTTTTGAATTAATCAACTAATTAATTCACTCCACTCTCACTAGTGTATCAATTAGTTAGACTAGATACAACTAGCTCAACTGAGTCTAACTGAGTTAAACTAAATACAACTCCATAACTACTACTTCCAACTATGTCATAAATCTACCACTTGAGTTCTAACTAAGTCCTTCATGCATTAGCTCCAGTAAGCCCTTAGGAATAGCATAATTGCATTTGTCAGCTGATGTACCACATCTGTGCACTAAACTAAAGTGTTCGAAGAGAATAAGTTGTTGTTTAGATTCTGATCATTATTAAGACCTAATAATAATCGACATGCATCTATTTTTAGATTGACAATCTATAAATATAATTCGTCCAATATTCTAAAAATATAATTTCATCTATTTTTCCAAATTATCAACCATCCACAAATAGCATCCTGCAACTTCTGAAATATGATCATCATGTCTAAAAATAAAACATAGTCTAAAAATAGACTTGCGCAAAAAATAGCCTGCGGGCCCACTTAGTGAAGGCAACTCTTTTCACTAAGCTCATAATATTGTTGAATCTCAACATTGACTCCCCTCATGACTCTTCAAATTATTTACAAAATGACTCATTAAATTACATCAGGATTCTTCACATTCCAATATTAAGACTTGGAATTTCACTTTACAAATAATTACAAACGATATTACATTTTACACTCATACCCATATAAGATGAAATAGGGTAGATACAAATTGGCATCCTAACAAGAAAAAACACTATGATGCTTGATTTTAGGGAAACTCTGGCTCAAAAAACTCCACTTGATGCTTCTTGGTCACATATTGATGCCAAGCTCGGTATTGTACGATAACATCCCCAAACTAAGTGATGGTGTCTAGCTAGAGGTACAATATAGCCTCCATAACCTATAGGTACAATGACTTGGATCCAATTTTAACTTCCATCTCAATCATGAGAAATTTTTTTCTAATATAGACAACATCATTGACATAGTTCTAAATTTTCTATCTCTTTGTCTCGAAATCCCCTTTGGTGGTGATGTATTTCAGCTGCTCCAAGTACTCTTTGATCTCCTACATGACCTAGTGTTTGTTTTTGGCTTTGGTGAGTGATCCAACTAATGGTATCCTATATGTTTTCACCATGAAATCCAAACTATTGTATAACCGTACATATGAGACCTGAATACATCCAATGAATGAGGTGATGCTTATTGCTCAGAATCAATATTCGAACTCTTTATTTCTCTAGCTGTGCCTGTGGATTTATTTTCTTTGAAAATTTAAGAGGTGCCCCTTTGTATCGTGTTGTCCATTATTGCATGGTGACAATGGCAGTTGTAATTTCTTAATATTTTTGACAAAGTCTCTATTCTTCTGTTGCAAACCATGCAAGTTGGAAACCACCTTGTGTATGGTTATAAGATCCTCATATAGGTCCCACATGGTCTCCATAAGTTTTGAAACTTCACCAAGTATCGTTTCTCTCATTTCCTTCAAGTAGACATGTGCGGAAGTTGTGTTGTGTGCTACTGCAAAGAGCTATTCAATATCTTTCTAGGAAGCCTTTAAGTTTTGTGCCAATTTCTTATTCTCATTCGTCAAATACCGAGTGTTTGATATTACTGCACCTACAAAGGCGAAGTTGGCTTTATCAATCGCATTTGGGTTCTTTCTAGTGTCCATTAGTATCACCCTCTCTTTAGTGAATGCAGGTGATGCATGATCATTTAGAAAATTATTTCTCCGTGCTTGTACCATTCTCTTTTTGAATTCATAATAATACAAATTCTAAAAGTCCATTACCAGATCATGATTAGGAGAAAAAAAATCCACTTCTTCGCTCATAGATAACTCTACTACTATAGATGGTGGAGACTGAACAGTGACCTATGATGCACTCAGCATCACGTTAACATCCTCATTCTACTGCTACAGTTCCATCTCCGTATCTGTAACTTCAATTAATTCTTTAATCTCCTTAGCAAGCTCCCTATCTTGCATTTTTTCACCTTCCTCCTTAGTTGTTGGCTTGTTTTTTTATTTCTCTTCAACTTGTATTTGGGTTGTTTCTTATTCTAAGGTTCCTTTCCTTTATTCTTCTTCCTTTTTATGCTTCTCTTCTTGTTTTTTCCTCCTCAACTCCTATTCTTCATTTATTTCTTGTTCTGCTTGCTTCAATATCAGTTCTTCTTCCTACAAGCTCTGTTTTTCCTTCTTCCTCTGCTCTTCTCTCTGTATCCTCTGCTTGCACTTTTCTTTTGTTGATAAATAAACTTTGATAAGGATTGTATTCATTTTAATTTTTCATCTTTATTCTTCCCCTAGAATATCAACAACATTTCTCTTTCCCTTATCCAGTATGGGGTTGTTGCTTTTTGTTGGTGCTAGTTTCAGATTTGTTTTTGTTTGTGAAGTAGCTTGTGAATTCCCTAATAAAATGATTGGTTTAGAGGGTTTGGAGGAATTTTATAAATTCCTCCATGGATCCTCGTCTGACCAATGAATGTACCATTGAGCCATTGAAAGTAAATTATCACACAGTTTTCTTCAAAAAATTTATGGGGATGATATGGATTAAAGTCTCACATACCAATGCAAACCTCAATATATCCTTTCCCTCGGTATCCATGAATGCCATTTTCTTTATATCATATAATATAATTTACAAAGGAAGAGTTGGCCAAGGTGATTTCTTCTTCCTGTGCAATGATTCTAAGAGCCTCGTGGCAACATGATATGACACTTCTTTCATGACAATATTTTCGGTGGCACACCTCAGCAAAACATGTTATGAATTATCCCCATCGAACACTCTAATGAAGATGCCACCTGCTAAGGAAAAAAAATATGGAATCCTTTTTATTACCTCCATTTTTATATTTGACATGCAAGGCATTTCCTCTTAGAAGACCAACTTGTAAAGAGGAATGATGAAATGGTCAGTTAGTTGTTCCATTATTCCTCGTTGATTACAATACAAAAACATTTTACAATATATATGCACAAAATTTTATCGTGGTGTCCATTTACAGTTCATGCCAGGAAACTAATTACGTGCATAGATTCCATCCAATAAATATGCAGACATATAAAACCTTTCTTTCTCACTATTATGAGATTCTTGGCATGTGCTACATGGGATCTCAACGATCAAGCCAATAGATCTGACCAGTTTAACGACTTTCCCTCTCTCTCAACCTAGTTCAATAAGACTTCCCACCATTTAGGAAAAGTCTCTATTCTCTGCTAAACATGGATCCTGCAAGCTAAGATAACCAAGGGATGGTAGGCCTTCCAGAGAGACTTTTCTTGTATAAGTGGGTGGGTGTCTATCTAAACTTTGATAGCTCTTTCACCCATCCTTTAACAATATCTATTATGTTCACATAGTTGTTGGTGGCATAGAAATATGAGTCCATGTGTTTCATTAGATCAGGAACATGATACATGCGATGATAATCCTCTGCTAGAAAGGTAGGAATATTTTGTCCACTATAATTTCTTAATGTCAAGGCCTTCTCATCAATGTGCCAAACAATCGAGTTGATGACATCTACAAATGGGAAGGCTATATATCTGCATGCAACCTTGTGTAGTCTCGACTGCAGGATACTGAGATAAACATGTAAGTCCTCTAGATATTCCTCAAGACTCTTTGTTGAAATAGCTTCATTAACTTGCTACCATGTTAGTGTTGACTCTTTTTCTATCAACAGTTGAGTGTCTGGATATACTGACAAGTCTACTAGTGTTTCATCAACTGCTTCCCCAATCTTTCAGTGGTCTATTTTGAAGCATCTCTCTTTGGTTCCATGGTAATAATGACTATTAGAGAGAATTTCTCAACAAATTTGGTACCCGTACGACAAAAAATGAACTCATGGAAAGTAAACATTAGCTGTATGCAAATCTAACTTTAAGGCATGATCAAGAGGAAAACTCATTATTTGATGAGAGGGATTGCACAGTTTTCATCAACAAAAAAGGGATACTGTCTTTGGTAATTTCTCATTGTGCAGTCACAAAAACCAATGGTTCAACCTAAGGTTTGAGACTACACAATGTGTTGTTCAGCCTACGCAGTGACTCGATGAAATTGTGCATTGTGTAGTATCAGTAGTGAAGGTGATGTGTTGAGCCCTGGAACTTAAAAATACAAAATTGGGCTAGCCTATACTATGCACAACGTAGTTCCAGAGGCCAATATATTAGCTCAAGGCTTAGGATTGCACAATTCCTATCTGGGAAAGGAAAAATGTGGGCAAGGAAAGTGCAGATTTTCCTGCTGGAATTATGGAAAATGAGAATATCTTACTGATGATATGAGCTGGAGTGAAAATATTACTGAGTATGAATGGATCAATGTGGATGAAGTGAATAAATTGAACAAACAGAAGGAAAATCAGGTATGTGAGGAGAGTCACCACAACGACAACCATCGTTGCAAAAACTAGACAACCAATGTGGCACTTGTGAATGGAAAAAAACAACTTGAAGCAACACTTATACAATATCAAACAACTTTAAATTCCAAAAATCATGAATATAAATAAGGAAAACAACACTCACAGAAGGGAAATGATAAAAAGCGACAAAAAAGTAGTAAAAGATGAGAAAAGAGAAAGTCACCCAGAAAAGCGACGACGACTACATCAAAGGTTCCTTGATCTCCTTGGGAATGTTAGAGTTCCAAGATAGAATGTGAAAATGAGATCTAGAGATGTTGATTAAATATATTTGAGAAAATTAGGGGTTATGACGTGCATGCCTAAAATCAAGGAAAAATTGACACTTGGCAAATGTTTCTAAAAATAGTTTGTATGCCTCCTTTGGGATACTAATAATAGATCCTTATTTTTAGGGATGATTTTTCCCTTTTCTTGGAAAAATTTCCATGCACATTTATAGGAAATGTTGTGCAATTATGAGGAACATGGAAACTTTCCGTCTGAGTGCACTATGCAGTTTCTAGTCTTAGTGAGGGATTTCAGAGTTTCTAGGATTTGTGTCAGGCTTCCTTCCATGATTGCACATTTTTTGAGCTCAAGCCTGACTTCCAGTCTGAACTGCACAATTTTGATCATCAAGGCTACGTTCCCTCAAGAATGGCATAGTTTCTCAAGGCCAGTCCAAAACTATTGTAACACCAAGTTGGGAGATTAGCTTGTGACTTAGAAAGATTAGTTAAGTGTAAAAACTAACAAAAACAACCATAGATGAAAATGATAAGTCTCAATCGAATCATGAATACTTGATAAAAACACAAGGTAAGCTCCTTTAAATAGGAAATAAGGCTCCAAAATCAAAGTGTAGGAAAATTTTTTGAGGGTGATTATAGTTGCTACAACACTTGGAGACACACTGGTAGAACTCCAACTGTCTGTATGAGTCTTCTCCCATGAAAACTTGGTCTAAATATTCCATATGTATTGTTCGATTCATTTATTACCACAACTTCTTCACTTAGTTTGAGTTAAATACATAGCTTACCATTCTCTTCACTGGTGGCACACTAACCAAGCCAGGTAAAATTGAGATGTTTCGATTGTGGATGAGGAGTATATAAATGCGCAAGAAAATAAAATTTTAGAGTCTTAGTTTCATCTCTGGTTTTTCTCCATTTCTAGCAGGCTTGTACAATACCCCGATCGAGACACTTCAGGAATAAAAACATTGTTGCGCTACCAGTAAGGATGGATAGTACACTGATGGAGCTGATTGCTTCAGCTCTTTGTGCAGTAGACCTTTCTCTTCTTTCACACTTTATCTTTTTTTTTTTCATTTTTTTCATTTTTTTTTTATTCATAGAACTATGAATAAGAACTTATTTATTTCATGGGGAAGAAGAGGGATCCTAAATTATTGAGAGCAGAAGAGGTTTTTCTTTCAAAGAAGGATGTTTATTTACACCTCCGACATACTTGTTAAATTTTTCTTCCCCTCCTTACTCTACTCGATTGAGTTGACAAGGATTAACCAAAAAGGTAAAAGACTGATTAGAGTAGGTGTACTAGTTAAAATTCAAACATCGTGATTTCATTGTGATTTTATTTCAAAGGGCACTTATTTTCCATCAAAGTATCATCGACTAAAAGAATGAAATATTGATGCAAAGAGAGGGAATAGACAGAAAAACAAGGATTGATAGTAAGAAACCTTCCTCTAATATTTCACAATGCTTGATCGAAAGCCAAACATGGTCTCATGTGAAAACTATCCTATAACTTAAAATAAAATAGACCGAAGGAAAGAAGTGGAGCAAAAATAAAATTATAGCAAAGAAATTTAAAGAAAACAACTAAGAAAAAAAAAATATTCCTAGTTCTATCTTAATCAAAGTATAGGCCAGACTCACATGAAGTGATACTTCCAATGAATCCACTAGCGCATTGGTTGTCCTATTTACGCGACGGAATGTATGTCAAGAAATATATACAAGCATAACAACAACAACAAAATATAAGACAATGCAAACCAAAACGTTTGAAGTTTGAAAGTGCACAAAAAAAAGTAATAATGAAACGCACATGGAAGACATTCTGCAGGCGCATTTAGGTGTTTAGACACACTGCGACCTGAATACATGCAACAAAAAACATTTGAACTGAAAAATCAGTCAAACATAAGGAATGAAGACAACTTTATTTTTTGATTGTGCTCATCAAGTATGGCTCCTCCAATGACTGAGCAATAGTATTGTGTGATACAGATGGAGGATGCAAAAATTGTAAAACGATTTTCTATTTAATGTGCATGATAGAGTGATGAGGATCCTGGAAAGGTTCAACACATTTATGATCAGAAGTGGAACTGACCTCAAGACTATGAGAACCTGATATAACCATTAGCTTGGGTTGAAGTGCCTCGATAGGTTAGGGAAGTTCCAACTCATAAGAGGATGGATCATCAAATATCAATGGCTTGGAAAGATAAAGTGTGGGAAAATCATAATTGTGACCTAACGAATCAATGAAAAGGTCATGAAAACCACGATCAGAAAGTTCAAGATCACAAATAGAGGCATCCTCATGATTTGATGAATCGTAGATAGGGGAAGATTGAGAACAAAAAAATTGACACTCTATTTTTAGAATGATGAGGCAAGATATTGGGGAAATGAAGAATAGAAAATTCATCCTCTCCTCATTCAGATGGAAAACTAACATTCCCCATGTTTTGAGAATGATCAGAAGTAGTAATAACATCAGAGACTGAATTTTAACAAGATTCAGTAGGAATGAAAGAATCGTGGAAAATTTCAAGATAATGTGGAAGAGGTGCGGAAGGAATATAATCATCCCTCATCACAAATTCTTTTTCAGGCGTATAATCCCACACATAATAATTTTAAATGATATCACAAGTTGGATTCTTAACACCAAATCCATCTAATACTTGATCCTCATGAACATAAATAGAAAGATTCGAAACCGATGAAAACAATAACTTGCAATCTAGAGGACCAAAGGAACCAAAGGATGGAGGACAAGGAGATAACAATTCATTGTATCCATGAGATTCGAAGTTCAAACCTATGCTGAAATTTTGAGTATGTGGGGTGGGAGGGGATGGTGGTAGATAAACAGATGAATTCTTAAGCTCTCCCACCTCAACTTGTGAAGCTAAAGTTGTTTGATGAGAAGGCGATGAAGGGTCAGTTGGAACAACATTTTTGTTTGCCGGATATTTAGAAGCTCTAATATTAAGGTATGTTGGGAGGGGTTTGAAATATTCAAGCTCGTGTAGATTATCTGGAATGTGAACATGGTATTGAAATATTCCTTCCAAGATGGTCCAATCAACTTCATCTCCAGGAAATTCAAAGAAAATATGAATGAAACGAAGGTGTTTTTCACAAATACAATATTTTAGAAAAACAGGCATACGCTTTGATCAAGGCCATTAATTATTTCAGAATTTATATTATGCACTCTCATGTCATTGCATTTGTGCCTAACACTATGGTTAAGGACATCTTGACACACGCTGATCCTAATGGAAAGAGAGGCAAGTGGATAGCTAATTTTCTAGAGTATGACATAGAAATAATACCTACAAAATTGGTGAAAGGACAGGGGTTGGAAAAGTTGATGGCACAATCTAATTTTGATTTTCTTGACATAAATTTTATTTCAGAATTTTCAGAATTTTCAGATGAGGATGAGGAGCTAATTCCTATAGAAGAGAAGTTTATTTTTTATTAATGGTACAAGGACATTATCTTTGTATTGCATCATCACAAAGATCCTATAGAGTTGACTAAATCGAAAGCAAGGTTTGTGAGGCTAAAATCTCTAAGATACTGCATTGTAGTTAAGAATCTATAATGGAGAGATACTAGTTGAATTCTTTTGAATTTTTTGCTGGAAGAAGAAGCTGAAAGGGTGATTGAAGAGTTTCATAAGGGAGACTATGGAGGACATAATTACTAGAAGGCCACAACAACAAAAAATTCTCAGAGAAGGGTACTAATTTCCCACCATGTTGAAGGATGTCTAGAAGAATATAGCTCCCTACCATGAATGTCAAATTTTTTATGGTAGGAAAAAGTTGATTCCTTTACCTATGATGCCAATTTATGTTGAGGCACCTTTCCAATAGTGGTGGTTGGATTTCGTTGGTGAAATATACCCATCATATTCAAGGAAACATTGCTAGATCCTAACAGAAACATATTATTTCACCAAGTGGATTGAAGCAATCCGAAAAAGGCAGAAAAATGATTCAGTCATCATTCAGTTCACAGAGAACAACATTTTGTCCAGGTTTGGTTGTCCTGTGACAATCATTACTGACAATGCACAAGCTTTTAAATCCAACAAATTAATTATTGTTTTTCGTCAGTGGCATATAACACTTGGACACTCAACTTCTTATTACCCACAAGGTAATGGTCTTGCTGAATCTTCTAACAAAAGCATTATGAGATTTATCAAGAAAAAATTGCAGGAAAATCATAGATCTTGGCATTTGAAACTGAAGTATGCTTTGTGGGTTGATATAGTGTGTACAAAAATATCAATTGGTAGTTCATCTTATGATTTAGTGTATGGAGCTGAAGATATTTTTCCCACTTCCTTGGGAGTGCCTTTAATGAAATTGCTGCAAGGACTAGGAGAGGAGCCTAATGCTATTCAGAGGAGAATAAACCAGCTTATAGATCTGCAAGAAAAAATGGAGGAGTTATACAATAGTCATCAGTAGTCCCAAAAAAGAGTAAAGAAGACATTTGACAGGAAGTTCAAAGAATAAAATTTCCAAATCCAAGATGTGGTGTTGAAGTGGGAAGCCAGAATTGAAGAAAAGGGGAAACGTGGAAAGTTTGAAAACATCTGGAAGGGACCATTCATAGTAGTTTCATACCATGGCAACAACACTTATGTACTTTAGGAGATGGATGGACAAACTTGTTCTGGAGGGCCTGTCAATGGTAGGTTTCTAAAGTACTATTCCTCTTAAAAATTTACTGAATTTTCACTCCATTCTATATATTCCTTTTTATTATGATTTTTTTCTAATAAATACAAGCTAATCATTAAAATTGAGCTCGAGGTGAAGGGCATAAGATTTTGAAGAAGGCTTGACAAATTTCAAAGTTTTATTTCCAAAAATATGGATGGCAGTGGAAGATATAGGTTCTTTGGTGTATCACAGGGGCACACCATCCCAACTGGAGGTAATGTTATCACTCATTAAGTTGTGAAACATTCCTTGATTAGGTCATGTAGGTCACTCACCAAATGGATAAGGTCTCCTAAGTCATTTCAAGGTGGTATAGGAAAAAAATTGCATTTTTAAGCCTATCCTAAGTTTTGAGGTCACCTTAATTTATGCCATTTCATGTCAAATAAGTCCCATACCATGTCAGTTTCCTTTCCCCGTGCATTTAGACTAAAAAGGATGCATTTTTCAGTTTTTCAAATTTTCATAGCATTTTACACAGAAAAACAACAGATTTCACTATGAAACTCCCTAATAGTTTCGTATCGAATCTATCAGAAGCTTCACTAATTTCACTACGAAAATCCGTTTTCTAACCTCGCTTGTCAGAATTTGTATGAGGTGTCATTCTATCATTAGGGAAGTAAAGGTGGAGGTCATTCAAGGTTGTTATGATAAATTTAAATGTACATAGTCGTGCTTGATGTTATCATTACCTTTTTTTCCTACATTTGTTATGGCTGAAGCTTGATGTTGTCACTTAAACTATTAAAAATCACCTCAATTAGCCTTTTGTTATATTGTGCTTTATCTTTTCATGTGATTCGATCCCTCGAGAGCTGCTTCATTGAGCCAAGGAGGTGGTTGGGAGGTTCGAATTATGCAGGTGTCATCAGCAAGTGAGGCAGTGAACACTATAAAGCATTAACGGTTGCAAGAAGGAAAACAAATAAGGGTGGCCATTATCTCAGGTTTGAGCCCATGGATATGAATTTACTCAATGAAGATCCAACTTCCATGGAGGTTTTCAGAAGGACTGGTTACTTGCAATTCTTTCAGAGGTTGCAAGGCTTTCATTTATAGGTTTCAAAGGATTTTGCCATCAACTTGACAGGAAAAACTTCAAAGGTTGGAATTCTGAACCTCACAGTGACACCAGAGAGCATCTCATCAGCTACATGAATCCCTAGAGGTGGTTAACAGTGGTTTAAAGGTATCAAATTCACAATGAAGGATTGTAAAGAGTTTATCAAGCTAGAGCACAGTGAAATTGATTTGACAAATGCCATCCCTAGGAGTTTCATGAAGGAGAATTATGCTAAGCTATTGATCGTCATTCAAAATTATTTTACATGTGAAGGAATATTTCACATGGTCTACTCATATCATCTCAGACTTATTTTGCATTTTGTGGGTAAGAGGTCACTTGATTTACCTTTTTATTTATTGAAAAGTTCATGGAAAATGTCAGATAAGGTTCAAATGATGATAGAATTTATTGAGACATCTCTTTTTCATCATGGCCTAATATATCTGTCATTGTTAGAAGAATTGAAAATATTAGACAGAGATTGGAATTATTTCTTATTCATGAGAGGTTATGAAATTGATGTGGTTACTCCCAAGAAAGCTTCCAAATCTAGAACTAATTCATCACCAGTTGTGGCAGAAGAAGTTGAAGAAGAAGATATATCACCTCCTACAGAGCCAGTGGACATCAGAATAGAACCTTTGCAAGAGATTGACATCCCTCAAGTAGCACTTGCAAAACAGAAGCATACCATCAGAAAACAAGGCAACAAGAGAGTCATTAAAATCTAGACATTGGCTAAAGGAAATTTGGAAGATATCCTGCATGCAATTGACATTGAAGAGTTGCCTATTGTGCAAGCTAAAGACATTGAAGATGGAGGAAAAAAGCTAAAGAAAAGTAAGACTGCTAAAAAACTATATTTTGCAGGTGATGATTTTGGTTCTATATTTCAAGCAAGGAAGCCAATGACCACACATGAAAAGAAGTTCATGGAAGGAAAAGACACTGATAAAACCAAGGAAGATGCCCAGCCACCAAGCAACATATATTTGTCTTCACCAACAAAGGAGGAATTATTTATCAAACAAAGAAAGGGCAATGAAAAGATAATTGAAAAAACAAAAATTGAAACCCTCAAAGAGCAGTTGAAGGAAGTAGGAAAAGAGATATTATTTTTAAATCTAGAAGGAAAGAAACATAGAGCTAAGAGGGTTCAGTTTGAGCATATGAGGAAAATATGGGAAGAGAAAGTGAAAAGTGTCTCAAAAACTTTGGACAATGCAGAAATGTTGCTGAAATGGACCCGGCCATTAAGAGGGGAGGTCACACACATGAAGAATATGAACTTTCACTTATATTCCAAGAAAAGAGAAGTAAAATTCCAAGTATAATATCCTGAGGAGTAGTTGGATTTAATTCAAGTGGAGTTACAAAAGAAATGGCTGATGATTAAAGTGATAGAATAACCCACCAACCAATTGATTGTAAATGAAGATGAAACACCACAGGAGTAAAATTTGAGTTGGAATATTTTTGATGAGGTTCAAGACTCAAAAATAACCTAAATTTTACCTCTGGAGATCAATTTTTGAAGACAATCTTGAAATCAGAAATTTTTAGTTTTTAGACAGTTTCGTAGCGTGCTTCAAGCTTGAAGCCAGAAAAATGCTACGAAAATTTTTGTACGTTGTCTTTTGCCTTTGAATCTAGTTCTATCAAGTATTATGGAGGGAGATTGATTGTTTGCAAGATTTCTTGACATAATTAAGGTGTTTGAATAGCTAAGGTGGCAAGAAGGTAGGTGAAAAGGGAGGTTTTCACACGCTAGGAAAAATCGCTACGAAACTACCTAAACTGCCCTGTTTTGTAGTGAAGGGGTTTTTGAAGATTTTTGAGTTTTCTAAACAGTACATCGTATCATCCAAAGACCTCAAACATTTTAGTGGGCCATATCAGTAGAGATTCTTCGCTCAAAAGGAGTCACACAACCAACTCATCAGTCAAAACAATGTTTAAAGTTGTGAAACTAGCTCTAAAAAAAGAAGAAAAGAGATATCAACACGTTAGAAATAATCCACTTCGAGTGGGCAACCTCCAATACATTACATGAATGAAAAATTCTAGGATGATTCAAATTACAAAACTGACTTTATATATATAGGGGTCCATGGGGCCACAATGTAATCCTAGCCGACCTAACAATAATAATTTAAGGGCACAATAATAACAATATGGGGGTTACAAGGGTACAATAATGACAATAAGGGGGTTACACTAACAAAAATAAGGGACTATACTAGTAATATAGGGACCTAACATGCCCCTCTCCTTCAAAAAAGTGTTGTCCTCAATGCTTGAGTAGCTCTGGGTGCTTCTGTATAAAATTATCATCCTCCCATGTAGAATCTTCAGTGGGTAAGTTCTTCCACTCGATGAGATACTCTGAAATTGATCGATTCCGTAGTTGTCGAGTTCTTGTTTCCATGACCGCTTCTGGTTCCAATATGATTTTTCCTTCCTCATCAAGTTCTGGCAATATTGTTTGAACTGAAAGATTTTCTCCTATAACCTTCTTTAAGCATGAAACATGGAAAACTGGATGTACTCGCGAAGAAGCAGGAAGCTCCAATTTGTATGCCATAGTACCAATCTTTTGCAACACCTTGTAAGGACCATAGTACTTTGGCGATAATTTATTATCCTTCTTAGCTTGCTTGAGGGACATTTGTTTGTATGGTTGTAGCCGTAAAATACCCAATCTCCTACATCAAAACTTCTCTCGCTGCGATGTTGATCTGCCTGTTGTTTCATTCGATTTTGTGCCAAATTCGGGTTATCCTTTAAGAGTTGGAGAACTTCTTGCTGATGCTTGATGTGATCTTCCACTGCTTGAACCTTCGAATTTTCTCTTAAAGATGATGTGATGGATGGTGGATGATATCCATAAAGTGCCATAAATGGGGTCATTTTTGCTACATTATGGAAGGAATTGGTGTACCACCATTCAGCTAGAGGTAACCACTTGACCCATTGTGTTTGTTTATCAGATACAAGACAACGAAGATATTCTTCCAAACATTTATTTAATATCTCAGTTTGACCATCAGATTGAGGATGATAAGATGAGCTATGAGCTAATTGAGTACCCAAACAAGAAAATAACTCCGTCCAAAAATTTCTAGTAAAAATGGATCTTTGTCGCTCACAATAACCCTTGGGTTTCCATGTAGCTTTTCAATTGTGTCCATAAATGTAGTAGCAACTATACTTGCTTTAAATTGATGAGATAATGCACAAAAGTGTGCATACTTGGTAGGTCTATCAACTACCACCATGATGACACTCTTTCCCTTGGACTTAGGTAAACCTGTGATAAAATCCATTGAAATCTCCCCCCAACATTGACTTGGAATGGGTAGAATGCCTAGGGTCTTAATTGTCTCAAATTTATTCTACTGGAAAACCAAACATTCCGCCACAAAATTTTGAATATTAGATTTAAGGCCATCCCAAAAAAAATTCTTTCTTCACCCTGTGGTAAGTTTTTAAAAATCCTGAGTGTCCTCCTAAAGGAGAAGTGTGCAATTCCAAAAGAATCTTTTGTTTTAGTTGGGAATTATTACAAAGATATAAGCGATATTTGTACCATAAGGAGTCATTTTTCCAACTAGATGTATCAGATGTACTAGGATCTTGCTGCAACTTTTGAATGAGTGTTCACACGTCTTCGTCCTTCTTCCATTCATCTCTTGATTTGGTTATCCAATCTAGTTGGATAATAGAAAGGGCACAAAGCAATCCTTCCACCTCTTCATTCTTTCTTGAGAGTGCATCTGCAACCACATTTAGCTTCCATTTTTTGTATATTATTTCAAATTCATAACCCAACATCTTTGTGACCCATTTTTGCTTCTCTTCTGGAGATAGTCTTTGTTCCAAAAAGTGTTTAAGACTGTCATGATCATTTTTTACCTTGAAGTGTCTTCCCATTAGGTAAGTTCTCCATTTCTTTAGTGCATGCAATATTGCTAACATTTCCTTCTCATAAATAGGTTTCTTTCAATACTTTCCTTTGATTGGGCGACTTTCAAAAGCAATGGGTCTTCCTTCTTGCATTAAAACAACACCAATTCCATTTTCTGAGGCATCACATTCCACAATAAAGGTTTTTGTGAAGTCTGGCGTAGCTATGACTGGTGCTAGGAACATTTCCTCTTTAAGATGTTCAAAGGACTTAGTTGCCTCAGGAGTCCATGAAAATACATCTTTCTTCAATAATGTTGTTATAGGTGCTGCTATTCTTCCATAATTCTTAACAAACTAGTATATCATCAAAAAATACTAGTACAAATTTTCTAAGGAAGGGTTTGAAAATGGAATTCATCAATCCTTGAAATGTAGAAGGTGCATTGGTAAGGCCAAAAGGCATGACCACAAATTCATAATGACCCTCATCAGTTCGAAATGCTATTTTCAGAATATCTTCAGTCTTGATTCTAATTTGATGATACCCTGAACGAAGATCCAATTTGGTAAAATAATTTTCTCCATGTAATTCATCCAATAATTCATCAATCACGGGAATGGGAAATTTATCTTTAATGGTGAGCTTATTGAGCTCCCTATAATCCGAACACATGCGCCATGATCCATCCTTCTTGTGTACCAGTACTACAGGAGCAGAGAAATAACTTTGACTAGGTTGAATTATACCTGCCTCTAACATTTCTGCAATCATAAGTTCAATTTCACTCTTTTGGACATAAGGATATCTATAAGGCCTGACGTTTGGAGGAACACTTCCTGGAATCAAATTAATATCATGATCATGATCACGAATAGGTGGGAGTCCTTTCGGAGTTTCAAAAACCTTGGAATGATTGTCCAAGACTTTTTGGAGATCTGTAGAAATAGATGATTTTGATGTTGGAACTTCTAGTGAGCATAATTGTGAAATTATGCCTCATTGTTCTTTCTTTAGAAGCTTTGTCATGACATTAGAGCTTATTATCTTTCCCAACTTCCCTGCAATACCCTATAATTTGACTTCCTTTCCTTCTGAAAAAAAATTCAAGAAAAGTTTTTGAAGATTAAAAGCTACTGTCCCCAAAGATTGTAACCATTGTACTCCTATTACAACATCAACACCTCCCATAGGAATGGAAATAATTGGACTATTAAATACATATTCCCCCATGGTTAGCTTGATATTATGGCATTTTCTAAAGAAATTTATAGTTCCTCCATTTGCAACCATCACTTGACATTCTGGTGTTGGGTATAGGAAACAATTCAATTCCTTGGCTACCTTACAATGAATGAAATTATGGGTACTACCTGAATCAATCAACACTATTACCTTTTTCTTCTTGATATGTCCTTCTATATTGAGAGTTTGAGGAGTGGTAATTCCTGCCAATGCATTACACAATATGGTCGAACTCATTTCTTCCTCTTCCTGGGTTGGTTCCTGGTGTATATCCTCTTCTTGTTCATTTTATTCTTCCTCTTCACAATCTATGTAAAATAATTTCTCATCAACACACTTATGACCTTTAGTGTATTTGCTATCACAAATGTAGCAAAACCCTTTTGCTCTTTTTTCTTCCAATTGTTGTGGTGTCAACCTTGTATGTTGTGGAAATCTAGGAGTAGCAACACTTCCCTCTTTATAGAAGTGAGTGGTAGGCTTCCTTGTCGCCATAGTTTTACATTCAATTTTTCTTTCCAACCTAAATGCCTTCTCCAATGAATCAGGTTCCAAAATGCGAACTTCATGTTGGATGTTATCCTTTGAAGTACCTATGAAGAGATCAATCTTGTGTTCCTCTGGGATATCAGTTACCCTTATATTCAATTTTTGGAAGTCCTCAATGTGCTCCCCCATTAAACCCTTTTGTTTGAGATTTATCAATGGGCTAAATAAGGTGTTTCTATTTGTATCTCAGTAATGTGCTATCATTTCCTTTGTAAAAATTGACAAACTGACAATTTTTTATGGGAGTAAAGCCATCGATACCATACAAATGTATTTTGTTCTAAATATAACGTTGCAATGCGTACCTTTTGTGTGTTTTTCACATTATGGAGATCAAAATATTGCTCCATCTGTAGTATCCATGTTACAGGATCCTTTCCATCAAAATTCCTCATTTCCATTTTTGGAATATGGTGGTTCTTCCCACCAACATTATATTTTATGAAATCACAATTAACATTTATTTTGTTCTCATCATGGGTTTCCTCTACTATCTTTTCACCATTAGGAAAAATTTCTTGTATCAACTTTGTCAAACCTTCCATGTCTACTTTTAGATCATTCTTCATGTTTTCCATTTTCTCATCGATCTTAGCTTCCATGCCATCCATCTTAGATTCCATGTTAGCTTCCATGCCATCTATCTTAGATTCCATGCCATTCTTCAAAACATCCATTTTAGATTCCACGCCTTTCTTTAACCCATCCATCTTAGTTTCCACGCCTTTCTTCCAAACTTCCATGTCATTTTTTGTTGCTATTTGTGAGAGCGAAATTTGTTGCACTTGCTCTTGTAATTTTGATATGGAATGTTGCCATTCTTTGTCTTCATGAATCATAGTAGAGCTTTATAAAGGCTTAATGGGTGTTGAATTATTTTTAGGGGCCATTGTAGAATCCAATACTGATATCTATTCTACAATATGCCCTTGGAATCAATTCAACTTGATTCTTCAAACAAGACTTATGCAATTCGGAAAAACAAATACACAACTTTTACTTGCTTTTGAGGAGCTAGATATTGAAATTGAATTATCTCTATAATTGCAGATCCTCAATATATGAAATTTAGTCCTGTAGTAGCCCTCTAAAGCTTCTTTCAAATGCCACAGGCCCAATCTGATTTGGATTCTTCAAGGCAAAGTTATGTCCAATCTCCCACAATGACCCAATTTTGGACTGGTTCAGTAGAGCAAACTTGTACGACTTGCCATGTGTCAATGTTTCCTCATTTGGCTCTGAAATTGATAGACCAAAAACTAAAGTCTATGTGCTTATGACTACCTTTTACATCATTCCTATCTGATGCTCATGGAGAGAGCTATGAATATTTTCCCACGATCACCTCTTTGAGATGAAATTCAGAAGCCTCAAAAAGCCCTAACTTCCACATATCATATCTCCGAAAATATTACGAACCAAGATTTAAAATTTTGCAACAATTTTCCTGACGCAACAAAGCTGAAATCATGCCCTTCTAAGGAGAGATGGTCACTGTAGTCGTGACCCTGTCAGCGTTTTCCTGGTCGAACCCTGTCCTTGACTCCACATGGTCTACTCACATTTCCTTGGAAATGTATTTATCAAATTCGTGGAATTTGATAAATAAAATTTATGCACAACCTTTGCAATTTTAATTAAATCTCTTGGCTTTATATTATACCGCCAACCTTATAACCAATTTTTAATCTTCGAAACTTTATATTAAACCCATTCACTGTGTAATAACCCTCGCATCGGGCCCCACCTCTATGCTCGATGGCCCAATCAACCGCACGCACCGTACCTGTTATCTTCTGCGCGTCTTTGTCCAACGACCACCGTCCGATGGCCCTCTCCCAAATCAACGGCTCATACGCATATCGTTCGACATCCTGGTACGAATGTTAACGCGCGATGGTGCACTCTGAACGGTGGTTTTCCGGGGGTCCACCTCGCCACGCGTCGATAGCTCTATGGAATCGCTCCGCGATCGGGAAATACCACTTACTCACCAAAAGCAGTGCGATATGGGAAATCCACCTTCGAAACTCCGCTCGTGGTTTTGTACAGTGCCTTACCAGGGTTTGTCCGGGGTTACATTATTCCTTTTGGGTTTTTAACTCACGTCTAATCCTTGGGTAAAGTTCCAAAAGAAAACAACTCTGTCTCTCTTTATTAAGCGGAAATTTTATATTTGAACAGTGTTCATGCCCATGGTTCTTTACACAGACCTCGCCTACGGGTGGGTTAATTCGCAGGATTATCCAAACAATTTACGAGAATTCAAAGACAGAGAAATGGAATTTCCAGTGCATAATCGCCTCACAGTTAAACAATTCTTCACAATTATCAATTCAGACAGTTTGGAAATCAACAGGACTCGAAGTCTATTCAATCGGAAGAAATTTCTCAATACACAGAGTTTTATTGTAGAAATTTCTCCTTTTCTTCTCCTCTGCTCCCCCTTTAATACATCTGAGGGATTACATTTATATACATAAACATATGACTCTTTGGTTCCTTTGAGAGGACCGTTCTAGAAATCAAAGGTCTAATTACAACTTATTCCAATAGTTGAGCTGACAGCTGGATCGAACCTAGTTGTTCAACTTCTACAAACTCTAACTAATGCAAATAATACAGTCAGCTGAGGTATTGACACCTAGTTGTTACAATTCAAATATTTTCGACCCCTACTAGCCACAACATGTGGACAAACCTCCTACATTGCTTGCTAGTGTCTAATGCCCCTACATCAAACTCCCGAGGGCAATCTTCTTCATGGGCTCGTGTCCATGAGCTCTTCCACTGATCTACCTATCTTCTGCAACATTCATTCAGTCATCCAAGTGGCATCTTCCTCTGGCTTGTCCTTCCATTTGATCAAGTACTGAAAGTACTCTTGTCCTCTAGTCCTTCTGAATGGTCTTTTATCCAATATCTTCTCTGGTTGCAATGGTTGTGCTGGAGGTAGCTGCTCTTTCCACTCAATCTATTCCTTGTCTGCTAACCTTTTTTCTGCACCATCATCTTCATACTTTTACAAATCTGCAACATTAAAAATGGGAGATATTCCAACATCAGGAGGTAATTCAATCTCATAAGCATTTGCAGAAAACTTCTTAAGTATCTTGCATGGCCCAATCTTTTTGAACTTCAATTTGTTATACTGCTTCTTTGGGAATCTCTCCTTTCTAAAGTGTGCCAAAACCTGATCTCCTACTTCAAAATGAACTTCCTTTTTGCTCAAGTCTACTCTACTTTAATATTTGATGTTGTTGCCTTGTAGTTGCTATTTCACTTGTTCATGTATGGCATGGATCTCTGAAGCAAATTCCTCACCATCTGCACTCCTTAGCTCTGCCTTTCCCAGATTTCTTAACTCTGATATTCCTCTGGGGTGCATTCCATAAACAACATGAAATGGACTCTACCTTGTGCTCTTTTTTGTTGAGTCATTATATGCATACTATGCCTAGGGAAAAATATGATCCCACTGCTTGGGATGTTCTCCTGCAAGACTTCTTAACAAATTTCCCAGACTCCTATTCACCACCTCAGTTTGTCCATCAGTCTGGGGATGATAAGCTGAGATGAAACTCAGTTTGGTACCAAGTTTATTCCATAATGTCCTCCAAAAGTGACCCAAAAATCTAGTGTCTTTGTCTGAAACAATACTCTTGGGCAACCCATGCAATCTAACAACTTCTTTGAAAAACAAGTTAGCAATATAGGTGGCATCACTAGTTTTATAGCATGGAATAAAATGTGTCATTTTGGACAATCTTTCCACTACAACAAAGACTGCATCATTCCCTCTCTGAGTCTTGGGCAATCCTAGGACAAAATCCATACTCACCATGTCCCAAGGCCTGTCTGGAATAGGCAAGGGACTGTACAATCCTGCATTCTAGATCCTTCCTTTAGCATACTGACAGATTTTGCAATTCTTCACAAACTTGTCCACTTCTGCTCTCATCTTGGGCCAGTAATAGAAATGAATCAGCTACTCATAGGTCTTATCAGTACCAAAGTGTCCAGCAAGTCCACCACTATGCTTCCCTTTGATCAAATTTTCTCTCATGGAACATCTTGGTACACACAATTGGCTTCTTTTGAATAACAAGTCCTCCTGCAGGAAATAATCTAGCCATTGGCTTCTATCTGTTAAAATAGGGTTACTACATGCCTCAAATGCTTCTTTAAAATCTGGATCTGTTTTATACAATTCTTTGAGAAAGTCAAATCCTACAACTTCAAAATTAGTTTCTTGAACAAGCATGTGCCTCCTACTCAAAGCATCAGCTACTTTATTGGCTTGACCACTTATATGTTTCAAAACAAAATTAAAACTTTGGAGATACTCAACCCATTTAGCATGCTTATGTTTCAACTTGGGCTGATGTACAATATACTGCAAAGCATGATTGTCAGAATACAATACAAACTCCCTGGACATCAAGTAATGTCTCCACTTCTTCAGTGCTTGAAAAATTGCATAGAATTCCTTCTCATAAGAGGAATACTTTCTTCTGGTGTCATTCAACTTTTCATTGAAATATGCCACATGCCTAGCATCCTGACTCAACACAGCTCCAATGGCCTCTCCACTAGCATCACACTTTACTTGAAATGGTTTAGTAAAATTAGGTAGAATCAAAACAGGCTTCTCCGTTATCTTTTTCTTCAAAACTTTAAAGTTCCTTTCTGCTTCAGCAGTCCACTTAAATGGCTTTTTTCTCTTCTTTATTTTCTCAATTATGGGTGCATTGATCTTATTGAAGTTTCTTATAAACTTTCTGTAAAAACTAGCAAGTCCATGGAAACTTCTTACCTCAAAGACATTCCTGGGTGAAGGCCATTCCACAATTGCCTTAACCTTTTCCGGGTCCATCTTCAATCCTTTTGCAGAAACAACAAACCCCAAATACACCAACTCTTCCTTCATGAATGAGAATTTCTTCAAATTTATCAGCAATTTCTCTTGGTGCAGCTTCTTCAAGACATGATTAAGATGCCTTAAATGTTCTTCTTTAGTTCTTCTGAAAACTAATATATCATCCAGATACAGAATCACAAATTTACCAATGAATTCTTTCAATACTTCATTCATAAGTCTCATAAAAGTGCTAGGTGCATTTGACAACCCAAAAGGAATTACCATCCATTCATATAATCCTTCATTTTTTTTAAAGGCAGTTTTCCACTCATCACCCTATCTGATACTAATTTGATGGTATCCACTCTTCAAATCTATCTTTGAGAAATATTTAGCACCACTCAAACAGTTCATTAAATCCTCAACTCTGGGGAAAGAGAATCTGTACCTAATTTTGATCTTATCGATTGCTCTGGAATCAGTACACATCCTCCAGCCTCCATCTTTCTTTGGGCTCAATACTGCTGGTACTGCACATGGACTCAAAATTTCTCTAATCAGCCCCTTGTCCACCAATTCCTGTACTTGTCTCCTGATTTCCTCATTTTCTTTGGGAGTCATTCTGTAGGCTGCCTTATTTGGCAGATTTGAACCAAGGATAAAATCTATCTGATGACTGATCTTTCTCACAGGTGGCAGCTCATCAGGTAAATCATCCACAATTATGTCACAATAATTGTCTAACATCTCTTCGATTTCTATTGGCAAATGAGAAATATTTGTAGAATTAAAAACTACTTTGGGTTTTCAAACTAAAGAAAAAATTACCTCTTCTTCTTCTATCTACTGCAGATATTCCTTCCCACTCAACAACAAGGTCTTTGGATCAATCACTCTGCTGGATGGCTCTCCTTCTTCCATGTGTATCAATCTATGGTGTACCCCATCTTTGAAGAACTTGTAAGTGTTCTTTTTTCCATCATGTACTGCTGCTTTGTCAAACTACCAAGGTCTACCCAGTAGTATATGACACACATCCATGGGCATTACATCACACAGGACCTTATCTTTGTATTTTCCCATTTGTAGCTCTATCTCACACTGTTCTTTTACAACCAGCTGATGCCCTTTATGCAACCAGGACACCCTGTAGGGAGTTGGATGCTCCCTTGTCTTCAACTTCAGCTTCTCTATCACCTCATTGGAAACCAGATTGTCTTTGCTACCACTATCAATGACTAGCTGGCAACATTTCCCTTGGAATTTGCATACGCTCCTAAACAAATTCTTCCTTTGTGCAGGCTCAACGACCTCTTTGGCTTGCTTCAACAGGACCTTATTTACCACCAAGGATTCTCCCCTCTCTCGAATAATTTCTTCTTCAATTTCTGCCTCTTCTCCAGCCTAGGCAACAACAGCATTCCTTGGACCAGCACCCACATTCTTTGGACACTCATAGTGCTTATGTGCCACTTGCTGACATCTATAGCACCTTAATTCTCTACCTCTTCCTCTATCTCTGCCTCCTCTTCCTTTTCCTCTGTAAAAACCCCTTTTTCCCCTTGGATCATCCTCTATAGATTCATTCTGAGGTGAGCTACTATTAGCTCCATCCCTGGGTGTAGCAGGCTTTCCTCTACCACCCTGACTTCCCTTCCCACGGAAAGTATCTCTCTTCTTGGCAGACTGTTTCCTCAGGAGTTTCTCTTCTGCTTTCAAGGCCATTTGTTAGGCCTCTTCCACTGTCTTAGGAGACAAGAGACCAATCTCATCTTGGATCTCTAGCTTGAGACCATTCACATATATGGTAGTCTTCTCTGGTGTGTCTTGGAATTTCCCAGCTCTTATGCTTACTCTGTAGAATTCCTCTGTGTATTATTTTACTGTCAGCAACCTCTGTCTCAGGTTATGCATTTGCTTATACAATGTCAGATGATAATCACTAGGCAAGAATTTACCTTTCAATTTAGCCATCATTCTGGTCCAGCTCTTGATAGGTTGCTTGCCAACTCTCCTCCTCTCTGCCTGCACTCCATCCCACCAAAGTGTAGCATGTCCTTTCAGCTTTGTCACTGCAAACTTGACCCTTTTATCTTCGCTTATTTCTTCATAATCGAAGCATTTATTCATTTCATTTATCCAATCCACCAGTTCCTCTGGATTCAGTCCCCGTGCATAACTCGACACTTAAATTCTAGGCTTGACTGCAGATCCCAAAACAGTTCTAAGGAGCCTCATGTTAGGAGGAATCTCAACATTTTCTTCAGCTTCTTCTATTTCAGGTTCACTGATGTCTTCAGGATCTCTGGGTTGTCTTCGCTCCATGGCATCCATTCTGGCTTCAACCCTCTGCAACATCCCCAACACCTCAGCGTTGGAAACAGGCCTCCTTCTGCCAGCACCTCTACCAACTCGGATTGCCATGTCAGCTCTCTGCAAAAACAACTCCAAAAAACAACTCTGATACCACAAATGATGCAACAAAGCTGAAATCGGGCCCTTCCAAGGAGAGATGGTCACTGTAGTCATGACCCTGTCAGCATTTTCCTAGTCAAACCCCGTCCTTGACTCCACGTGGTCTACTCACATTTCCTCGGAAATGTATTTATCAAATTCGTGGAATTTGATAAATAAACTTTATGCACAACCTTTGCAATTTTAATTAAATCTCTTGGCTTTATATTATATTTCCAACCTTATAACCAATGTTTAATCTTCGAAACTTTATATTAAACCCTTCACTGTGTAATAACCCTCGCACCAGGCCCCACCTCTACGCTCGATGGCCCAATCAACTGCACGCACCGTACCTGTTATCTTCCACGCGTCTTTGTCCAACGACCACCATCCGATGGCCCTCTCCCAAATCAATGGCTCGTACGCATATCACTCGGCATCTTGGTATGAATGTTAACGCGTGATGACACACTCTGAACGGTTGTTTTCCGGGGGTCCACCTCGCCACGTGTCGACAGCTCTATGGAATCGCTCTGTGACCGAGAAATACCACTTACTCACCAAAAGCAATGCGATATGGGCAATCTGCCTCCGCAAATACGCTCATGGTTTTGTACAGTGCCTTACCAGGGTTTGTCCGAGGTTACGTTATTCCTTTTGGGTTTTTAACTCACTTCTAATCCTCGGGTCAGGTTCCGAAAGCAAACAACTCTGTCTCTCTTTATTAAGCGGGAATTTTATATTTGAACAGTGTTCACACCCATGGTTCTCTACACAGACCTCGCCTACGGGTGGGTGAATTCGCAGGATTATCCAAACAATTTACGGGAATTCAAAGACAGAGAAACGGAATTTCCAGTGCACAATTGCCTCACAGTTAAAAAATTCTTCACAATTATCAATTTAGACAGTTTGGAAATTAACAAGACTCAAATTCTATTCAACCAGAAGCAATTGCTCAATACACAGAGTTTTATTGCAGAAATTTCTCCTTTTCTTCTCCTCTGCTCCCCCTTTAATACATCTGATGGATTACATTTATATACATAAACATATGACTCTTTGGTTCCTCTGAGAGGACCATTCTAGAAATCAAAGGTCTAATTACAACGTATTCCAATAACTGAACTGACAGCTGGATCGAACCTAACTGTTCGACTTCTACAAACTCTAACTAATCTAAATAATATAGTCCGCTGAGGTATTGACACCTAGCTGTTACAATTCAAATATTTTCAACCCCTACTAGCCACAACATGTGGAAAAACCTCTTACATTGCTTGCTAGTGTCTAATGCCCCTGCATCATTTCCTCAGGAGTTTGGCTTCGCACTCTAAAAATTTCAGATTCTGAACCTTCGTAGAAAAAAATTTATAACGAAAATTCCACGATGACCAGTTTGGAGTAGCAAAACCCTAGAATCTCAAAGCTATGATACCAAATGTTGTGCAACTAGCTCCAAAAAGAGAATAAAAGAGATATCAACGCCTTATAAATAAGCCACTTCGAGGGGGAAACCTCCAATACATTACATGAATGAACAATTCTCTGATGATTCAAATTAAAAAACCTCTTTTCTATATATAGGAGTCCATGGGGCCACAATGTAATCCTAGCCGACCTAACAATAATAATTTAAGGGCACAATAATAACAATATGGGGATTACAAGGGTACAACAATAAAAATAAGGGGGTTACACTAACAAAAATAAGGGACTATACTAGTAATATAAGGACCTAACAAAAGTAAAGGGTTATCCATCCCTGAAAAGTAGGATCATGTTCCACAGATCTAGGAGTGTCTTTAAGATGTTAAGTGGTGATGGATTATCCCTTGAACTTCTCATATCAATTATGTAACTGCTTCACTATTAAGAGAAGCGAATGTAATAAGTAGGAGATAGATTCCTATTAGGATTTTGATTTTTTAAATGATAGCTATCATTTTTCTATTTCAATTTGTTAGTTTCGGGTATGATAGGTGTTAGAGTACAATTTGAAGATCTAGCCAACTAGGCAGATAATCTACATTGTAAAGAATTTTTATTTATAGACTGAACATCGAAGAGCAAGAGGTTGGATAATATTGCACCAAATTGTTTCTTGTATGTTTTTGTCCATTATCAGTAATATACAGTGACATTCTACTTCTAGACCCGATATTCTCATGAGGTGTTTAATGTGTTATTGCTATGTATCTTTTTTTCTAATCACTTTCCATGGATTTTAGCTATAATTACTCAGAATTCATATCGTTATTCTCTAAGTTCCTTTAGGGGTGAAATCACTATGTTTCCCTTATATTTTGTGTGTGAATTATCATGACTAAATACATCTATCTGCCTCAGCTTCCATGTGAAGAAAGACTGTCATTAAGAGTACTGATGTTGACTACATAGCCCAATGGTAGAAAACCTTTATTTTTCAACCTACAATCATACAAAAACCAAGTCACAATTCATAGAGTTAGCCATCTAGTATTATCTTTATTAAAAATCATAAACCCCCTTTGGGAGAGCCCTCTCAAACTGAAGAGGCTAATCTTCAGTTAGAAGTGGTTTGAAAGAGTTACATTGAGTTGATTGATGAGCAACCAATCAAGATCAATTCGGTGATAACAATATTGATTGATGATATATTAATATATTGTAAGAATGAGGAAGAGCATGTTGAATACTTAGTACCAATTTTAATACTATTTTGAGAGCATCGGATTTATTCCAAGCTTAGTAAGTGCAATTTCTTTGAGACATAGGTACATTTTTTGGGACATATTGTTTCCAAGGAAGGCATAGGCATGGACCCTAAAAAAATCAGAGTTATCATGGAATGGGAAGCTCTTAAGAATGTGGATCAGGTCAGATCATTCGTGGGGTTAGCGGGTTACTACATGAGATTCATCAGGAACTTCTCACAGATTTCCTATCCTATTACATCTTTTTAAAGGAAAGAAATTTCAATGGACAGAGGAATGTGTAGCCAGTTCTGAGCAGTTGAAGCAATTTCTCACAAATTCCCTAGTTCTAAATATTACAAATCCAGATAAAGAGTTTGTGGTGTGTACACATGCTTGCAAAATAGTACTTGGTATATTAATTATGCAATAGGGATAGGTGGTATTTTATGAACCTAAATGAACAAAAATAGAACTATGTGACACATGATGTTGAGTTGGCAACAATCATTCATGCATTGAAGTTGTGGAGGCACTATCTTCTTGGTAGAAGGTTTTTTTCGATGAGTGATCATAATGAGCTGAGATATTTGTTTGACTAACCTAATCTGAACACCACGCAAGCTAGATGGTTGGAAATGCCCAATGATTTTGACTTTGAGATATGGTGCATCAAGGGTAAGGATAATAAGGTTTCAAATGCTCTCACCATAAGAGTGTAGGTAAATCATATAACACTTATGAGTTAATATGTGACATATTTATAGGATTAGATCTTACAGACATGACAATAGGATGTAAAGTACAAGGGGCTTAAGCACGAGTTACAATATTCGGGTACAAGTGAAAAAGATGTGGATTATCATCTCACGAAATATTGTTTGATCCGATCTCTGGATAAGATATATGTGTCAGATAATAACGAGATCAATAAGTTTATCTTGAGGTAATTTCATGTTCATCCATATTAAGTTCATATGTTTTATCACGAGACATTAACAGTGGTTAAGAATTTTTACTAATTGAATTTAAGAAAAGACGTACCTCGGTTTTTAGAAAGGTATTTGAATTGTCAATAGGTAAAAGAAAAGTGTAAGAATCTAGTAGGTTTACTACAACCGATTTTAATTATGGAATGGAAATGGGAATTATTTTTTATGTATTTCATCATAGGATTTCCAAGGACATCTAGACAACATGACTCTACTATGGTTGTGGTTGAGAGGTTGACAAAGGTATCTAATTTCATAACGGTTAAGTCTACTTATTCAACTAGTGAGTTAGCTCATGTCTTCATCAAGGAGATAGTGTGACTGTGACTTCATGGTATTCCTAAGAATATTGTATCCGACACAGATTCCAAGTTCACTTTGAGGTTTTTGAAGGCATTATTTGCACATTTGGGTACTAAGTTGGCCTTCAATACATATTATCATCTGTAGGCAGAGGGATAGACAAAGAGGGTCAAGAGGATTCTTGACGACATATTGAGAATGTATGTTATGCACCAACAGAGGAGGTAGGAAGATTATATTCCACTATTATATTTTTTTTACAACAATGGGTATAACGATTCATTGAGAATTATTTTGTTTGAGGCACTTTATGGGAAGAGTTGTATTACTCCTATCATTTGGAGTGATCTAGTGAACATGGTCATTAGGGGAATTTTTGAGGTCTAAAATGGGCCTCCTAATAAAAATGTACAACAAAAATAAACTTTATAATAACCAATAGGATTCAAGATGATGATGTCAACTATGGGTAGGATTCTCCATTTTTGAAGTAAAAATGTAAAAATAATAAAAAATAATAAAATAATAAACCTACTTTTTCAACTCGTGTTTTCAACTTATCTCCCTATGGTTTTACTCAAATTTCAAGTGGGAGTACTCTTTGGAAGCAAAATTTAACTCCTCATCCAAGGAGTACCCATGTTTCATACTTTTGATGGACCCTGCTACACGAAAAATGAGAAATACATGAAACAACGTGTTTTCAATCATGTTTTTCATGTATTTTTCATTTTTTGAGTAGAAGAGTCCATCGAAAGAATGCAACATGGGTACTCCTTGGATGAAAAATCAAAATTTCCATCCAATGAGTGTTTTGGCTCGAAATTTGAGAAAGCCCATAGGGAGATAAGTTGAAAAATTAGTTTTTGTTTTTTTCCCTCTAAAATTTGATGATGTAATAAAATATTATTTTATTATTTCCACCATTATTTTATAATTCTCTTAGGTGGCCCATTTTAGACCTCAAAATTCCCCTAATGATTGATTGGACCAGACATGTTGGCAGAGATGCAATAGGAAATGCGTGTAATAAAAAAGAATATAAAGCCATCACACGATAGACAGAATATTTATGCATATTAACACGGGGAATTTAAGTAATTTTAAGTTGGGGAGAATGTGTATCTGTGCATCAAGCCCAAGAAGATATCCTTTAGTATTGGATCATGTTGTAAGATGGAACCTTGGTATTCTAGGCCTTTTGAGATCCTTGAGAGGATTGGACATGTGGCCTATAGAATTGTAGTGTCTCTAAAAGTGAAAGTCCATTATGTTTTGCATGTTTCGTTGCTTAAAATATATGTGAGGGATATTGATCTAGTATTTATTGCAGGTGGATACAAAAGGATAATTAAATTTGAAACCTCAATGCATATTAAACCAAAAACAACTCATGCTTCTCAACCAAGAATTCGAGCAAGTTAAAAAGCAGTGGAAGCACGTTGGGCTCGAAGAAGTTACATGGGAGATGGCTGATCAGATGTAGGTTATGTGTCCTTCATTGTTTGTAAGTTGAGACAAATGAGTTTTGGTATGTACATATTTATGTTTGGCTATTTTTGTAAATAACGCAATGAGTTGTGATATAAATCTCCAATAAGCGATAGGTTTATCATGTTGTCATTTTGGTTTTTCTTTTTACTAGGTTTTAATTATAAATATTGCATCAAGTTAAGTTATAAAGCTCCATGGGTTGTATGTTTTGGTTTCCAGCATGTTTTCTTGTCATAGGTGTCTTATAATATCAAGGATAGTGTTCCCCTAATGAGGAGGGGTTTGTAACAACCCCAGGTTAAAATTTCATGTAATAAATTTAATAAAGGAAAATAAAGACCAAGGTCATGTGACATATAATCCAAGCTTAATTTTGGGAAAAACATCCTAGTGGGTGTTCATTTTGGTTTATTATGGCTAAGGAAATTGGAAAATGATTTGAAAAGTAAAATAGGCATTAATTGGTATTTTTTTATGAAAATAAAGGAAATTAGGAGAAAAGGGAGATGGAAGGTAACAAAATTGCATCAGAGGAAAATTGAATGAAAAATAAAGGAAATTGAAGAAAATAAAAGCCACAATAATAAAAATCTCCTTAGGATGAGTTGGTACCTTTTTTTCAATTCATCTTTCAAGATCTCTCTTTATTATCTAGTACTATTGCATACTTATAGCATTCTTGGAGCACTCTAGCATTAAATGAAGAAAGGAAAAGGACTTCAATGAAAGCAAAGGAATAACCATGGAAAATTTTAATGAAGAAAATTCAGTAGGAATACTTGGAGGTAACGATTGCATGTCTTATATAAATGGGTTTTTCAACGTGTTACAATGGTTTTAGCCTTTCCTTTCCATTTTCCTATAACCATTGTGTGTTGGGGTTCTTTAATTCGGTGGAGCTTTGGATATCTAGATGGTTTTGGAACGAGGTGAGGTGATCTTAGGAAAATTCCCAAGGGCATAGAATCCCTTGACCGTTTTTGGTGGGATTTCGTTAAACACTAAGGGTGGAGACAGAAAAATTCCTCAAGGTATTTGTTAATAAAATATGGGGCATCCAATCTTATTTTGGGCGTAGGAATCCATTGACTAGTTTTGGCGAGATTGCGGTAAATCCTGATGGTTTATGTTCTTGTTTTTGGCCTAGTGATCCCTTGACCAATTTTAGTGGGATTGTGGTAAAGCCTGAGGGTGGAGGTGGTTTAATATTTTGGAAGCCCTGGTAGTTTTGGTTTTGAGTCCCACATTCATGCTTGGAAAATGGCACAGGGGTGATTGGCTAAAATAAATATTTGGTTCAGCCCAATCTATTGTTAGGTGGTACATGGAAGTCACTTGGTTGACTTTTGAATATGTTAATAAGATATATTTTCCTCTTGTATTTCATGAGTAATTGTACTTTTTATTATGTAGCTTGTATGGTTGTTCTATCATGACTATTATTTTGGATATATGTTGGTTAGAAGCATGCTTCCATAATAAGTCCTAA
This sequence comes from Pinus albicaulis, assembly GCA_034641835.2. Classification (NCBI taxonomy): domain Eukaryota; kingdom Viridiplantae; phylum Streptophyta; class Pinopsida; order Pinales; family Pinaceae; genus Pinus; species Pinus albicaulis. The sequence continues at coordinate 960,036,493 of CM076583.1, read as the reverse complement.
TTATGGCTCTTGATGTATTCGATTTATTGATGAATGGTTAATGAATATATGAATTAAAAAATGTTATTGAAACTATTAGGAGAGGGAATTAGACCTTCTTGATTAGTATCACATAAGTATCATACCCTTATGTTCATATATGCATTCATGGCATGTAAATTACATGTTCTTGATATGTTTGAAGAAATTCATGTTATGGTTTGCCCTGGTTATGTCAAATTTTTTACTAAAGTTTGAATTTTTAGCTTTATTTGTATGATATTTATGAATATAACAAATTACAGGAAGTTCCGGGAAGTGGTCTGGAGATTGACTTGGAATTTAGGCTTAGAATCCAGGACCGTTGGCTCCTAATTGGAATGTTTGGATTGCACCTGCATCGATGCAAGCTTGTGCATGTGTTTGGAGGATCCCAACCAGATAGAGGGCTTACTATGGGTGCGAATGAGGGCCAAAGGTAGAGAATTATGGGTCTAGCTCAGGGTTTGGGACCCTGGGATGGTTTCTCAAACTTTGTTGGTCTTATAGCACTTATAGGATGTGGTGGATGGTTAGTAAAGTCACAATTTCTCAATTACACTTCCTTAGATTTACTTAAGATATTGATTAATGCCATAGAATCCCTCAACTCATGTTTACCCACACAATTTGGTGAAATTGGGTAAATGTAGAAGGTGTCATTACATTACCACCCATCGGCTCTACTTCTAGAGCTTGTGTTCAAGGATTTGGCTAATAGTGACTTGCGCCAATCCAGTTAGAGGGGCCCACACTCCACACTCATTCCTTTATGAAACCATGATCATCCTAGAACCTTGCATGTTTTGCATCACTTCAAAACTAGTTTTTTCATGATATTTTGTGTATAATAAATATTTCCATATACCATTGGAAAGGTATATAAAAGATAAATATAACCAACCATATTTTAATAATATCCCCTTGACATCAATGACAGTACATACAAAACAACCTATCAACACACTCAAAAAATCCATGTTGACAGGTCTTGACTACAATTGGATGCTACAATTATAGAAATGTATGACCCATGTTAATGTGTAAATATGTCTACACTAAACATCAAGGGAAAAATGAAAATAAGGAGAAATGATAAATTTCTCTATCCCATCTAGGAGTCAACATTATTGATGAAAACATGAAATAATATGTAATAAGATTATTTCAAAATAGGGACTGGTCTCGATAAATATAAATACATGACCACAAAGAATAGGCAGTACCTTTAAATTAGCTAAAAATAAAACAAATATGAAATTGAAATAAGAATTATTTTGAAATTTATGAATGAGGTGATCAACAAGAATGAGATCAAATATTTCTATCCTGTAGAGTGTATGTTATGAACGATGATGAGAGTAGTCAAAAATAAAATAGAGATAAATTTAATAGTTAGATGAGCCAAGGGTATGTCGAATTAGAACTAGCCATAAGTGGATGAAAACATAATAATAGTTCAAAAACAAATTTTTTAGGGATCATAAGGATGAAAATTTGGATAATAAGGTTATGTAAACAATTTAATCTATTGTAGGCAAGCATGACTACAAGTAAATTCCCGAAACAAAGATGACCAAGGATATCATTGAGCTTTTGAAATGATTCCATAGAATGTGATGATGCAAGAATTGATGCTCACCCTATAAGAAATGTGACTCTTACAAATAAAAATTAATGAAATAATGTAAACGTTGAGTAATATACAAACAAGGACATGTGATACCCAACTATGTGATCAAACATCTTGGCCATGTGTGGTGAGGCTAGTGAAAGTGAATAGGGAATAGGGTGCTTGGATAGTATCCTTGGGGATGCAATGAATATAATTTAGAATTCATATTACCTAGTTATCCTAGGGAAGATTGGAAGGGAATAAAAATTATATAAACCATTTAACATAAAAAACCATAAAAACATAGATTGATAGGACGTAGAAGAGGATGCATGAGCATGATGAGGATAAAGAGGCATGAGGCTCATTTTGTAAGGTGTAGACTACCTATATTATTGATCTATGGGAAAAATAACATGCATGTCGATCCTACAAGGGGTGTTAAAGAAAAGAAAATCCATAGGGTTTGAGCCCTATTTTTCTAGCAATCACTGAATGCATTTGAAATTGGTGGAAATTGCAGATGAATCTGAAGAAAAATCCCTAAACGAATACCCAAGGGGAGTGATACTCAGAAATGTAATGAACATAGAGGAAGTGTTGACATGCTAGTTTGAAGAAGTTTATACTTTAATGGATTGGTTGAATGATGTAGCTATGGGTATTGAAGATGAAAAATTTCCCTCTCAAAAAAATGATTCAGCACATGAAAAAAAATACCCAACATGGAAATTATAATGATAATAAATCTAATGGTGAAAAAAATGTAAAAAATATATTTATTTAGGTTATATACCTATTTTTTGAAACTTGGAAAGGGAAACTAGCTTATAGATAAGATTGTTTTTCACTCCTTGAAGGAGAGTGAGGAATAGTGATTTCATGGAAAAGAGACTCCTTAAAGGACACCATTGAAAAATAATCTCTTATAAACGGGACTCCTTGAAGGAGGTTATAGAATCTCATGTTCCTAGGAGGTGTTCAAAAGTCATCATTTCCTATAGAGTATCTTTTTCTTAGTGGAAAACATGGGAAGAGGAGGTGAGAACATTGTAGAGGCATGAACTAGTTGGTATTGCTTCTATGTGCTCTAAACATCACATGTGCGTTATTTGATGCATTATTTGGTGTTCATGTGACCATTGGTATTGATTCCATACAAAGAGAGTGAGACTCTTGAAAAATGGAATTTTTATTACTAATAATGGTGGGAGGGAAAGCGTCACTATCTAAGGGAATTCAATGGCTTCTACAACATATAGTTTCAATAAAAATGAAAATGTAGCAAGTATATACATATTCATATGTATTTTGGTATTAAGAGGAGGGTAAATACCTTATTAAGGGCTATCTAAATAATTTAGTGAGGCAAGTAATGGAATCACCTACTAATGATGGATCAAGAAGTTGGTTGTGGTGGTAGATTAAATCTCCTAAAAACAACACTCCATAGTGATAACCATGGTAAGAGGTGGGACCTTCTCCTTCTAAGGGGTGGAGGCTCACGCTAAGGGGGTGGGGTGGGTGAAAGTTTATGGGCTCCCATTTGGAGGAGTGACTGGAAATACTTCTGAAAATCATGAATGTAATTAGCATGATATTTAATGATGGTAGGGAAGAGGTAATATAATTGGTAAAATGAACTACAAATACTATTCATATTATTATTTTGTGACCATACTCACATGGAAGCATAATAAATAGTGGAGGAATTGTTTCATTGACTTATCATAGCTAATATGTTGATTTTAGAAACGGTATATGTTTTGGTGGGATAATCAATTTATGAATGGCTACCAATGTGGCCGAAAATTGTGTTATATTTATATACTCATGTCTATAGTATCCATATGTTAAGAATATGTCATAAGGGTGGTTTTTACATAACATCTTGTTTTTCATTAGGGTAGGCTCCTTCATGGGAGTTGGGGAATATTTCCTAATAAAAGGGATAGTCAATAGTGGTGTCACTCAAGGTGGATAAATAATCTTCCTATGTTATACAAGAATAGGGAACATCATTATGAAATGCCCTAGGGGATTATAGAGAAAATAAGGTGGATGGACATAAATAGTGGTTTCCTAGTTCCCCCTTACCTTCTTTTCCTTTCCCATATATATTTTATCAATCTCATTCTTTTATAAGTTATCAATAGGTTCCACATAGTGTATACTGATGTGGATCAATAATTTAGGGTTTCGTTTCAATACTAGAGAGTAAATATACCACAAAAGTATTCCCAATGTGAGGTTTGGAGGGTAAATTTGGCCATCACATGATGTGCAATAAATCTCAAGATGGGAAGAAGAATAGTGTATTAGTGATTGTGTCCATCCAAGTGTATGGTGGCCAATTACATGTGGATGATGTCCTTGATGTATATGAGGCAATAGTTATTTCCGTCAGCTAATATTAGCATACATACTTGGGTTCTATCTACTTGTGGAACCTAGGGTGATTCATTGTGGTAAGTGCTAAATAATGTGGAATACATAAAGAACATAGTACCAATTTCCTTGTATTATTGGAAATCATGATTTCCACATAAAGGAGAAGAACATTGTCTAAATTAGGTGTTGTTTATGGCTCATAGAGTGTAGGTTGGTTGATATTATTAACCTTCGCATAATTAGGGAATACCATCATTTAAAAAATTAAGTAAAATATTTCATAGCATATATGTAACTAAGTCCTAAGAAAATATTTAATCTAACAATAAATTTGTTTTACGCGACTTTTGATTATGAACAAAAATATCTCCCCTAGGTTCGAAGGCTAACCAAGAACAACAGAGAAATAAGGAACCCAATGGTTTCCATAAAGTAAATAGATGAAAAGATGAATCCTACCTAGAATCTGTAGCATGATTCATTCCTTCTTCAGCTTGAATGATCCAATTCCAGCTCTGATGTCCAAAATTAGAACCTGCGTAGTCAGATAAAATAATCCAAGAAACTATGAGATATATGCAGTATAATATAAGTACTTCATTCAATATATCAACATGGTATCGAAATATATGAAATAACGACATCACATATTAGAGAAAAGAGAAATATTTGCAATAACATGAATGGAAGGATCTTACAACCATAAATAGGTGTTGATATTGTAGAAGAGCTCCTCTAAGTTGTCTTGTCCTTTCATTTTCATAATATGCACCTTTTATCACCCTAAATGCAAGTAATTTTAACCTCTCACCTCAGCAACCTAATGGTACAATCACTCTCTAAAAGCCAACAACAGCGAAGCAGGTGCTTGTGGAATGAGGTTAATATATAGGAAGGAGAGATAGTTCATGAATTCTTATCCATTTACAAATATAGGCTTGAGATCGAAAAGTAATGGGAGGATGAGCTAAAGGGATTATATGGTGATTTCTCTAAGGTGGAATTAGACGGGATTCAAATGTTTATCGAAGGTAAATGGTTAAAACCATTAGAGAAATTTTGAGGCCTAAAATAGGTCTTCTAAGAAAAATGTGCAACTAAATAAACTTTATAAGAACCAATAGGATTCAAGATGATGATGTCAACCATGCGGAATGATTAACCATTTTTTGAGTTAAAAAGTAAAAGATATTAAGAAATAATAAAATAATAAAATAATTTTTCAACTCGTGTTTTCAACTTATCTTCCTAAGGTTTTACTCAAATTTCAAGAGAGAGTACTCATCGGATGCAAAATTTAATCTAAGGAGTACCCATGTTGCATACTTTCGATGGACCCTGCTACACGAGAAATGAGAAATTCACGAAAAATCATGATTGCAATCACACTTTTCATGTACTTCTAATTTTTCATGTATCAGGGTCCATAAAAAATATGAAAAATGGGTACTCCTTGGACGAGGAATCAAATTGTGCATCCAACGACTATTTCCACTCGAAATTTGAGGAAACCCATAGGAAGATAAGTAAAAGTTACAAGTTGGAAAAATAGTTTTTTTATTTTTTTCCCTTTAAAATTTGATGATGTGATCTAATATTATTTTATTATTTCCAATATTATTTTATAATTTCCTTAGGAGGCTCAATTTAGACCTGAAAATTCCCCTAATGAACCTTTGAAAGATTTTGGAAGAGGAAGCTTCAGAATTTCTTTATTTTTCCCAAATTTCTACAATCAACAGACCCCAATAGTTATGTAGGGTGCACACATAACAGCCTGAGGGAAGTAGAGACTCCATTTCAACGTAGTTTCTTAGTTATGTAGGGTGTGTTTGTCCTTTAAATAACTGGAATGAAGGATTTAAGGGAAGAAACTCATGGATTAGGGGGAGTCATTCTTAGGGATTTGTGCAATGATGTTGACAAGGAGGAATAGGATGTTTATTTATCCCATTAGGATGAATAGTGAATGGATGTGACAAAATTTCCTATGAGAAATTCCCCCCTAAAGTGAAAATTCATAAATGATGACTGATGACTGAAGTTCTTTACCTTCTGACAAGTCGAGATCAAGAACAATCGGTGAGCTCCATTTGTTACAATACATTTTTATCATGAAATGTTTTTCCTGAGGGAGGCATAACCATACTCAACACATAAGTGAACATAACATGCACAGTGATCAAAATACACATCCACATATGAAAATGGTGGACCCATGACTAGAAGACTGGATGTATGATCATAGTGATTATACATTTTGATATCTATATAACTCCTAAAATCATTGCCTCGATGGATGAAACTAGATTCAGAGTCTTATATATCATTCACATGAACAGCCAATGTATGATTCTAATTATGTGAATGAATGAGTTGTGGTTGAACATGGTAGACACCATCTCGTTACCAGCCAATGATGTAAGCCATTAACATATGCGAGAGAAATTGCCGATGATGTTAATGGTTCTCAAGGTGCTATAATACAATTTATATGGTGTTAATAAATAAATTAATGTCGAACACCATGTACATTCTTTCAGTTGAAGGCCAAGTAAATAATTTTTTTTCCGAGAGCGAGGAAAATTTTCATTCATGTATGCAAGAATCAAGGTACGAAAGAATTGTTTCTAAGTAAACTTCCTGGATAATGTGTTGATGTCGACAAGAAGCTAACAGTCACATGAGGGCCTTGATGTATCCCCCATCAACAACACTAATCGGGTATCATGAATGAGAGAGAATGATTATGGTAAAAAACTCAATCAGGAAAAGAGAACATGGAATGAAGGTTTAAAAGTATCGCACAAGATATCAACTAAATGATTTCTCTTGAACACATAATGACACTGAATGGAGTTGGAAGAATTGACCGGAAACTAAAATGGAGGCTCTGAGAAGGTATGATGAACCAAAAGACAAGTAAATTACCCAACCCAATAGTCATGGAAATGAAGTGGAAGAATGTCATGTTCAAGCGTAAGTCACTGACATTAGAAAATGAAGTACCTTGTTTTTCCAATTTCCTCACCCATACTCGTAAGTACCTCTTTATTTTTTAACAAGATTGAGGAGGATAACATATGCTTGATCTGTAAGTTCACCCTTCAGATGAATCCATCTGAGTATATTTAATGAACCCTGTGAAGGTTTAGTTCAGCCTTTTCACATTTGACAATTCCATCGTTGTTTTATGTTTTAACGATTCTAGCGAAGGTAAAAATTGTCATATTTTTCATGTTTAAAGAATTTGAGAAAAAGGAGAAAAAGAAGACTCCAAATGTTCCTTTTTGTAGATAGTCTCTCGAGTCTGAAAAGGTAGAAAAAAATACTTAAGAGAGCCTCTTATCCATGTTCAACTAAGGTATTTATTTTTCATAAATATTTTCTCTCAGTCCGGAAAAGGGTTAAAATTATATTGCATAGACGTATTTTAATTTACTTTAATGTGTTCGAAAAGACAAGTGACTGAAAATATTTTCATATTTTTGGAGTCTAAAAGGAGTTGAAAGAGAACTCCTCCTTAAGGAATGATTGGTAGAAAATGCCTCTAGTCATGATGGAACTACTCAAAACACATACAGGTTGAGAGGTTCGCTATTAAGACCACTCATCACAGCGGTTCCTCAAGAAAGGGTAAAAAACCAAGTGGAAGTGTATGATCAACCAAGAATATGATGACGATGGAATGATAACACCAAGGATCATATGGTGGAAATAGGCTGATGAAAATGGAAATAACGAGAATATGATGAGAATGATTTTAATTGTATAGAAGCTTGAAACATGGGAAACTATGCTTGAAATTGGTTTCATTTTTACACAAGCTTAAAATAGAGAAAAATTATGTTTGAAATAATTTTACATTCCCCCAACATAATGACTCAATTCAACATACATGCCCCTAAAGCTTCATTTCATTCACGTGAGTAGACTATTGGTTGCTAATAGGTGGATGGAATGAAGTTTCATTTACAAGATCAAGTGAAAGACTCAACTGGTAATTTACGAGATCCAATCAAAGATTCGAATTGTAAGGGGATATGTTTCATTTTTTAACGATATTGGCACATGAAAAGAACTATGCTCACAAACATTTTTTCATTTTTAAAGAGCTTGACACAAGAAAAGGAACTATGCTTGGAAAACCTGGTTTCATTTTTTAAGGAGCTTGACACAAGAAAAGGAACTTTCCTCCAAAAAACTTGTTTCATTTTGTAAGGATCTTGACACAATAAAAGGCACTGTACTCCAAGAACCTTGATCATGACACATAAAAGGCCAAGGATTCCAAGAAGTTCTCATTAAATGAGATAACAACACTCTGGAAGGGATATGTTTCGAGAGATCTAATGGATATATTTGGCTCCACTGCCCCTAGTACATGATGCGCTATATCATCAGCTAGATCATGAGTAGACACATGCATGGAATAGGTTTCCATATAATTAAGCTATGGAAGGGGAGATACCACTTTCATATAAGGAACATTTAAGGATGATAGTTTATTGGGTGCCATACTAGGACCAATGAACGAATGTTTTTCAATGGTCAGGATTCTTCCTTCATGTGGGAAATGCATCACACAAAAGAGTGAAGAGACAAGAGCTCCCATGACATAAACATAGTCATGCGCAAGGATTAAATTAAAATACAAAGGGCCTTGGACTACCATCACATCGATATAGACAGACTTTCCTCCCAAAGTAATAGGAAACTTAGGAAGGATCCCTAATGGTTGACTCCTTCCTCTATTAAAAGGCAATAGATTTTGGGTAACGGGAACAAGCTGCAGAGAGCTGAAAGCTTACCAAGAAATTGAGGAAATAATACTAACATATGCTCCTTCATATATGATTGTGCTAGGTAAAACCACATTATAACCCTGTACTATGATCTCGAAGGGCACGCAAGGAGGAAGACGATATCCTGCCAGTCAACTCCAATCTAAGGAAGTAACCAAACTACTTGGAGCAGATAACATAGGAATGGGAGAATTGTCCCCTTGTGCAATAGGAATGGTAGAAATATTCCCATATGCCATAGAAATGAGAGAATTTTCCCCCTTTATCATTGGAAAGAGAGGATTTTCGGCTACTTCATTGGAATCTAAAGAAACAAGAAGAACCTGAGCAGTCTGAACTTCACTCTCTTCGGGAAATGTATGATCAACTGAAGGTGGAATCTAGTAAAACATTTTATCAACCAATGGTTGGTCAAGAATAGACTCATGGGATTCACGTTCACAGTGAGTGGGATTGATTGGATTCGAACTCTGATCAATGACTTCATCAACTAGTGGAGGAATGGGAGAAAGCTTTCGGTAACCAACTATAAGACAAGGCTAAGAAGTTATAAGGTTTTTGAACACTTTTGATTCTTCATCCAAATAAGGAAAAAGGTGAATAGGATCACTCCCTTCACATAACCTATAGGGAAATTTAACTTTACCCTTTTTCCCATGGACCTTACTATCAATAGTTAAGGGTTTATCACTGAAATGATCTCTGGAGGCTAATGACAAAGGTTGATGTGAACCTGTGGACCACACTTGTAATATCTTTTGAATACCAGGAAAATATCTCAGAAATTAGTCACCCTTACATATCTTGCAAGGGAATTTAACTTTGCAAGGTTGATTGGAAGATTTTTCAAGACTAGTTTCATTGGTATCAATGGTTCCTTGGTTCCCCCCTATTTATTTTTCTTCTTCTTCTTCATCCTCTTCTCCTTATTTTTAGCTTCATGGTTATTAGAATGAATAATTTCATGAGGCAAGGGGGAAGAAAGAGATGAATAAATAAGTGAAGAACGGAAAGGGTGAAATTTAGGATCAACTTGAGGTTGATATTGTCCAGGTGGAGGAGAACTTGGTTGAGGACTAGTTTTGACATTCAAAACCATAGGGCTTCAAAACAACAAAACTGAAAAACAGATGGTAAATATGGGAAGGGACAATTTTTCCATATAAGGAGGACCAATATTTCCAAAAGGAGGAAAAGGACTAGGACTCCCTTCAGAGGGTTTTCCTTGACTAGTAGACTCAGGAACTGCTTCCATCAGTCTCAACATAAGATCTACTAAGGATTTGTTCCACAGTAAGGATGTTGTTTCTTGGTTAATTAATTTATTTTATAAATTAAGGACACAAATAAATTAGAGGGTAATATAGGCATAAAGGTTCACCAAGCAACCATGAACAACAATATACATCTTAGTGAGCCAAGGACTTAACATATGATGACCAATCTCCTTGAATGTTGTGTTCAGTGTATCACAGTATACAAGTCAGTAGACGCGATTACCTATGTTTGGGTAACAACCTATAGGGGACTCCCAAAATATACTCGACGATACATGGGAGTGCAATCCATAGTAGTGTTATCTAATACACAACGATTTTATGAGAGTGTTCCCTTATACTCTACGTGCATGGAGCACTGTCCAATATACCCAAAGGTATGTGCAGAACGATCTTATATAGTCACATACGTGGAACGGTATATCACCCTCAGGATGCAATGCTAACAAACAACGACAACTCTGACATTTAACGATGTTGTAATACGTCTCTAGCCTAAACCTCTAAGTGTTTCATTAAGTTTCAAATGCTCCTTACGTTAATCAAGATGAATTTTAGATTTGATCTTGAATTATGTTTTGATTTCAAGGCTCAAAATTTGATGTCACTTGAACACACCTATGATGCAACTAATATGAAAAAAATAACTCTTTTCATTTTCCTTTTAATAATGAAATGCCTAACTAAGTATGGGAAGAAAAAATCAAACAAAATTTGCAATAAATAAGTGATGCAACAATCGATCTCTACAACTTCACTTTTCCAATCAAAATAAGATCCCTATATGTAATGCATGATGTATAATATTTTTATTTTGGATTGTAGCTAATTTTCAAATGAGAGAAAACTAAGATGCGTGTCTAATTACTAATAAAAGTAAAATTTTCAGAAGGATGACTAGAACACCAATTCCTTCAAGCACTCAATGACTAAAAAATACAATTTGCTTATGACCCAATGACAATTACAAAGGAAAATATATACAAATTCTCATAAAAGGCACAAAAAACGAAAATCAAATAAGATGAAGGCTTATGAGAGGCAAAGGCACACTTAGGGACATAAGGAGGACCAATTGGAACAAATTTAATCAGAGAGAAAATCACAAAAAGGCAATTTTTTGCATCAAACTGGGACCATAGCAAGTGCTAAAAGGGCCAAGGTTCTCTAGAATGTAGGTGTAGAGAAGGCTAGAGTGCACTGAAACACATTTTCTCTAGATCACAGGGTGGGGTGATCAAGGAAAACCATGTTCTCACATAAAAATTATAAGTAAAGCTCAATGAAAGGTCTTCCTAGGTATTTTCTTGGTTAGGAAAAGCAACAAAGGTTTGTAAAAGAGGTAATCAAACACAATGTACAATGAAAAATACTAAGGTAGTACATCGTCCCCAATGGATTCTCCAAATTTTTATACAAGATTTATGATTGTGGAAAAATGTATCTCCCCTAGTTTTGATGGCCAACCTGGAAAAATAAAGAAACAAGGAACTCAATTCTTTCCTTAAAGTAAATAGAAGACAAAATTAGGCCTACCTGGAATGTGTCGCACGCTTCATTCCTTGTTTAGCTTGAATGCTCCAATTCCATGTCTGATTGCCAAAATTAGAACTTGCATAGTTACATAACAGAAGCAAATAAACTACGAGATCTATGCAGTGTCATCTAAGTACTCTATTCAATAGATCAACATGGTATCGAAATATATGAGATAATGATATCACATATAGGAAAATAAATAATTTTTTGCATTAACATGAATGGAAGTAGATTATAACCACAAATAGGTGTTTATCTTCTAGAAGAGCTCCTCCAAGTTATCTTGTCCTTTCCTTGTCACAATATGCACCTCTAATCACCCTAAATGCATGGAATCTTAACCTCTCACCTTAGCAACATAAGGGTAGAATCTCTCTCCAAAATATAACAACAACCAACTAGGTTCTTGTGGAATGGGGTAAATATATAGGAAGGAGAGGTAGCTCAGGAATTCTTATCCATTTAACAATCTAGGCTTGAGATCCAAAAGTGATGGGAGGATGATCTCAAGGGATGATTTGGAGATTTATTGAAGGTGGAAATAGATGGGATTTGAATGTTTATTCAAGGTAAACTGTAGAAACAACCTATGGAATCTTCTGCAAGAGGAAGCTTCAGAATGTTTTTATTTTTCCCAAATTTCTAGAATCAATGCACCCCCACAGTTATGCAAGGTGCACTGCATAACACCCCGAGAGAAGGAGAGACTGCACTGCAACATAGTTTCTTAGTTATGTAAGGTGCATTGGCCCTTAAAATCACTTAAATGAAGGATTTAAGGTTAAAAACTCAGGGATTAGGGAGAGTCATAACTAGGGATTTGTGAAATGTTGTTGACAAGGGGGAATATGATGTTGATTGATCCCATTATGAGGCCCAATGACTAGATGTGAAAAAATGGCCTATAACAACATATATGAACATGATGTCTATAAACACAAACTTTCCCACTAAATTAATGTAAATATATTAGTAAAAGACCTCAATTTGAGATGTGCGGAATTATAAGCTCAAAGGTTGATAATAGACAGGATAAGCTATGACATCACAACTTGGTCCATATACTTTTGGACATGGCGCAAGTAGATGCCCATTTGTATCTAATGAATTGGTGGTTGATGATATTTTTTATCCTCTTTCTTATTTGGAATTCTACCAAAGAGGGGAGATTTATTTCAAAGTTTTGAAAATAAAATGTGATGAGTCCCAATATCAATAGTAGAGATTTCATTTTTGAAGGACATGTCTATGGACCTCTAGTGTTGACACGATTATAACAATTTTTCTCCAAATTTTAGCTATGAGCCACCATTGTGTGAGGGTTATGAGTGTTAGTCCTTAGGTTTTTCTTTGGTACTTATGGAGTAGGATCACCATTGAGACATGGGATCATGAAAGCATGCTCATTTCTACCTAGGTGGAATTTGATACAGTCAAAGTTGAGTTAGGAATAATATCGTACTCCTGGTTGTGGTTTTGGATGTGAATATTTTCTAAGTTTATATATCTATTCTAAAAGGTAGGGAATGTATGTTGATCGTGAATTGAAAATTAGTGTTTTCATAATGTTTTGGAAAAGGTACAAATTTTCTATTCGGTAGTTACAACTCCTTGTTGAGGGAAGTAGTTGTTCACAATGACTAGTTGTTGTGGTTTATGGAATTTTTTGGGACGTGTGCTATGCCTTGTAAGGTAGTATGACCTTGAATACATATTAATATATTCACCTATTTAAGCTCCACATTATAAGGGTAGTGGTGAGTATAGTCACTATACACTCTACATAATGTAATAAGGCTATTGATTCTAAATATTGTTGTTCTTCCCTTGTTTCATTGGTTATTGAACTGTTGTTTTCAATATTTTTTATTTGATTAATAGTGTTAGCACTACCCCTATAATCTTTGTTCTGGGGATTTCCCCTCATCCGTAATTTAATTCCTTTTTTTTTTCTTTATTTTATCCATTGTTTAATAACATAGATATATTACCCAAGTTCCATTGTTAAAATGCTTGAATTTGTTGAGCTAGTGAAGGTAGAACTAATCTTAAAGTGACATATTGTTAAGCAAGTGGTAGTAGAACACTAGCTTATTGGGGTTGAAGGAAGGGGTGGTATGGATTTACATATTTCGGATTACCATAATAATTATAAGAGGTATATTTCCATCCACTATATTTTTTACTATTATATGATTTCCCGTGCATGTGAGTGGAAATGTGTATTATTTAGTAAGGCATGCTAGTTCGTAGATGCAATGGGCTATGCCCACCTTGAATTTGGGAAGAATCGTTGTGTGACACTTAATTATGCTTATATGATGTGCGAAGAACAGTCTAATGTGTGGAGGTTCAAACATAATGGTTTCCATAATACTTCGTGCCATATGCGAATGGGTTTCCATATTAGTGGTTGGTGTGAGTCATCGACCCAAAAACTTGTTATATATATATATATATATATATATATATATATATATATATATATATAAAAGGAAGACACGCATGAAATGACATGTATCAATGAAAAGACATTACTTTTTATGAAAGGGGACTTCCATATGGTTTATATATGGAGCCCCTTTTGTAATTCATATCATTATATCGAATTCACTCATAAAATTATGTATTTATTGTCTTTATGGATATTTTTATATTCAAAATATTTTGGATTTTAACTTTGAAGCTAAGATATCCTATCAAATTTGGTATCAAAGATTATGCACATTGGCGATGTAGGAGTGTTTAGCCATTTTAAAAATATTTGGAGTTCTTCCCGTCCTTGACCATATTGATGTTTTTTTGGCCACTCTTACTCTTATAACTAAGAAAGAAGAAGTAAAAAGATAATTATCAATGATGATATATGTGAAAAATTAAAACCTAAATTTTATTGTATCTTTGAGAGTGTGTAAAGATAAAATACTTTTATAATTAATTAACTATTGGTGGTTTACAAGCACATGGTTTTTTTATGTAGATAAAATTAATCAAAGAGTTAAAAACATGTAAGTGGATGTATATTTTATATTATATGCCAAAATAAAGTGAAGAAAATTATATATATAAGGAAATATATATATATATATATATATATATATTAGCTATTATTAATATATTTTCATGTAATATGTATATTATTATTTTTTTTAATCTAAATTTCTTTTAACAATTTTGTTTTTCAAGTGTGGGGGGTTTCCACAGTACATTATATTTGATATCATTTTTATCTATGACCATTTCCATGAGAGGTAGTTGTAACTAACCAATTTCTCATTATTTTTGAATAGTCCACTTAGCACTCATTGCATCAGGTAATGCTCATGGAGATGAAAAAGTCGGATTAAAACTAGAAAAATAAATCACATAGCCGCCACAGCCGCCACCACCACAACATAAACAATCTCTACAATAACACTATTTATCTATTAAAATTTTAACAATAAATTCTTTAACCACGGCTCAATGTTATCTCCTTACAATTTGGTTACATGCAGAAGGTAACATGAAACCATAAATAGCAAAATATAACTATCAGTATAAACGGGAACCCACCCTAAAGCAACTCACACAATGCTTTAAGTTATTCCATATCTTTTTATTTCGGTTTCTGCTTTTGATATCTTTATAGTATACATCTGGTTAGTGTTAATATCTTTATATTATACGTCTTGTTATTGTTGGATGTGATGATATCCAAAAATATGTTTAATTTTTATTTCTAAAACCGTATGGAATCGCATTTCTTAAAAGAGAAATAGATGGTTTCTTAATGTACGCAAAGCTTTATCTTCACTTTCCTCCCGTTCATGTAAAGTTATTAAAATTTAGGTTTCTGGGGACACTAATGGGGAAATAACTTTAATAAATTTGTAAATTCCATTTTAATGATTTTTTAAAGAATAAGCATTTATGTTAGGGAAATGACATATTCAATGGCTTATATACCTGTTTGAGTTGTTTCATATTATTTTATTTTGGTATGATATTTTAATGTTATATTTTTAGTAATTTTAATATTTAAAATCTCATAATATTTGTTAAAGTTTTTTTATTTCAAATTAAAGTGAATGTTTATATTGATTCTCAACACAATATGTTAAGCATATGCTTCTTCTGAATATTTTTAATGGATGTAATCTGTTGTAGATTTTGTTTGTTGCATTTACTTTTAATAAAATTTTAAATTCATTTATAACATTCATTTATATATAAATAAATTTTATTTAGCAAAATAATTCATTTTACTGTAATTTTTTTTTCTCAACTTAAAATTGATCCTTTTTATACATAGTTAATAGGTAACTCTCTACTAGTACATTAGTAAAACATTCTTCATATAGCAATAATTTTTTTGTGACAATAGTTATTTTGTTATATTTACAAAGCTTTCAGCTATCTCAACCACATTTTGTAATTGTACTCATTTAATTTTTAGAAAAGATATAAAACTATTTTAAAAACTAAATAATTTTAGTTTGATTTCTTTATCAATTAAATTTATTAATTAAATTTTACGGCAAGAAATAAAAAATGAAAACCACTCGGGGAAAATAAAAACTGTGTAGAATGGCCGCGGAGTCCAGACTAGAAGGGAGCCCCGGTATATCAACGTCCATGTTATTTTAAGATTCGTGTGTATGTTATTACGGTCCCCTTAAAAAATTCAGGTGTCCCACAGTGGTGCAGGCTACCCGTTGGCAGTGCCCAATTCCAGAAACTAAGTGAAACATTTGAAAAACTGCGCCAGTATCGTAGACGGGCATTCCTTTGAATATCTGCGGGCATCCCGTACAATTTCATGGTTATGGGAGGCAAATAAATATCTCACACGAATATCTTTGTTCGCAATTATTTTACTTTAGCTTTTCATATTCTCCACCTCGATTCTTGACATTGATTGATCGCCATCTAAAAGAATTTGTTCTATTAAACCAATGCGATTATTTACAGAGTTTAACCCTACCGTTTGCCAGCAATTGAACCGAGAGAAAGGCCTGATGTGAGTTGGCTCAACTGGAAGCCGCTCAGAAGCTTGGTGTTTTTAGGGGTCAAGCTGCCCCTCGCTTTACGGTGGGTTCTAGGTTACGTTCCTTGGTAACATTTCGTTTTTTTTTGGATATAGTAGAAAAGACACAGATTTATAGTATTTACTCATCGTATCTCGTCACTCCTCTTCTTCTTTTTTTTCTTAGGGAAAATAATAAATAATTTTTTTAGAAAATCCATCAAGCTTATAAATGGGTGGGAGTTAAGCGTTCATTCAGGTTTTATCTATCTTATTGTGTTTTGGTTGAGAACTTGGCGTGGCCATTTCTAACATTGATCCTGCGACTAAAACCCAGCGGTGATGTTTGTGTGGTGGATCCATCTAGGATTCACAAGTGGGCTTAAGTTTTTTAGATTTGTCATTGTCGACCAGTCGTGCATGCCATTTGCACGGTCTTATGATATGGGCATGTATTTTAATTTCAGTTAATAATATAAATAAAAGAGTTGCAATTCTAGATCATGTCTCGGTTTTTGTTCTTGATAAAAGGTTGTTTTAAATCAGAACACTAAGATGTTCCAGATCTATCGAAATTTTTATTGTTTGGAACTTTACAGTGGTATGAGCGTTGTTCATCTTGCCAGCCTGAGGGTGTCGTAATTTCGGTGAGATTTCTTTTCACCCTAGCCGACATTTGGTCATCTTCGGTGATACCAGTTGTCACCCTAGATGGTCAATTATTAATTTTATTTTGTTTGTATGGTGGGTGGATTGATATCGGATCTAGGACGATCATATGTCGTCCAAAACTGAAATCGAGCTCATCACAAATCGAGGGGTTCCGAATACAAAGCATAAAACTTGTCTCTGATTTATCAAGCTTCTCTCCACAGATTATCTTTTATATCATTGATGCAGGGCCATCGTTTGCCGCAGAAGAGCATCACACAAGTGTTGAAGAGTGTGCAGTGTTTATCAAGCTTATGTATCTGCGTTGGTCGATCCACTAATTTTGCAGCTGCAAGGGAACCATACACAATTGTGCAGTAACTATTGTAATTTTTTTTGCTGGTTCTGGTTACGAAGGCTGCCAAGCTATACATCTATCACGTGGGGGGTCACCAGAATGGAAGAAACTCACTTGGACTCTCAAGCCATCCATGCTTGCGTTAATACGACCTAGATTTTCGGAACATGCTTGTGAAGAGGTTAGGCTCACAATTTCTTCTTCTTTCAGTAGGATCATGGCTTTAACATCACCATTATTGCCTTACAATAATGATATCATGAGGGAGGTATTGTAGTTGATAGTAGAAGCCCTTCAGTGGTTGAACAACATCATGATTCCTACTTATCAGAAGCAATGAAAAAATTTAAAACTCATGACAGAGTTCAACTTTGGCACATTGGTGTTGAATTTGGAATGTGACAAGTTGATATTTCAATTGCTCCAAAGCTTTTACACCAATATTACATCAACTCATCCAGACTGTGTTAAAACACATATACAAAATATTGTGTCTATTTTCGTAGAAGGAGATGCTGACATCTGCAAGATACTAAGATCGAAATTGTTGACCATTTGGAGGAAGGAACCACAAATATCACCTGTTGCCTATGATCTAGTCAACGATTTGGTCAAGAAAAACATAAAATTTCTCAAGAGAGTGGGCTAGGAAGGAGTTGTGAAGGATTGATAGAGGACGTAAGAACAAAATCTGCATCAAGAATCGACTAAGGAGGAGAGGTCTATGCTTTATCTGCAAGGGATCTTGAGCCCTTAACCATTCCTGTCCAGGTGATAAGAAGGAGGAAACAAAGACATAACAAGAGGAGATTCCTTAAGATCATGAGGAGTCTTCTCTAGCTGGGTATATTGATCTTCAGGATGGTGAGAAGCAATGCGAAATTATTAGGGAGGCTTGCAGGATGACAAGCATTTGGAAGTCCATGAGTAAATTCTACCTAATGATGAGGTATACTCCTATACAACTGAGATCGTAGATCCCCAAGAGAATGTCCATAAAGAATATGAACAGTCAAGTATAGATAACATTCCATTAGTGCATCTATGTTCGACAGTTGAAGAGGATGAAAAACATATTGTCTTCACAGATGGAGGAGATCACAGAGATTTGAGTGAGGAGCCAACCATAGTGAACCAAAATGATGAACATGATCATGATGAGCAACATGATAGACATAATGTGCAAAATGAATCATTCCTATACAATCAATCAAAGGCTCAAGTCGAAACTATGGTCGTTGGGCATCCAGTACAAACAGGTACGGAGAAATTCAGTAGGGAAGAAGAATTTCCAGTAGAGGAATTTCGGGAAAATATCATGCATTTCAATACAGATCTTATGATGTTGAAGCAGAGGGTCTTGACAGTCCAAGACACTGTTTTACAGGAGAATATAAAAATTGAGGAGCTCATAGGGGTATAATCCAAATCAATGACCAAGTTGTCTAATGTTGAGGAATGACTCAAGTCCCTCTCAAGGCAACAAGAGGAGTATAGTTGTGAGTTCCAAAGCATCCCTCTATACAGGTACATAGATAAGGATTGCAACACTAGCAACCCACCTTATATATTGGAAAGAGCAGGGTAGAGTTCTCCAAGTGCACCATGTTGGGTGACCGAGTGGAGCATCATGAATTGATCATCAAACAACATCAACGTAATAGATTTACATATATTCATCCTTCCCTAATTATGGAGTGGTGATAGATTATGATTTGGTATTCTATTGATGGGTTGATTCCTAGGAGGATACTCACAACCAAGGGCATATTGCAGCTTGGGCTCTTTCGCACGTGCAGTGATGGAGGGATGATATGGTACCTTAACCCACAGGTCCCAGGATTTAGGTGGCACTGTGATCCACGAGAATCCATTGGGGGAAGGATTGGGCAAAGGAGTTTTTGGGATCCAGGTACCAAATGATCCATTCAAGACCATTCAACATGGAGGAATGGAATAACACACTAAATTGTATGCGGTCCTAGTACTAATGTACAAGTTCCTCTATTGTGGATAGTAGTGGATTGCTTGAGGGCAAGCAATCTTTGGGCGGGAGGATTTGTAATAAATTTGATTTTTTTGGATATGGTCAAAGTGGCAGAAACTACCCATGGTATTCACCCATAGTGTTTGCCTATAGTTTTCTCCTTCGTTTTCGAGGGAAAATAATAAAATGAGGCTTCTAGAAAATCCATCAAGTGTATAAATGGGGGTAGGAGCTAGGCATTGAGGGAATTTTGGTTTTCTATATCTTATTTTGTTTTCATTGAGAACTTGGCGTGGCCAGTTCTAGCATTGATCCTGGGACGAAAACCCCGTGGTGATGTTTGTGTGGTGGATCCATCCACGATTCACAAGTGGGCTTCAGTTTCTTAGATTTGTCATTGTCAAGCAGCTGTGCATGCCATTTGCTGGATCTTATGGTATGGGCATGTATTTTACTTTCAGTTAATAATATAAATAAAAGGGTCGCTGCATTTCTAGATCATGCTTGTGTTCTTGTTCTTGACGAAAGGATGTTTTAAATCAGAACACTAAGATGTTCTAGATCTATCAAATTTTTATTGTTTGGAAACTTACATCCCTACAGGCGGCGATGTTTCGATGACGTGGAGGGCTGCTTCTAGCAACGACCATGAGTGGACCGACTCCCTCCCAGCATCCCTGTGGCTGCTCATGGATGTGGCATGCTTATTCTTGCCATTTTATAGTGGGGTTTTCTTAGTTGGCTCGTCATTGTGGCCCCTCTTCATCTGTGCGGCCAATATTCGATTTGTTGGCGCACCAGTTGTTCTCGTTTGTCAGAGGGGGTTGTTTTTCGTGGATGCAGTCAATGGGTCTGCGCTGCTGTTGCCGAAACCCATTTGTTGCCACTATTTTGGGGCATTTGTTCACAGCGGTCCTTGTCGTTGACTGGCTTTTGAGGTTGCCGATGTCTCCATCTGGGTTCCTCTCTTTGTGCCTTTGCCCCCACTTCCTAGGGTTGTTGTTGACCCGCCTTGCATGGTCTTGCCTGTTCTAGGGCTTTATGTTAATCCCTTATGGGTTGTTTATGGGCCTTTGTGCCTTGTTTATATTGGCCTATTTAAGCCATTGTGCTAATATATGTACCCACAGGGTTTGGGTTATACATTGTCGGACTCATACAGACTATTTTGATCCATGGAGGTTTTACTTTGGACCATATGCTATATGCATGATTATGTAACTGTGAGAGCATTTTGGTAAAAATTCAACCTTTTATCCTTCCACTTATTCTTCTAAGAAAATAGAGCAATCAATACTCCACAATGAAAAGCTTTTACTATAAACCATATACTATATACATGATTATGTAACATATTTTTATCTAATAAAAATTTGATTTTTTTCTTCTCTTAAAAAAACAGAGTTTAAGCCTAAGTACAATGATTCATACAAGCCGCTGTTTTTTTAAGCCTAAGTACAATGATTCATACCAGCCGCTGTTTCAAACTGGTTAAGAAGAGATTCATTTTAAAGGTGTAGTGAGTTGTCAAAAATGAAATTTACCAAAATTAAAAAATAAAAAAATTAAAATTAAAATAAAATAAAAAACTATACAAAACATTAAATAATGTGAACTCATAAAAAAAAACTCACAAAAACATTAGATCCCTCTATACGCTTAGATCTATATTAAAAAAATTGGATCCCTGTATGCTTAGATCTATATATAAGATTAATTTATTCTGGTCCGAATAGATTAGCTGCACCCATCTGAGCTGCACCAGTGTTGCGCTGAGCTTTCTTTTTGTCGTCTGCAAGCTGTTAGTGGCGATTCTTCTCATTCATGTAAAGTGCCCGTCCAAACGCATGCAAATTTTTCCGTCATGATCTTCAAGCCTCATCCGTACTACCTCGTCCATTGTTGCTTGATTGCATAGAATCCAGAGATGGAATGGCTACCACGGTCGGATCGTCCGCAGAAGTTTGGAAAGACCGAACATCTTGAATTGCTCCAGCACTCTCGTTTCTTTGCACGACTTCGATTCTGGCGCTGTGTGCAGTCTCAGCAGCTGGTTGGGCTGGTTTCTTCAAAAACACAAAAAGCAAAGAATTTCGACATGAAGGACAAGAGGGATTGGAAACCAACCACGCGTCTATGCAATCAGCATGGAAACTGTGAGAGCATTCTGGTAAAACTTTAACCTTTTCTCCTTCCACGAATTCTGCTAAGCAAATAGAGCAATCAATACTCCTGAACGGGGAGTCCGTACGGTACACAGTGTGTGGCAGTGCTTTTATATTGATTTTCTTGATGTTGGATGTACCTCCTTCGACATCCACAACGAGTGACGGCGGGGTCAGCGACCACCATCGTCTGAAGTAGAGTCTACAGCGTCCCAGGACAGTCACGCTCAACGCGCATAGGATGGAACACAGCAACGCTCCGAGGATGATGACTAAGCTCGCGCCAAAGCTGGATTTCGCTACGCTGGTAACATCTGTAGATCCATCTGGACTCTCCATTGGCGGCCTAATGGGAGACGGCGGCTGCAATATTTTCGGACTTCCCAGGAATTTCTGCAGACCACGAGAAGGATGAGCCGGAATCGCATCAAACGGCCAAGTGGGCGTAAGGACAATGCCTCACAAACCATTGAGTCTCCAGATTAAAGTAAAATGCAGGGAAAATGTTGCAGAAGAGGAAAATTGGATGTTGTAACCGATGTTTGAGGACGCTACCCTCTAAATAGAGGAGCAGGAAGAAGAGGATATATTCGACAGCGAGCCCACAAAAAAGGCCCCTGAAAAGCCGCTTGGAGACACGGTGAGACCTAGGAGAAGTTTCTCTGAAGGTCTAGAACAAGTTGGAATAAATGGATGTTAGTGGCTTTGATGGAAAGAAGAAATGGCCCACCGCATTGACGAGAATATTGAGCATGGACTCCAGCAAAATATCTCACCGGTATCGCTGGAGAATATTGAGCATGGACTACTGCTAAATATTCCAATCCAATTGCGCCGTCGCTTTGAAACAGAATTACCCGTCACTTCAGCGAAACAAGCGGTTTATATATTTTTTTCGCTTATAATGGAAAAATAAAGACTTACAGGAGGGCTAGCGGCAAAGGCAATAGTTCAGTTTGCTCATGGAATCTCCGATGACCCGACCCTACAATTACGGACGGGACATTCAAAGAGGGAGTTGTTTTTAGTGCGATTTTTTGAAGTTTCAAGTGTCGAAATCCGATTAAAAATTTTGAGGTAAAATCTTGGTTTTTGTTATTTAAACTGGTTTTTTGATTCTATATATGGATTCAGCACCCTCAAAAACTTGTAGGGTACTTCGATTGTGCAAAGTTAGCAATCAAATTTCTCTTTTCAATAAATTCCTGCCGAAATTTAGAGAAGTTACACCATAAAAAGTCACCGTAAAAGCCTTCAACAAATAGCACTAAAAACTACTCGTTCAAAGAGTAACCTACAAATTACTGTTGAGATGGGTAAGATTGGGTCGGGTTGAGCCGAGTCGTTAGTCGCAAAATAATAGTTCAGTTTGTTTATGGAATTTTTTGATGATTTGACTTTACAGTTATGATCGGGACATTGAAAGAGTATTTTACAATTATTGTTAGGAGGGGTAAGGTTCGGTCCAGTCAAGTCGTGTGAGGTGTTTAAGGAAACGCGTTTGGGTTATTTGAGTTGAGTTAGGTGTTGTGTGAAAGCGCTTAAAGAAACGCGTTTAAGTGGATCAAATCTAATTGAATGGTATCGTGTGAAAGTGTCCAAAAAATCATGTTCAAACAGGTCTAATAGAATCGTGTCGTGTAAAGACGCCCAAAAAAACGCGTTGGCATTCAAAGAGATGATGAATACTGAGATGACTATGTGCAAGTGGTCCAAAACAAACATACTATAATTTTTTCTCATGACATACAAACACAAACACCCGTGAATGACGACATGTGGGGTGATGAAGACGTGCGCCACTATTTTTTGTTTTTATCGATAGACATTCCATGTTTTTATTGATAGAGGTTTCCATGCTTCCCACTTGCAGTTTTGGAATATTGGAAAGAAAACATCATGGCCATGCAAGAATAATAGGGCTTTACATTATTGAGGTATAATGATACTTGCCCATTTATAATGCAGCGTATTTATTTAAAAAAATAATAATAGAAGTTTTTAAATTATTGTATATATATATATTTATATATATGAATTAAGTGTTTATAGATTTTATTTTATTTGGTTAAAATGATATATGTAAAAATAACATTATTTCATTGAAAATTTATATATTTAAAATTTCGTGTATATATATATATATTACTTTCAATTATATTGTTATATTAAAATGAATTGATAAATTTGAAAACGTTTTTAGCTTTAATTAATATAGAAATACAATTATTTGAAAATTATTTTAGATGATTTGTTAAATCAAATTTATGTAATTTATGTAATTTGACTAGTGAAATATAAAATCAAACATATTTCCAATTAAATTTTTATATTTAAAATTTTAATTATATTTTTATTTAAAAATAAAATAAACTTATTAAAATATTAATTTATGTAAAATTTAAATTACATTTTTATTTAACATAAAACGAATTTATTGAAATACAATTCCTTAAAAAAATCAAATAAGATGCATATTTTTTGAGATAAGTATCAAAATCCCAAACAAAAGGTACATAATGTTACCTTATATAAAGAAAAAAAATGTTGGACACCTAATCCTTTATGGGTAGGTATGGTCGAAAAAGAGTCGAAGTGACTTTGGAATGTGGAATCCAGGAGTCACACCTAATCTAGTATAACTGTACATCTATGGTTAATAGAAGAAATCTCATCGCTTGTCTTATTTCCTTGTGTGTGCTTACTATGCGATCTTTAACATGGTGTCAAAGCCGAGGCTAGGCCCTGACATTTTTTCAGATTCTACTAGCTCCTAAATTAGTTTTTCCTCCAAGTAACTATTACCATTGTTCTCAGTTTTCCTGCACTCTATTTATGCTCCAAGTCTACCTCTCCTCTGCCATTCAAGCCTATCCCTGCATTGCAAAAAAAAGAATATTTTCAGGCCTATTTGCCAAGGTAACGCTGTAACACTCTTTTCAATTTCATGCTCCTGCTCAAACCTATTATTGGAAACCAACAGAAATTATGCGTTACATTTCTTCTCTGAATCTGGAAGCATAACAATTTCTCGACATGGAGCTCTGGTCTGCCTCCCTCTGGTGGTCTACACTTAGCATTCTTGGTTGGTGACTCCTCATTGTGCTTCTTGGAAACTACACCCAGGTTTGCAAACACCATTGTGCACAATGGGTGCTACACCCACATTTTCACGCTGCTCTCTTGGCTCCAAACCATCGACCCTTCGTTAAGCTCAACCTCCTTGCTTGGACTCTACACCTCTGCCCTCCCATCTACTCCTAGACTACGCACTTCTCTCTCGAACTATGCACAGTCCAAACACAGTCTCTTGGGCACATCTCTCCACCCTCAGAACTGCCCTCTCGCTCACACAGTCATAGCATTAATATTGCCCTCACTCCTCCATGCAAGTATCAGAGCAGTGATAGAACTCCTGTGTAAGACCGAGAGGGGCTAGAAGCGGTCTGTCAACATGCGCTCGCTATTCCTGTTCTGGTGAAGCATATTTTCAAAGTTTCAGAGGATTCAAATACAGAGAACACAACGACTATTCTTGTTCCGGATCCGAAGATATTCGGACAGAGGTGGTTCATGCCGGGATTTTTACACAGTTATTGCTTGCACTTCAAAGCCAATGCAGTTACAGAGCTAAGAGGAAGGCTAGAACTCTCCTAAAGCTCTTGAAGCATATCTAGGGCGAGGATCCTTGCACCGATGTCATTTCCTTATGTTGTAAATGATGTTTGAATCACGAGAATTGTATAAATGTTACATTAGAAGAGATTACAACAACACACTTCAGTTCTTCCATCTTCCCCCTTTTCTGATCACAATTCTTTCAGAATTTTTGGAAGCCGTGAAGAAAATTTTGGAAAATTTAGTATTAATCTTATAGATTGCGAGCTTCTTTGCAATTACTATAAAATTTTGCGAGTCCAAGGCAAGGATTCAATGAGCCTCGTTGCAATAATTTTATAATTTTGCTAGTCTAAGGCAAGGTGTGATGGTTCGTATTCTAGTGAGCTTCATTGCAATTATTTTAAAATTTTGATAGTTTAGTGTAGGTGTAAGTGTAAGGCAAGGTGTGATGGTTCGTATTATAGTGAGAAACATAAGGTCATATTAGTGTTGAATGTGCAGCGCTGGACATTTTTTCAATTCATGCGTTTAAGAAAGTTTATGTGGGCCCAAGGACCATTTATTTTTATGTGTTGACATCATTTTTTGACAAATTAAAATTTGTAAGAGGCCTATTTTCTGGACATAATAGACAAGAGGCGCCAGATACGTCAATCTAGAGTTTGATAGGAAGTCATCCCACTCATTATTATTGTTGTTTCTTCATAAAATCCAACTACATATTGGAGCATACGAATTTGGAACACAAATTTCAAGGGTTGTGTTCATCCTCTAACTCAAGGCCTTCATTTATTTAAACATGATACAGTGGCCAGTCTCGATGATGCATTAGAGTTGTTGAACACTGTTATATGTTCCACTGTTGATGAGATCAACAAAAACACTTTTTTTGACATTAAAAAATGCCTGCAAAATGCAAAAGAGAAGATTTATTTTTTGCAGCTTGAATCTGAGCTATAGCAAGAGGAGTTATAGAAACGTAGTCATCATTTTGAAGTTGTCTTTGATCAGACCATTGAGCCCATTTCAAGAGCAGATTTGTATGCAGATGTAGAATCTCAATTTCCACCACCCAAGCCCATCATCAAACCTTGGGAAGAGCTTGTCCATAACAAGCACAAAATTGGTCTTGGATATGACAAGGAGGTGACCTTTCATATTCTGGACTAATCCAAGCCCATAAAATTTCAAAGTGTCGGATTTCTTCATTATATCTCACCTTCAGTTGTTCTATATTCTGCGCCTCTTCCAGAGCAACAATAATAGATTGTAAAATTCCAACACTATGATCGAGTTAGCCATATGAAAGGTCATTTTTTTGATCTTCACCCATGAAAGCACTGTGGTCGGAACACCCATTCTTCACACAGATGCTTCAGAAACAAGCCTCCTGCAAGAACAAATATTCATCTTGGATGGCTCACTTCTTGGCAATGGGCATCAATAGCCAAGAAGATGTTTAAGTCATATGTTAGAACTTGTTCTAGAATATTGAACAATCTTGCAGTTGAGTTTTCGTCATCATCTCACCTTGTACCTGACAGGGGGGAAAATGGTGGTCATCTACAAGCTTCAAAACCACATAAAGCGAGCCTGAGCCACAACGGGCCATTCCAAATTCAGAGTTGTAGCCAGAGACATAGTAGTTCAAGCGAGCTTGAGCCACAACTTGTCTTTCCAAATTCAGATTTGTAGCTAGAGGTACAACAGTTCAAGCGAGCCTAAGCCACAACTTATCATTCCAGATTCAAAGTTGTAGCCAGAGACATAGATTCCCATGAGCATTCGTTTGGTTGGTGGTTAGGCTTAAACCATCTATGTGAGGTTGAGCTTCACCCTTTTCAAAGAATTCAAGACACTTCCTCTACCAAAAGACTTCATGTTCTTGCCCATTTTGGAAGAGCTCTAGGAAATGCATCAAGCATTCCAGAGTTGGTGGTCTTCCTTAAACCATCACAGGTTGTAGACCTCCCTTCTTCTAGGTTCAAGGTCTCACTCTTTAGAATATGAGGGGCACTTCCTCTAGCAGAAGACGTCAACTTCTTGCCAAATTTGGAAGAGTTCCAGGAACTGTACTAAGAATTCACGTGTTGGTGGTCATCCTTAAACCACATCTTTATGCCAACATTTCAAAGAGCTCATTTAGCCTAAGTGCTTCCATGCATACTTTGCAGATTTGTATTACAACTCTCTTCTTGGACTCACACATACCCCTTCGGATTGGGAGGGGGGGTGAACGTTGGACACCTAATCCTCTATGGGTAGGTGTGGAAGGAAAACAATCAAATAGGAGTCCAAGTGACCTTGGAATGTGGAATCCAAGAGTCACACCTAATCTAGAATAAATTTACATCTATGGTTAAGACAACTTACCACTTATATTATTTCCATGTGTGTACTTACCATGTAATATTTAACAAAAATAATTCGGTGTCAAACAAAAGAGGAGTAAATATTTAAATTCCATCTGTATATATTAATTTATTTTAAAATTATATATAGATTTTAAAATTAAATTCAAAGCATTGACATTTAAGATTGAAAACAAGTGTAATCATACTATTGAAAGTGGAGCATATTGTTGCAATCTTCTACTATATTAAAATCTTGAAAATTTGAAAATGTATAGCTAAAAATTATATATTATATAGTGGGAAGAGTTATAAATATTATATAACAACACATTTGTTACAATCACTTGGAAAAAAATTACAAATAAATTCACCGAGTCATAGAATCCAAAAACATGATTGAACATGAATGTGTTCTTATCTTTTTATTATTATATATACTTTTATTCTATGTGAAACATTAGATATTATAATCATTCTCAAAATTTATTTTCCCAATTTAACATGTAATATCAAAGTTGTTGAAATGTAACCATCTAAATAATACATAATTAAATATAGTTTGAGCTTAAATTTCACACTATTTATTTCCAAAAACAGTTTTGCATGGTTGGAGTAGAAGCACTTATGAAGCACATATGGAGAGACAAGACTAGATTTACACCATATATTGATCAGCTTTCAAATATCAAAGTTGTCTATATGGCAATATATATATATATATATATATATATGTACCATGTGAATTGACACACACAAAAGAAAATGGGCTATTTTTTAAAATCAACACAACTTTTTGTATTCTAGTTGTAACGACATGGTTGCTTGGCAGTCAAATAAAATGACCAAAGTTTAAGCTTGTAAGCCTTTCAATTATGAAAGACCCAAACATAAACCTTACGTCTAAGCATTAAAATTCAAATATTAGAGAACTTATTAGTAATATATATATATATATATATATATATATATATATATATATATATATATATATATATATAAAAGGCACGCACTCCACGATTTACAAACCATGGATACTCTACCTACGTTTATGAGAAATCACTAATATCAGCAAAGGATAATGTATAAATCTTGATGGAGGGCCATGTGCGTGGATGGATGGATGAGTCCTCGATGGACAATGCAGCTCAAAAGCTACTAATATCAACAAAATATAATGTTAAAACCTTGATGGAGGGCCATGGGAATGGATAAATGGATGAGTCATCGATGGAAAATGCAACTCAAAAGCTCTGTTAGCAAAAGGAGGGACCCACTCTTACTCATATCTAAAAATAGAGTAGGAAATTTCCTTCACTATAGATAATGAAAATAGATCGTGGTGTTGTAGAAGGTGGGTTTCCCTGTTCAGTTGATCAATGCGAAAAAAAAGGAGTGGGGAAGGTGAAGCTCTATAGTTAAATAAATAGTTACATTTTACACATTTTTTGAGGTTGATAGATGCAGTCTTATTAGGCCTTGGATCCAAATCATGGGGGATTGTCTCTTTCATGTGTTCATGCATGGTAATAGCTTTTGATGTCTTCTTGTCTCATCACAAACCTATAAAAAAAAGAATGCTTCAGTTAATGTAATAACAAAAATTATAGGAGAGAGACGCTAGTAGGGGAACAGTCCAACCCAAACCCAATTGAAGTCCACGTAAGCTTGGTGACATGGAGTATAAAACCTGTCTACCATGCCCAGCCACCTGCCCCCCATACATTATGACATGTTCAGTGGGTTTAGGGCGTGTTAGGTTTGGTTGATCGACATTCGATGAAGGCTTCTCAGTTGTACTATGCATTTATGTTCGGTCGTAGTTCTTGTGTGTTTCCCTCCCTGACTCTTGCGTGGCAGTGCCTTAATTCTAGTTCCTACCATAACTATCCATGGAATTGCGGATAGTGGTTTATGGGGTAGTTACTTTGCTTGTTCGAGAGGGTTTTGAGTTGTTTTTATTCGTTTTTTTTTGGTATATTTCATTAGTTTTTCTTCCCTGTCGCTAGTATTGGGCTACTTGTTTGTCTGTGTTCATCCCTGTGGTGGATTTAGCTCGTCCCTGTTGCATATTTAGCTTGACCTAGTGTTGGGTATGGCCATTTTGTGCCCCCAAGGGGTTTTTAAGGTAAACTGCAATTTTCTTGATTTTAATGGCTGAATTTCACTTATTTTATGTAGTGGAATGGATGTCTAACCCCACAAAAGTGTGTTATGCATGTCTTGCAAGCCACTAAGAAATTTTCTAGAGCTACTATTTTCTGGCGTGTTGGCATGGAGGTTCCTTCATCGAAACAATGGCTGGGAGGTAGGACACTTTCCCATTAAACTATCTAGCTGTTTTTTTAACACATTTAGCATAATTGATTATTATGCCTTGGTTCAACTTGGTTCAACTTATCCTCCTATTTAGTTGAGCTTATCTACCTTCTTGGTTCAACTTTGTGGGTTTTGGGTATTTTTTACTGCCTTAGCTTCTATATTTTTCATAGATTCTTGAATTTTACAACCCTTGAGAAAGCTTCCATTGTTGAGCTATATTGCTAAAGGAAATATTTATTGCAATATTGCTTGGCTCCTGAGCTTGTTCATCCTGTGAAGGGATTAGTAAACAAATTTCTTGTATCCTTGCTGGATTATAATTCCACTTTGGTATTACAAGTGTGCCACGAGTTTCAGTTGGATTATTGCACCGTTATTGAAGTATGGTTTTCAATATGTTAATTTCTCATTCATGAATGGAATTTTCGAGGAATATAATTTCTCGATGAATGTTTCTAGTGTTGTTTAAGATGGCTTGATTAAGAATGTAAAGAGGTATTGATGGGTATGGTCTGTGTGGTTTCTAGTTTTTATGAGAGAATTTTATTTATTTACAAAAAACTGTGTTAAAATAATAAATGGCACTTAATTTCATTACAAAAACTTTTGTGCAATAATGAGGAATGGAATTGTTGAGCTAGTTAGTGTTAAATTAATTCAAGGAATGTAATTTCTTGAGGAATGTTGCTAATATTGTTTAAGATTCCTTGTTAAAATTATCTTCCTGCTTGGTTCAACTTAGCAGGTTTTTGGTTTGTGGGTTTTGTGGGTTTTGGGTATTTTTCACTCCCTAAGCTTCCATAATTTTCACAGATTCATGAAATTTTGAGACCTCGAGAAAGCTCCCATTGCTGATCTATATCGCCAAATGTCATATTTCTTGCAATATTTGTTGGATGCTGCTATTTTTTAGCCAGCGAAGGGAGTGGTAAACAGCTTTATTATATTGTTGTTTGATTACAATGCCTCTTTGGTCTTATAAGTGTGCCATGGGTTTCAGTTGGAATAGTGTATCATTGTGGTTAGTGTAAAATCTTATCGGAAGTGTACGAAAAGATCCTACTTTAGATATGTGTGAGGAATAGCCCTAACAATAGAAATGGTTGTGTAACTCTTTAGATCTGCAATACAAAATTAGAAAACATCCTACAAAAATACAGATCTATGTAGTAAAAGTAGTTAACCAACAAAAATAAATAGTAACTAATGCAAAAATAACTCCAAGCATCCAACAGACAAAGACAAGATTAAAAGAATGATTTTCTATTATGTAACACCTAGTGAAGGAAAAAAGTAAATGTTACCAGTCCCCCTTAATGGGATGGGTTCTTGGTTGTCCTCAATGCTTCAGCTTCAAAAGTTTTTGTCTCTCAATGGTGTAGAAAAACCCAAAAGCATGTGCTAAACTCAAGTGGGAGCTGAAATGGAAAAATAAAATAATAGTGACAATGTGAATGATCAAGGTGAAGAATGAATGGAAAAACCCTCCTATTTATAAAAAAATATTGAGTTATCCTCGATAATGGAAAATAATAAAATATTATTAACCAAGATCTAGATTTAACCGCTTGGAATATTTTACTATAATTTGTTGGAGGGAAAAGGTATTTAAATTGGTTAAACACCTTTATTTAGAAATAATAAACAAATAAATTATTTATTTATCATTTCAAGAATGTGGTTAAAGAATAATAGACAAATAATGATGTGTTTAATTATTCATAGGTGATTTAGTAAATTTTAAGAAGGAATAATAACTAAATAATGATGTCATTAATTATTCCTATAGAAAAATAAGAAAAATAATGATTTATCTAATTATTTCTCATAATTGGGTTAAATATGACGAGGAATGTTATTTCAATAATGGTTTAATTAATTATTCCTAGAGTAAAATCAAATAAATAAGGATTTATTTAATTATTCCTCATGTGTTTTCTTGTTTTAACAAGAAATAACTTAATAAAATATGGTTTATTAAATTATTTCTTATAGTGAAAGCAATTTTACTTTGGTAAAATTGGTTCTACATGGTGTGCTTCGATCCATCTAATTAAAAATGGTTAGATGATCAATTTTTGGTGATCACAGTTGTTGAAGTATGGTTGTCAATATGTTAATTTATCATTTAGGAATGAAATTTCTGAGGAATAGAATTCTTGACGAATGTTGTCAGTGTTGTTTAAGATGCCTTGTTTAAGAATGCACAGAGGTATTGAAGGGTATTGTTTGTGTGGTTTCTAGTTTTTATGAGAGAATTTTATTTATTGATATAAACCTTTGTGTTATAATAAGAAAGGGCATTTAATTTTTTTACAAAGTCTTATGTGCAATATCCAATAATGGAATTTCTTGAGGTAGTTAGTGTTAAATTAATTCAAGGACTTAAATTTCTTGAGGAATGTTGCTAGTGTTGTTTAAGATGCCTTGTTTAAGAATGTACAGAGGTATTGAAGGGTACGGTCTGTGTTGTTTCTAGTTTTTATGAGAGAGTTTTAATTATTTACAGAATCCTTTGTGTTATAATAATAAAGGGAATTTAATTTATTTACAAAATATTTTGTGGAATAATGAGGAATGAAATTTCTTAAGGTAGTTAATGTTAAATAAATTCGGGGAAATGAATTTATGAGGAATGGAATTTCTTGAGGAATGTTGCGAGTGTTGTTTAAGATTCCTTATTTAAGCGTACAATGGTATTGAAGGGTATGGTGTGTGTCGTTTCTAGTTTTTATGATTAAGGAAGGATGCCATATATATATATATATATATATATATATGAGTATATATATATATCTTGAATTATTAGATAGCTCAGGAAGTTGAATTCTTTGTTTACTTTTAATGGCATAAATATTTGTTGTTAATTAATTGCAATGGTCGCTGTGTAAACTATTCTCTTTGCCAATGATATATTGTTACCATTTTTTTATTTATTTTTAATGGCGCTCATATTGTCTTAATTATCCTAAAAATAAATCAATCCAAGTATAATGGTGTCCCTCCCCTAATTTTTTAACTTACAATTCTTTGATTAATTTAGTTTTAGGTTTCTCATCAAGGAAATGGTCACTGTGTAAGATATTTTCTTTACCAATGGTATATTGTTTCCATTTCTCAAGTGTTTAGACTAGTTCATGAATATCCTTGTCATACTTTTTATAGTTGTATCTTGACATTGAAATAAAAATATTTTTTAGATCTGAATTCAAATTCAAATTCAACATAGTTCATATTCAAATATTCAGCTGATCTAACTTTGATCAATTTATCCCAACATAGTTCAATTAACTACAGATTATAT
Source organism: Pinus albicaulis (assembly GCA_034641835.2). NCBI lineage: Eukaryota > Viridiplantae > Streptophyta > Pinopsida > Pinales > Pinaceae > Pinus > Pinus albicaulis. The sequence goes on along the minus strand of CM076583.1, from coordinate 960,003,081 downwards.
TATCCCAACAGAGTTAAATTTTTTTATTTCAGTTTATCTACCTTTTTTCCTTAACCATCACAATGATCATTAACAAACATTAATAATGAGAATGGTATTTTCACCATTTGGAAACCACAATATGATGAACTCGATAATTCTTAACTATGTAGAAGTGTGTCTTCTAATATGAAACCAATCCGAAAGGTGTGCTCTATGGAAATAACAGATTAAGTTTCCATTTCTTTCCTTGAATGCAACAATATTATATAGGATAACCTAATACTGAAATTGTTTTCAAAATTTCTTACTTAATTTATGAACCTCAAATATTATATTAATCATGCAACATATTACACATGAAATGGACCACGATCAATGAACTATTATAGTAAACATTCAACATATTGCACCCTTACAAAATTCACATTGTGATGTGGTCACAAAAAATAAGTCATGCCACCCCTATGCTTGATGACCTCCATTTCTTGCATATCCCAAATTTTTTGAGTTTCCTGCCTCATCCAAGTATGGTGGACTACCCAATATTGGCTGATTAGGATGTGCTTGAATGCTACCATATTCTTGAATCAAGTTTTCTCATTGTAGCAATGTAGGTACTAAGTATCCCAAGTGTCCATTTTTGTTACTAACCCCAAAATCGAATGTATGTTTCATATAAACAAAATTAGGATTTAAACCAGCACTTGTAGGGGTATAAGAGGTTGGTGTAACCCCTAACTAATATCGGGCGACTTAGATGTTAATCAGGTCTTGATATGTTCATGTGTGCTCTGCAATGTAGTCCAAAGTGTTGGAAATCATCCTATTTTCCTCTAACTAGCTTGGATCATGGTATTCCCTGCTTTTCACCCCTCTTCCTTTTTCCAATAATTTTTGAACCTTTGTTGCCTCCCTCTCTTTCCTTGCCAATTTGTTTTTATGTTCCTTATCGTCTCTTGATTTTTGTCTTTCCAACCTTTCTTTTGCTTGAGCTTCTGATGTTGGAATCCTCTTAGCACTATTTTCCTTGGAAAAATCCTTCTTTCTCTTTTTAGATTCCAGAATTTTATTTTTATTTTTCCGTTCACACTCATAATAAATTCATATAATCTTTAGATTTGAGAAACTATGAACTCCTCCCCAAACAAACATAATATGATGTTGAGTGCCTTGATGAGGCCTTCACTCTCTCTACTGGTAGCTTTAGGGATGCACCAAGTATTCTCTGCTTTGTTGTCCCATGCTCTTTAAGACTTGGCACTTGGCTTTCAACCTTCGGGAAAATTGGTTGGCCCCCATTGCTGTCTTATTCAGGTACTTCATGTTGAATAGGCTCCTCTTCTAGTGATCCACTGTCCAAAAAATAATGAATAAGTTCGGTGTTCAGCTCTGATGGCTGTGGAGGAATGTCCATGCTTTCTGTAATTGTGGTAGACACAATATTTAGAGTGATATTCATCATGACCTATTCCAACCATGATGGTGGGATAACTTGGATTGGCATTCTCAATTGCTCAATATTTAATGCTAGTGCATTTTCATTTGAAATCAAGTTTTCAATTTCATTCCCTTGATCAACTACCTCATATGGAATATCACATGTATAATTGACATGTGGTTCAGTGGGTGTGATAGCCTGAATGATATTGACAGTTGATTCATGACTGAATTGTGTCTCACTAACGTGTTCATCATCATAACCATAGAATTTCCCTTTAGAAAGGGACATTATACCTTGATCAACAGCTACATCTTCTTGGGAACCAACATGGTCTTGAAAGTTCTCTATTTCTTGACCTTCCACATCAAATTCTTGGGTGCCACTAGTATCATGCATAAGAACATCAACATTATGTGGCCATATACCAGTCCTCCTAAATCAAAACATTGTATTAGAAGGTGTGAGAGACCTTTTAAATGTTTTACTTGCAAGCTCATCTAAGTAAAATATATTTACTTCCACCCCTAGATTCTTTGCCATCAATTAGTCTCGCTTGACCTTGAAATAGATATTGAAAGGCACAAACACACTGACATCAAGGGGTTTCAGTCTCTCAGTGGTATGAGCTATAAATATTAATAGGTCAGTGCCCAAATTTTTGGCCTCCACAATTGTCTGCAAAACCATGTGGCTTCTATGTCCATCTAAAATAAGTAGGTGTATGTTTTTAGGTGAGACACCACCTGGTAAAAATGTAGCAAAGTGACAAAGAAAATTCAGGAATAGTTCCTTTGTCATCCATGCATGTGGATGTATAACCATGCATTGACAAGGTTCAAAATTCTATATAGTTTTCTATTTGAGTTTTACCTTTAAATAGATAATATCCTAGTATTTAAGAACCAAATGCATTGACACAACAAAGAATAGTGATCCAATCCCTGGTGTTACACAACATCTTAGGCACATTTCTTCTCCATTTCTTAGAAATTACCCACATACCACAATTCCTTCTTGCCTGTAAGCATGTTTCATCAGAGCTCCATATATGGTATAGGGCATATGAGTATTGCTCATATGTAGCATAAATAGTGTTATATAACTTGGACACAATTGCAAGGCGTATATTTAAATCCTTGTCTCTTTCCACGCCCTCAGTTGTATGTAACACAAGGTCTGGATGCCTCCTTTTAAACCCACTCCACCATGATTTACTAAGAAAAACATATTTGAAGGTGTTTGTCCTCCCTTGATAGACTTGAGGTATAGTGTATTTAAAGTGTATAAGCTCTAACCCATGTTCATCTTTGAAGAATAATTATCCATTACCCAAAATGGACCAATTACTTCAATAGGTTTCAAGTTTTAACAAAATTTAAATGTTATATGGTTATTCTCAATACAATTAGATTATGGTAAGTCCAGAAGATAGAGAAAATACAACATTTACAACTCCTTGGGGTACATTCATGTATGCAAGGATGCCATTTGTTCTAACCAATGCTAGAGCTACTTTTCAAAGAGCCATGGATCTAGAATTTTTTGGTAAGATTAATAAATTTGTTGTCATTTGTTTGGATGATCTAACTGTCTTTTATAGTTCTGATAAAAAACATTTAAAGAAATTGAGAAAAGGTTTTGACAAATGCGCAAAATTCGGGATATCACTAAACCCAAAGAAATCTTTATTTGTAATAAAGGAAGGGAAATTACATGGCTATGTTATTTCAAAATAAGGAGTAGTCATTGATCCAAAGAGAGAAACAGCCATTCAATCACTCACTCTACTAATGAATAAAAAGGAAGCTCAATATTTCCTTGGAAAATCAACTTTTCAAGAATATTTATACCCAGCTATGCAGAAATAGTTAAGGACCTTACTGGCATGCTACAAAAATTTCATGAAGTCAAATGGACAGTTCAATCAAGATTTTATTTTACCTAGATTAAGAATTCCATTTTTTAAGCCCCAATATCAGCCACTCCGGACTATTCAAAACCTTTTAGTATTTTTTATTTTTCATCTGAATGTACTTTAGCTACTATCCTTTTGCAAAAAAATGAAAATGGACATGTCCAACCTATTGCTTTCTTTAGAAAAGTCATGAGAGATATTGAGTTGAAATATGAAATTATAGAAAAGCAATCCTACGCCCTTGTCTAATCCTTGAAAGCCATTAGAGTCTATGTCCCCCATTCTTCCATTATTTCCTATGTTCCAAACAATGTTGTTAAAATTGTGCTATCACAAGCTGATATAGATGGCATCATATGAAGATGGATCACTAATATATTGGAATTTTATCTTATTATCAAATCTACAATGCTGATAAAAGGCCATGGTTTAGCCAAACTTCTAGCTGAATCCACTTCTAAAATCTTAGGTATGAATTTTGCAATGAAAATTTCAATAGAGAATAATCCATAAGAACCTTCTCAAACTTCAACAGAGGAGAATCCACAAGTACCTTCTCAAAATTCAACAGAGGAGAATCCACAAGAACCTTCATCTTCAATTGAGCCAACTCCTCTTCCACTTCATATTGATGAGAAATTTTGGTTATATGAATGGTACACTAATATTGTACATTTTCTTTGTAATTATGAATACCCACCCAGATTCACAAAGAATTAGTGCAAAACACTCAAGTTAGAGGTTGTAAAATATTGTATCATCAATGCAAATCTGGATTGGAAGGATCCATTAAATATCCCCTTGTTATGTTTAACAAAAAGTGAGACATAAGGAGTTATAGATCAATTTCATGAAAGTATATGTGGATGTAATTATGCTTGGAGAGCAACATTATACAAGATTTTAAGAGTAGTATTTTATTGGCCCACATTTTTTGCACATGGAGGAAAATAGGTCAGAAGTTGTATACCCTATCATATTTTTATTGGAAAGTAGAGATTGGAATCACTCCCTCTTGTTCCAGTCCTAGTTGAAGCACATTTTTATAGTGGGGACTATATTTTATAGGATAAATTCATCCAACATCTAGCAATTAGCATAGATGGATTCTAACTTCCACAAATTATTTTACAAAATGGGTAGAAGCTATCCCAGTTAATAATGCTACTGATATTATTGTTATTAAATTAATTTAAGAAAGTAGATTTTCTAGATTTGGATGTCCACAATAGTTAGTTACAGACAATGAAAAAAAATTCAATAGTGTTAATATGATTGAATTTTGTTAGAAAAACCGTATTTTATTACATCATTCTACCCGATATTATCCTCAAGGAAATGGATTGGCAGAGTCTTGAAATAAAAGTAGGGTCAAAGTCATCATAAAGGTACTTATAGATCATAAGAGAAATTAGGATAGTCATCTTAAGTATCTAGTTTTGGAAAACAAAATTTTACAAAATATATCAACAGGAAATCACCTTTTTAGGTTGTTTATGGCACTGGAGCCATTTTTCCTACAGAACTAGATTTTCCTGTTATGAAATTATTACAAGAAGAAAATGAAAAACATGATGATTTTTATAGAAGAATAAATTAGATTATAGAGTTGAATGAGAATAAAGATGAAGTTTAATATAACCTTCACAAATATCAGAACACAATGAAAATTTTACTTGACAGAAAATCTACAGAGAGAGACTTCCAAGAAGGGGATTTAGTACTAAAATGGGATGTTAGAGGAAAGGCATAAGGAAAACATGGAAACATTGATAATATTTGGTTAGGGTATTTCAATATTATAGAGTTTAAAGGCAACAATACCCTTGTCTTGTATAATTTGGAGGCAAAGTATTCTTCATTTTTATTCAATGGAAAAAATTTGAAACATTATATCCAGTATTAAAACTGCTTCAATCATTTATCACTCTATATCACTGGTTTGTTTCACTTTTCCAGAAAAGTGTAATAGTTTTCAATAGAGACTCCATCAGCCAGAGCAAAATGCACTTGGATCTGCATGTTTTCTACATCCTACAGGAGCAGGCAATCCCCAGTTGATCACGTGCTCAAAATTATGCACAAAAATGAAAGTTGTCAAAATGGTGTGGACCCTAAAAAACCACATATATCTCATCATTCCAAATTTGACATAACTCATTTCGCAGAAAAATGACATCATATTATCCCATAAATGTGTTATTTCTTCTTTTCCAAACAACTAAATTTTGGCCAAAAAAATGCAGGTGGCCCAATTAGTAGCTCATACAACTGAATGGGCATAATTGACTGGTTAAAGGTGATTGCACATTGAGCAAATATTAGCTATCCACTTGTCTTTCAGTGATTTTTTGTTGGATGGTATGCTTTGATTTGTTGGGAATGTGGCCAACAACATGTTGCCAAGTGGCCCAACTGGAGGCCGCTACGTGGAAGCACGAGGCCACTAAAATTTATTTGAGATCAAAATGCAGTCCACTGGGGTCGAACACAAGACCTCCTTTTTAATAGCACCATGCATTACCAATATGATGCATATATTCGTTGTTAAATATTATGGTGAATACCATATTAAAGCTTGATTATGCCGGGAGTTGTGGGGGACGGGGCTAGGGCTTACCCCTCGACCCCATATATGTTCTACAAATGACCACTTGTGGGAACCAAGGGCGCAACGCATAGGACTAACCACCTACCCAAAACCACTACGGTCACCATTTCCATGTGACACCCACTCTAACTGCTCACTGAACTGCTATTTGGGGAAAGTTGCCACCCTTAGCCGCCATGATAACCACCAATGTGACCACCGATGCTCTAACCGTCAGTGGTTAGTTAACCGCTTGATGATTTTTATATAAAAAAATTGTAAAACACACCAATAAATTATATTTTATTTTTCAGACTTAAGGCGTCATTGGAAGAATTAAGGTTCAAGTAATTTCTCTCAGAATTCCGGGAAATTGTCCCCCATTTAGCCAAATTAAGGGAGAAATTGTAGGACCGATCTGGAGTTTGGGGAAATTGTGGAGTGGTTAGTAGGAAAACTCGGGAGGCTCATAAATTCTCCATTTTTTGACCAATTTCAGATCATAAAGAGGCTAGACAGACATTTTTGAGGCATTCTGGAGCCGTTGGAACATGTTTTGAATCCATTTGAGGAATGTAAATGTATGTGAGCACTATTTTTAGCATAATGAAAGAGGGCCAAGCCATTGGAAGCTGGACCAAGGAGACGTGGCCCAGGAGGGATGAAATCCTTCGTCATCTGTTACTTTTTTGTTATTATTATGGTGCATTTGTCTATTGTTTCTGTATATTTCAGAGTTCATTTACATGCTTTATGTTTTTAAAAATTAACATAAAAGCTCTCAAAAACTCATCTTAAACACTTGTAATTTGAAAACCCTCAAGAAAAATTTGATTAAAATCTCATATAGATCACTTGTTGCAGCCGATGTTGTAACATAATTGGTTTTTATAAGTTAGATGTTTTTTAGAAAAAAATAAAAATAAAAACAAAAAATGTATATATAGAAAAAAAGAAAAAGAAAGAAAATAAAGTAGTTAAAAATGAAAAATAAAATGTGTGTAAATATATATGAAAAAAGGGACAAAAGAAAGAAATAAAAAATATATATCAAAATACCAAAGTAGTGGAATGCACATTTAAATGACGACTTGTTCATTAGTTTAATTACATTTGAGTAAAGTTAAATGTAGTTTTTATTGAATAAATAGGTTTATCGAATAAAGAGACATGGTTACACAACATTTTGTCATTGTCCCTGCAATCCCCATCTCGCACATTGGAGGGTCATTTCTGTGACTAATAAGAAGTGTCATGCCTTGCAAAGACCATCATTGCATCCCTTTACATGAGAGAAATATTCCTTTTGTTGACAATTCCTTGAGCAGACCTTCAGAAAAACCTGTTTTTGCCTTGGCGCGAGTAGCCAGTTCTGCCCTCGGCCAATGAGGAATATTAACGTTGGGCCCCGTGCTAGTTGGTGCTCTATCCAAGTTATCCACTTGCGTTGAGCTATTTATGGAATGTTTTCTAAAAATAGAGGCGAAGATTCCACTCTAACAACTTCGAGGATGAGTCATTGGGAGTGGTTGAACTGAATAACCACGAACTCCCTCCTTTAGTTTATGGTTTCCACCTCTTGTGGGAACCTCCTAAAGGATAGGTGTCCCTTCCACCTTTGTAGGGATCCCAACCTCCTCCTTTTACTCTATAAAAAGAATTTATCTCTGCTTGCATAAGCTAGCTAAACATGGAGAACTGAGTATACTATAGCTGACTTGTTGAAGAGATAGAACAAGAAGGAACTTCGTTGAGAGAGATTAAGTCCATGCCCTCATCCCATCCGAATTTCCTGACGAGCATTTGGGATGCGCTTAGGCTGAACCCCGCTGGAGGAGACTGTGACATCAAAGCTTTTGTTGTAACTCTTCTTTCTATCAATACATATACGTGACTATTGTTTGGTTCCCATTTTGTGTTATGTTATTCATTTAATGCAAAATGCTTAGCCCTATCTGACTGGCTAGTAGTTATGAATTAAGCTATTATGTCGTATGTTGTTCTTATTTTCTGATCTATGTGCAGGTATCCAAGCATGACTGTAGACGGATCGTGACTTTCCGAGGCAGGAGCGAGAGGCTACCACCACTACAGCCGTGACGACAACATTAGACTCCAGGTAGGTCGATCTATTGTGTCCTCTTTTAATTCATTAATTAGGAACCTACACTCTAGCATGTCCCTTTGTTTCTAGACCCACTCTAGAGCTAGAGGGATCATCTCTATCCCTAGAGAGGATTCACCTGCTTAAAAAATTCATGACTCTACTGGGGATCAATGTGACTTTCTCGTTTCAGCTTGTTGGGTCAGCTTTAGTCATTGACTTGCTTATCTGTCTTTTTCTGGTTTTCTTGCTTGTTTTAAATCCTCTGTTCAGCTACAGAGTGTCAAGATTGACCTTTGTTCATTGGTTTTCCCCTTTTCCCATAGTTATTTGGCTTGGCGTTCTTTTCTCTAGAATAGTCCCGCCGATTGCCGCAGGTTGCTTTTGTTGCAGTCACGCCAACCCCTGTTTGGCATGGATTACCACCTTACAGTCATGCCAAATCCTATAGGATTTGGTTTGACCTCCTTGATGAGTCTTTTGGTCATTTGTGCTTGACTTTTGGTTGTTTTTTGTGCATAATTGAGCCTTTGGGACTTTTTTGACTGTTGTAGGCTTGTTTTTCTCAGTTGTTTGTCTATTTTCTTATCAGTGTAGTTTAGGGACTTAGGGTTTCTTAGTGTCTTGGTGCATTGAGCCTTCTGTTTGGAAATCAAGTCTTTTTTATTGTTGTCAGTCTCATTCCTAGGTTGATTGCGCTAATTTTTCTTGATTATTTTGAGTGTTTTCTTTGGTTGGATGATCATTTTGTTTTCATTTGATTCTTATCCTTGTTTCTCGGAGCATATATTACATTGCTTGTTTGGGTCACTTTGAAAACTTTCTTCTGGTTTGGAAGATTGCAGCATTAGTTTGAGTACCTTCTTGTGTTTGTTTTGCATTGATTGAGTCATTCAATTTCGATTCCTACATTCGCATACTCATGCTAATGGTCATTTTTTTTCATGTAATTAGTGCATTGTGTGCTTCATTTCATTGGAAAAAAAAAATTCATTCTTTCCTTTGCATCGAAAGTGAAACATTCTTTTGCATAACAAACATTTGATACTCTAGGAAAGAGTTTTTCATTTATTTATTTTTGATTGCATTAGATGCATGAGTGGGATTCTTTTCATATTATCATTGTTTGGTATTGTTTGAAATATCTCTATCCTTCTTCTAATTAGCATTCATTGAATGGAAGATGGTGTTCTTTTGCATATAGCTTGCATTTAGGAAATTTGAGATCCAAATTTAGTAAGGCCTTGAAACTAAAACATAATCCAAGTTCACATTTAAAATTCATTCAATTAACTTAAGGAAGCATTGGAACCTAACGCAACATCTTTAGTGGTCTACGCTAGAGACGTGTTCCGGCATCTTAAAATCTAGTAGCTGTCGTTCGCCATCTAGCTTTAGACAGCAATAGTACCAACTTGTGCTCCCTGTACCGTCGAGTATATAAAGGGAGATCCCCCTAGGTTGCAATCCTTAAATACATAGGACACCGAGTCTACTACCTTGTAACCGTGATACAACGAACACAAAATTCGGGAAGACTACCTACACGTACGTTAAGTCCTTGGTAATTTCTCTTTCATTTGATCACCAAGGTGTATATGGTAGTTCACAGAAACTTGGTACACCCTCTTGCTTAAAGTACCTGAGTAGTCAATTTGATCTTTTCGCGACTTCTTAAAAAGAGAAGAGATCGTCGAGCACTTGTCCTTTCACACTCGTTTAAAATTGAAAGTGACTAGATTCATCTTTTACCTATTTCTCGACTCTTAAAATATGAAACAACGAAGCCTGGTTTCAGTGTCACAAAATATTTGCCCACGATCACACGCCCGTTAAAAGTTTTATTACTTGGTCTGTTTTTATTTTCCTTAGATTTTGATCTTGGAACCTTCAATTGGTTATATTTTTTCTTCCTGTTTTAAAATATAGTCATAGTGGTAGAACCACCAATTTCTCGTCCTCACTGCCTCTTAGTGGTGGTTATTTTCCAGATGTTTCTTTTGAAACCCCTTAGTCCACTATATCTTCCGAGTTTTCGCATCCTATTCTCCCATATTTCTTGCCTCTTGCTACCAAATCTCCCCCTAAAAAGTCAATTGAGCTCAATTGGCCTCCTTCGGGTGCTTGGTCTGGTTTTGGGGAAGAAGGAAAATTTCCTCCTCTTACGTAGGGATCACCATTTTTAGCTGTTGTTGTACCTCCTAGTCCCCGTATTATTTTCAAAGATCTTACGATAGAGTCAAACATAGATTCATCTAGTCCCATTGGTAGTGAAGGAATGTCTTTTTCTACAAGAGAATATCAACTTTTTCCTGAAGATCTCCCTCGTACTTCTACTCAGTATTCTCCACCATCGGTGTCACTTCCGCTTGGATATAGGTCCTTGAGTCAAATTATGTCTAGTGTCGCATCCATAGAATAATCCAGTATATCAAATCCTCCTCAGAGTTCAGTCCTCCCTTCGTTAAGACTATCACTTTCGACACTTGATTCGTCGATTACGGTTACATCTTCCCCAGTCCAACCTACTGTCTGTGTGGCTTCATCTACACCGGTTGTTACAACTCATTCGTCAGGATATTTTCACACTCGTAAGTCTATTTTTATAAATCCTACATGGCCTATTAATCCTAGTCTAGGTATATCACAATCTAGTGCCACAGAGGCCCTGCCTGCTTCTAGTGTAGTTTCCACTACCTTAGTGATTCCTGGCGGGCTTACTTTTAATGAGTATCTATTGGTTGTTCAGCAGCAGAGATCTCAGTGTTCTCAGCAGCCCCAAGCTCCTGGAAATCCTCGATTACATCATTATGATGTTGTCGGTAACCCCGTTTATTCATTTCTGCATCATTATGATGGATATGGTAATCCTGTATATTTTCCTCCTATTGATCCTTTTCAAAACGTTTCTTATCTTAGACTCACCTTACCTGTGAAACCCTCTGGATTGCAAGGAAAACCCTCATTGGGACAATCTTTGGCTCAGCAGGGCTCTGCCTCTCATCCACAGGAACAACCTTTCTGTCCACAAGGCCAACCTTCACATGATCAACCTTTGGTCCAATAAGGCCAATCCTATGGTCTGTCCAGTCAACCTCAGAATCAACCAGAACCATCTTATGCTCCTGGGGGGAATATCTATCCACCACAACAGCAACCTTTTGCACCACCACAACTACCACATGTTCAACATGGCCAAAAATTTGTGCAACAAGGATAACCCTACTGTCCTCCTCTATGTCAACCTGGTTATTAGGGCAACTTGGTCCATCGCAACCATCGGTCCAACCTCTCCCACAAGGGCAACTCGGTGGCCCTCAGTACTCAGTTCAACCAGTTCTGCAGCCGGTTCAACCTTCTCCCCAACTGGTTCAATCGGTTCAACAGTCGGTTCTATCTGTTTATCCAACTTAGCTAGGTCTACCCGCTCAGCAGCCCACTCAACTTGCTTAGTAGGGTCCGCTTGCTCAACCACAAGGCCCTTGTTACCCTCAAGGTCAATATCAACTGGTATATAGTGCACCCTAAGTTTTTTACCCTCAAAATCAACCTTGATTGGTGTATCATCAACCTCAAATCCATGCTTACATTCCACAATAGACTCCATACATTGCTCAGTAGGGACCTAAATGGTCTACTGAAACTTAGTATCTTGGTCCTCAATTCCAGTATCAACAAAATTATCCTGTTTCTAACCACTATGGTCAAAATCCTCCGAGACAAAATATATGGGGGAAGAATTCTTCTCGGACTGGGTGGAATGTGAACAAGGGTCCTTATCAAAGACCTCCAATGACTTTTAATACTCAATTATCATTTCTTGCTACATTGGAATTACCAGATGTGTCAAAGTTAACGAATGATCCCATTTTTAATAACCCATATTGGCCTCCGGTTTCGACCAAGATTCTTGGTGATTGTCCTAAGTTTGAGGGAAAGTCTGGCAAAGACCCCCAAGCGCATGTTATGACTTACCACTTGTGGTGTTCCTCTAACTCTTGGGTTGATGATTCTATCTGACTCCGTCTTTTCCAGCGAAATTTTACTGGTGCTGCTGTAAAGTGGTACATTGAACTGTCTCCTGGCATCTTCCAAGACTTCAATTCTTTAGCCATGGCATTCCTTACGCATTTTCATTTATTGGTCTGCTATGATATCGGGAAGCACCTCCTCACTTCATTGAAACAAGACCGAGCTAGTCATATCTCGGATCATATTCATGAGTGGCAACGTTGTCGTCACATGATAAAATTTTAGATTCCTGATCAGATTCTGACTCATTGGTTCACCACCTCCTTTTTCAATAAGATTGCGAAAGACATAGCTCTGGGGGCATGTGTAACCGAAGAACAAGCCACCACTTATGCCTAGTACCATGATCTTGTGTACCCTTAGTCTGGTGCATCGTATGATATCTTGCTTGATGCTCCCGACCTGGAAGTTCTAAACCACCAGCGACTCCATCTGTCGATGGTATTATTGGTTCCATATCTTAGCATTCTTAGAAGTCTTCTTCTTCAAACTCTGGGAAGCTTAAGTCTACTTCTTCCAACAATGTTGCTTTTCAATCACCTCGAATTCTGGAAAGCCTGCAGAAGTTAATGTTGTTCAGGCCAATCTAGCAGATAACGCTTCTAAAGGTAAAAAAAAGGGTAAAGGTAAGGCCAAAGTCGATACCCCGAGACCGGATTCTCAGAAACCTCGTGCTGGTGATGGTTCTCAATGCAAGCTGAAGTACCCTTGTTTGATTTGTGATGAAGAGCACTTCACCAAAGACTATCCTTGATGGTCCGAAGTGAGCCAGTTTCTCAAAGGCACCCAGGGAACTACGGTCATTCTTAAAGAACCTTTCCAATCTCAGCAGACCGAAATGTTAGATAAACCTCAGTCCTCTACCCCATTTGGCTCTCAGGTGTTCATGATGAAAGTTTCTGAAGCCATTTCTATTGCTACTTGATTGAAGGATTATACTAGATCACGTCAGGCAGCGGGGAAGGAGATCGTTGATGGTCCTCCTCCTCCACCTGTTTCTGGCCCCTTTGAGATTGAAAGGCCTAGTTTTGAATCCATTGTACGACCACCTTCCAAAGGTGTAATCCTCAAGTCTTCTTACAATACTAATGCCCGTATTGCTCACCATTATAGTATTGTTGAGGATTTGACTTAGGCGCCATCTACGATGTCCGCATTAGAAGTAATTCAGATTTGTCCGTCTCAATAAAAGGCTTTTTTGTTTGTGATCGGTGGGATTGATCCTACTGATACTAGCCTTCTCGCTTTCAATTTAGAGAATTTCATTCGACGACTTCAGCATCAGATTGCACTGATTCTCCAAGTTTTTATTAATGGTCTTGACATCCATCGATCAGTTATGGACGAGGGTGCATCAACCTGTGTCATGCCATCTTCTTGCTGGAAAACTATTGGTTCTCCAGACCTAAATTCATCTCCAAATGCCCTTAAAGCATTGGATGGAAGGGAATCAAAGCCTTCAGGCATTCTCACTAGTTTACTGATTAATTTGAAAGGGAAGACAGTCAATGTTGAGGTAGAGATAGTTGATTCCAAACTCAATTATAATCTTCTCCTCGGTTGCAGTTAGACTCACACCATGTTGTGCATTCTGTCAACTCTCTTTCCTGTTCTGAAATTTCTGCAAGAAGGAAAGATTCTTGTTGTTGATCAATTGTCCTTCTTCACCTCTTCTTCTAAGAACAACGTTCTGTATGCGGATCAGGTTCCTACTCCCTACGAGAGCGTAGGGACAGTTCTTTTCAAGGATCCTACCCTCATGGGTATTTTTCCCCTTCCTCAACCAAACATTGTTCAGATCAATATGATCTCTCGGTCTGATGACCCATGGATTATTCCTTTGCCTGAACAGATCAATTCTTTTGGAGATTCGATGTCATTGAGTCCGATTGAGATTTCATATTGTGAACTTGTTGCAGTTTCGGAAACTCCATCCTCTGATCATGCTCCTTTGAGTATGTCACTTGACATTTATTCTCAATCCCCCTGGCTTGGTGACTCGGAGTCATCTGATCCTTTCAAAGAAGTATTTCCCTCTGATGAAGCCATCGTTGAAACTATGTCTCTCAAATATCTGCCATGGGATGATGGTCATCATCATTCCTCGTTCATGCCTGGCCTTGTGGCCATGTCTATGTGTATTGAGAAATTTGCATCTCATGTTACTTCTCCTCTGCTTCAAATTCCTGTTCTGACACATGATGTTTTTACGGAAGGTAACTTGAGTAATATTACACAGACGATGCATATTGAAATTTCCGTGAAACCAGGAATTGTCGAGAACATCCATATCGGGGTCATTTGTTCTTCAGATGAAGTACAAGTTTACACTAGCCTTTTCCGTGAGTTTCATGATGTATTTTCATGCTCCTACGAAGGGATGCCCGACATTGATCCTAGTATAGTGGTGCATGAAATTCCTACTTACCCTAGTTCCAAACCTGTTTGCTAGTGTCTTTGTCCTATGCACCCTGGAAAAGTTGTTTCCATTAAAGATGAAGTCGAAAAGCTTCTCAAAGCTGGTTTCATTTATCCGATTCCTTGACAGAATGGTTCTCTAATATTTTCCCTGTAGATAAGAAGTAGGGAAACATTTGGGTCTGCATTGATTATCGTGATATTAATCGGGCTTGTCCCAAGGATAATTAACCTACTCCCTTTATCGATCAAATCATTGACGACTGTGCCGGGAGTGAGATTTTTTCCCTCATGGACGGTTTTTCTGGTTATAATCAGATTAAAATTCTCCCGACGGATCAACATAATACTTCCTTCATCTGTCCTTGGGGTACTTTCGCATATAAGAAGATCCCTTTTGGCTTAAAGAATGTTGTGGCCACATTTTAGCGAGTGATGTCATATGATTTTCACGATATTCATAACATCATTCAGCCTTATCTAGATGACCTTCCAGCTCATTCAGCTAAGCATCTGGACCATCTTGACCATCTTCGTCATATTTTTGTTCGTTGTCGACGCTACAACATTTGGCTTTATCCGCACAAGTGCATCTTTGCATTGATTCCAGTAGAATTTTGGGGTTTATCATGTCCAAAGACGGAATTTTCCTTGATCCACTCAAGGTTGAGGCTATTATCAATCTCCCCTCTCCTTCCTTATTGCATCAGTTGAAATTTTTTCAAGGGAAGGCTAAGTTTCTACGTCGTTTCATACCTAACTATGCAGAAGTGGCTAAAGGATTCACATGATTATTAAAGCAGGGCATCCCATTCTGTTGGGATGATATTTCTCAGAAGTACTTTGATGTGCCAAATACATTGCTTGTCAATGCTCCTTTGCTGCATCCTCCAAACAATCATCATGATTTTTCCCTCTATTTAGCCCGCTTTCAGCATGATTGCCATGGTTCTGGTACAAGACGATGATGATGGTGATGAGCATGTTATCTATTACTTATCTTGTAACCTTCTAGATCCTGAGACATGCTATCCACATGTCGAGAAGTTAGTGTTAGCTGTGGTTTAGGAAGTTCATCAGTTTTGTCATTATATTCTTTTGCATATTGTGACCATGATTTCTGATAACAACCCTATGACCTACATATTGTCTCGACAATTGCTGGGGGGGAAATACTGGAAGTGGATTTTCATCCTCCAAGAGTTCGATTTGGAATTCACTGCTGCCAAGCTGAAGAAATCATTAATATTTCATGATTTGATCTGTTACCTCCCTTCAGACTCTGCTCCCTCTCGTTCTGAGAAATACATTCAAGACGATATGCCTTTTTGGATTAGCACCCTCGATCCTTTGTACGGTGATATCATCGTCTATCTCCAGACTTCTACTTTCCGATCTAAGTTGACGAAGGATGCCTGTCGATGCATCTCGCACCAATCACAACCTTATCATATAGTTGGAGATATGCTTTATCACGTCGAAGTGGATTCCATACTCCGCCATTGTTTGACTCTCGAGGAAGCTGAGAAAGCCCTTATTTATTGTCATAGTGGCACCTGTGGTGGTCACATGTCTGGTTATGCCACTACACAGAAGATTCTTCATGATGGTTATTTCTGGCCTTCTATCTTCAAGGAATGCATTGTCACAGTTCGTAAATGTCATGATTGCCAGATCTATCAGTGTAAGATGTGTCCGCCGCCTATACCTCTTCATCCTGTCATTACCATTGGTCCCTTTGCAAAGTGGGGCACTGATTTTATGATATGTAACCCTCACTCGATAGGGGTGCATTCTTATATTCTCGTACCCGTTGACTACTTCACCAAATGGGCCGAAGAAATGCCTACACTTGCCGTTGATGGTAAGACAGTTTCTCAATTCATATTCAATCACATCATTGCTAGGTTTGGTATCCCTCAAGCCATCGTTACCGATCATGGTTCCCATTTTTGGCATTATAAGGTGGCGGAGTTGACTTCTAAGTTGGTTCTGCGTCACGACATCTTAATGTCGTACTATCCTCAGGCTAATGGCGAGGTTGAAGCCGTCAAAAAATTTCTTGTCACCATGCTTCAATGTACAATTGGGATCCATAAATCCAATTGGAATCTCATGTTATTTTTTGCTCTTAGGCATACCGAACTTCAGTTAAAAATCCGACTGGATTAAGTCCTTTTCAGATTTTGGTTTACGGTCTGGAAGCTACTCTTCCAATTGAGTGTGAAATACCTTCTCTCAAGTTAGGTGTTGAATTACTACCGCACACTTCGCCAGAAGATGAGCGTCTCCTCTATTTATAAAGGCTGGATGAAACTCGCCGCTTTTCTGCTCCAGTTATTGAAGCATAGTAGAAGTAATTCAAAGCTCATTTTGACCAATCGGTTCCCCTTGTTCATTCGTTGAAGGAGACCTTGTCCTCCTGTATGACCAAGTCCATGATAAGCTGGGGGCAGGAAAATTTCAACCCATGTGGCATGGGCCTTACATTATTAAACATGTGTTGTAGAATGGGGCCTATGAGCTCATTGATTACGAAGGTCATCCTCTAGAACAACCCAGAAATGGGTTGTATCTCAAAAAACATTATGCATGAGTCATTCATGCATGACTTGTGTACATATGTGTTGTTTTTATTTCTGTACATGTTTTGTTTTGGTGTGCTTTGCGAGCATTTTGCTTGCTTATTGGGTCTTGCTTATTGTGCAGATGTCTATTACCTCCTATGTCGGTTTCACGAATAGTGCTTCCCGCAGTACCAGGAATTTGTCTTCAGTAGCCTAGGTAATTTATGATCTTGCTGGTGAGTTGATAGATCTACAAGCTATTTTTCTAGGACAGACTACAAATAAAATCGCTAAGTATAGTGTTATCCTTGAACTATTAACCGAGGTAATCAACCTCGGCATATGCGCATTGCTTGTAAATCTAGATTCACAGCTTGTCGATCTTTAGCTCAATGGTCATTATTCGGTTAGAAACCTGTACATTCTGAGATTGTATTTACGTGTTCGTTTGCTAGAAAGACATTTTTATTTTATTACATATCAATATATTCGCAGGCGAATGAATGCATTAACTGATACAGTGGCTAACATTGTATTAGATAGACATTTGCGTAATCTGTAAAACCATCATCATATGTAAAAGATACATGTAGAAAAATAGATGTATATATATATATATATATCGAATGTTTTCACCAATGTGCATCATAAATTCAAAAAAAAGTGTGTTTCTGTTACATCCTAAGACATCATGTCTCTCAAAATATGCAGACATAAAACCTAGGTGTCTAATCGGCATGATGCTCATGGTAGCATGTCACTACCCATACGATCCGCCTCAACAAGTGGTGAATTTGGCTTGGCACCCCTACAGTATGTCTCTGGTAGGCACGAGGAACATCGTTAAATCTTGCATATTTCGGGACTCCACGTGTGATTCCCTCCAAGTTGCACACAATATCTTCCTCCTCGCCTCCCTCACCATGAGAGTCAAAATCACGAGGGATTCGCCTCTCTATCAGAGACATGCTTGCGGGTCTCTCTGGGCCAACATCTGCAAGCGCATGGGTTTAATGTCAGAACATAAATAATTAGAAAAATCATAACACTCATGAAAATTAAAAATGAGTCTTACCCAAATATTTATCCCAATCCTCTCCCTCTGGTAGTGGGAGGTCTGGATCACTAGTAAAATTTGTACCAGAGTAGGGTTAGTCCTCCACGAGAAAAATTGTTGGCAGAACCAATCAAAGAACTCTGGTCTCTAGGACATCTGTTGACTACCCCCTACCCTTACCATTAGAGTTGTCCATCAGGCCATCCATGGTTCCCTCTCTAGTGGTGTTGGGACTATGACCTCCTGATGCTAAAATATTGGTAGTCATTCTAGGAAGAAAGATACCAGGATAGACCCATAACCAAATTGCTTCAAATTGGTCTTCTTGCAGTTTGTCAGCTATTGTTTCATGTTGATTTTCATAGCCTCTGCCTAGTTGTAGATGGTCGATGTCAAGCACTTTACGACAAGAATTAGCTATGTCTTTGTTCCTTCGTGCGGTGCTTGCAATCCCGTAGCTCCTGTGATGGTGTGTAGCACTAATTTTAGTGCCAAGTCTAGGATAGTCTAGATATCCACTTTCCCACTTCCTGATCCCTTCCATGCCCCTGGACATACCCTGTCAATCACCATGGACATGTTCTCCATGCAAGGTCGGGTGTCGATTAGGATTGGTGCTGCTCCCCTCCGCGATAGTCCTGTTATGAAACATCATTCTCGAGTTCCTGATCTTGAAGGATGAACGTTTCCTAATCCTCATCCCATATGCTGATCAAATACTTTAGCAGCTCCAGTTGAGCTTAGAGACACGGTGTCAAGAAGAACTTTTTCAGCCCATAGTCTCTGAGAGCTTCCATGCATCTCTCATTTTCCATGGAAATCTCATCTTCTTCATTGTGTTCCCGTTCTTTCCATTCGATCACCATTCTGTCGCTTTATACCTGAAAACATGTTCATATGAATGTATTAGCTGATTTACAAGCTTTAATTTGTGAAAAATTGGGTTTGTAACTTGAATTTTCAAAAGCTAACATGGTCTGCATGGTTGACGCAAGTGTTTTTAAAACAGTCGCACCAATGGGTGCACCCTAGTTCAGAAAAATGGGCGATTGGTGCGAGTCTGTAACTGAAACTCGTGCCAACCACATGCCCTAAAATTTGCATTTTCCTCCTCAAAAATAAAAATTGAAGGTTGCAGGCAATAAAAGAGGACTTGAATTGAAGGTAAGGATGTCGGATCTTTCCTGGAACTGACGAATTCGAGATTGGTCTGTCAGATCGTCCGCTATCGTCACTGCAAAATCACAGTGTAAAATGGGTAACTATTGCTCCACAAGAGGTAAAAAAGTGAAAATTAATTATTTTTACCATTTTTGGCATTTTATAACTTTTCACAACCCTAATTAGGTTTTAAGACAAATTTTTTGATTATTTTATTATATTATTTCGAGAAATGGGTTTTACAAGTATCTTTTCTGTAGCGAAAGGTTTTCACGCGATAGTGATGAAGTAACTAGTTGTATTTTATAATTTTTCAGACTGGGTAAAAACACAAAAAATTCACTACTGAATTCGTCTTTCAGCTCTTTTCTAACTCTCTAAAATTGAAAAGATTGTCGAGATTCTTGTCGTTTTGAACTTTTTAAATGGCTGCGAAACGATATCTACCCAGTATACATTTACCCATTTTTTTGGGTTAGGATGGATTATTTACGAGAAAGCATTTTTATTTTCCGCCTTCTTTTCAAACTCTCTAAACATGAAAATATGCTGAGTTCTCCCTTTGTCAGACTCGTTAAACCCTGATGACATCGGACTTCATCTCCATGATGTTACTCGAGTTCCTCTTTCTTAGTGCTTGTAAAATGTACTAGGTTGGATTTTTCCAAAGGACAGACTTACATTACAAGCATATGCTATCCCCTTTAAGCTTGTTTTAAAAAATAATTGGGGTACTCGCCATAAATGGTGGGGGAAAATGGAACCATTTTTTAGCTATGTTGGCAGTATGTCACTCTTGAACATGGCACTTGTTTGCATTTGTGATGGGTTGGGGACATCTCATTTTTTCATTTTTTCCTCCATGGGTTTGGGTAACCTCTTTTGAACTCTAATTTTCTCTTTTCCATGTCATCATGACATCATATCCCTTGATGTCAAATACTGCCAAATCCAGTGTCGTGTTGCTGATATGTTCAAGAGAAGTTTTCCTCTGCATTTTTCAACCTTCCTCTGATTCTCTGTATGTCCTAATTCACTATCATCATGTTCCTCTGTCTTGAGTCAATGGTGTGGGAAAATTTGTGGCCCTCCTTCGACCAGGTCACTTCCTATCGACTTCAGCTCATTATCCAGGAACTTGATCTCGAGACTCCCTTCTGATACCTTCGAACCTGCATGCCTCAATGGAAGGTTCTTCGCATTCCATGCAAGGTCCACATCATTGGCCTTCAATCGAGTGATTCTGCGAGTTTTCGACGTCAGATCACTATTCACATTCTATGGATTGTACCTTTCGTACCTTGAGGGCCATTGTCATTATTGGTGGTTTCTCTCGCGTTCGTTAACAACTTTCATCATTGGCTGGTAATTAGATGATTTTCTTGCATGTTCGACTTCAGCTCATATATTCGCATGCTTGAATTTGTACTTGTTCAGGTCAAGATGGAGCACAAGACCCTAGGTTTTGTCTGATAAAATCCATGCTTTAGGTTCTTGTGGATTATCATGACTTATTCCATGACTCTTTTGATTGGATGGTTGTGACCATACCTAAGTCTATTTGTTGATCCTTACTGCTGGATTGTTGCATCCATACCTTGGATCTCAATTTTTATATACTCTATTATTGATGGCTACATCCATACCACATGCTCATGTATCAGAGATATCATTTGTATTTGTAATTGTAGGTTTTCCAATAACAAAGTTTAGTTCAAATGCATTCTCATAAAGCATTTCTCCCCTCCCTCTCCCTCAGACCTCATGCTTTAGGGGGAATCTGTTACACAGCATTTTGTCACTATCCCTGCTATCCCCATATCGCACATTGGAGGGTCATTTCTGTGACTAATAAGAAGTTTCATGATTTGAAAAGACTATCCTTGCATCCCTTTATATGAGATAAATATTCCTTCTGTTGACAATTCTCTGAGTAGAGCTTCAGAAACTCCTGTTTTTTCCTTGGCGCAAGTAGCCAGTTCTGCCTTCACGCCAATGAGGAAGATTAATGCTGGGCCCCATGCCATTTGGTGCTCTATCCCAGTTAGCCACTCGTGCCGAGCTATTTATGGAATGTTTTTTAAAAATAGAGGCGGAGATTCCACTTTAACAACTTCGAGGATGAGTGATTGGGAGTGGTTGGATTGAATAACCACGGAATCCCTGCTTTATATTATGGTTTCCACCTCTTGTGGTAACCTCCTAAAGGATAGTTCTCCCTTCCACCTTTGTAGGGATCCCAACCTCCTCCTTTTCCTATATAAAAAGAAGCTATCTCTCCTTGCATAAGCTAGTTGAGCATGGAGAACTGAGTATACTATAGCTGAATTTTTGAAGAGATAGAAAAAGAAGGAACTTCATTAAGAGAGCTTAATTCCATATCCTCATCCCATCCAAATTCCCTGACAAGAATCTAAGATTCACTTCAGCTGAACCCCGCTAGAGGAGACTACAACATCAAAGCTTTGGTTGTAACTCTTCCTTCTATCAATACATATACATGACTATTGTTTGGTTCCCATTTTGCATTATGTTATTCGTTTAATGCAATATGCTTAGCCCTCTTTGACTGTCTAGTAGTTATGAATGAAGTTATTATGTCGTATGATTTTTTTGTTTGTTGATATATGTACCGGTATCCAAGCATGACTATAGAAGGATTGTGACTTATCGAGGTAGGAGTGAGATGCTACCATCACTATAGCCGCGACGATAGCATTGGACTCCAGGTAGGTCGATCTACCATGTCCTCTTTTCATTCAGTAATTAGGAACCGGCACTCTAGCATGTCTCTTTGTTTCTAGACCCACTCTAGGGCTAGAGGGATCATCTCTGTCCGCAGAGAGGATTTACCTGCTTAACAAAAACGACAAGACCTTTTGTCACTTTTGGTTAAAAGAATGAAAATTTGATTGGCCGCTATTAGTGTTGAAATAAAATAAATGGTCTGTAGTCCACTCTACATCCCCCAAGCCCATCCGATTTTTAGTCAACCAGGGGGTGTGAAAAGCCTGAAACCCCGAAACCACCAATGCCACATGTCGTTTTGTCATACACTTTGCACCCCCTCTCACCAAAACCACAAACCGCTCTCCCCCCCTTTGATATCCACTTAATTCATCCAAATAACATTGTTAAGGTTTCCTCCCACCAATTTGTAACATCCACTCCCTCTCTGCCAAGTGTTAGTCTCTAAGCGATCAATTATGTTCGTGTTACAAATTATTTGTTTTACATTAATTCCTCTCGCTCCTTCATAACAGGTAGAACAACATCAAGTTGTATTTAACCGATTTTTGCACCATTATGTGCTTTCCCTCTACTACTTTATCCACTTGCAGGTTAAGACAATGCAACCAGTCATAGAGCTAATGCAATTTTATAACTACCATAAATATTGAAGATGTTACCGCATCTTTCATACAAAAACAGGAAATCAAGTTTATATCCAGTTAATTTCAATTTTTTTCTTATTCCTCTCCAATCATGTCTTCAAAGAAGAAATCCAAAAATAGAGTGAACCCCATGCTTCCTCCTTCCATCGACCTAGATCATCAGCCTTCAGTGGACCAACACTACAAAGTTGTCGAAACAGTAAGAATTTATAGGGTAAATTCCTTAGATCAAACACCAAAGGTCACCGCTCACAAACAGATCACAGATCGATACACCAGTATTTGACCTATTTAAAACCCTTAAAGAGGGAAACAGTCCATGGCCTGAGCCAACGTGGCCATTTCAGGAAATTTATTAATATAAATAAATAAAATTTACATAATATTCTCTCATAAACGGTCATAGGAAAAATGACCTTCCATGCTCTTTAAATAAATATCATGGACCAATTGGGTGTTAAGCCACATATCAAGTGTCGATAATACTGAGGACATAATGAACCATAAGTTCACTACATGTCATGATCGTGGGATTATAAGTTACAAAATTACATACTAAAGAAACACACTTTACCTAAATTTACACTAAGTCAAGTTATACTTAACTATTTCCGATGTGTCGGAATATCCTAACATCCCCCCTTAAGAACAACTTAGGATAGGATTGAAGGATCTAAAAAGGTGACAAAATAGGAGAATGACAGAGGCATTGGAGCCTATCCCCCGTTAATGATAATTTTCGTTAACTCCAAGCATAGATCGAAGTTTTGTAAACTTCTCTTCTGTGAGAGCATTTGTAAAGATATCAACAACTTGATCATTGGTTGAACAGTAGTGCACTGCAATAACACGATCATGATCCAGATACCTTTGAAGAAGCTTCAGTTCATTCAAATTGGGATGCAGCTATTAATGAAGAATATCGTTCCTTATTGGCAAACGATACTTGGGATCTTGTTCCTCTTCCAAAGGGACGAAAACTTGTCAGATGCAAATGGGTTTACAAAACAAAGTTTGGTTAAAGCAGAAATTCTTGGATTTAAGTGACAAATTGAACCGATGGAATTCGTATCTCCCTCAGTTTATCTTTCCAAAGACCCATTATTTCCACGAATTTGTTGTGTGGTGTCAATTTAGGTATATCACAAGTCAAAGAGTAGTAGTTTCTCAGAATAAGGAACTCTTGTTCACCATCACTTTTGAGTCAATCAATCACATGTTGCAAGTGCAAAACCATGAACCCCTACATCCATTTTCTCCATAATCTCTTATGGGAAACTATAATAATCTTTATTTTCCCTAAAGAACCAAGATTTTTGAAACCTTCTTACCAAAAAATGTTCAATTACCTAAAAATAATCCATGCTATGAATCATCCATGTTTCTAGAGATGGAAAATAATATTATATGTATTGTTGCATTCTCGTTAGGTTATTATTCTGATTAATGGGTTGATGATGTTATAATTGGTTTTCTATCATTCTTGTCAAAAAATGAAAATCATTCTCTCATCTTCAATTACAGTGAATTTATGGAATATTCAATTTATCGGCAATTCATAAAGTTTTCTACAGGAGGAGTATTCAAATATGCCTATGTTTTGGTATATTTGTTTCTATTTTATCAGACAGACAGATTCTCCTTTCCTTTACAAAAGATGGACAGCTAAGGGAATCCATAGTCAGTAATCCACAAGACATCCTTGGTGAGAAAGAATACCACCGAATACACATTCAATGACTTTGTGGATCAATTTATACATGTATTTTTAAGCCTATTAAAAAGTGACGCAGAACCAAGGATTGGGTCAGAAATAAAAATAATCATGCATCTCAATGAAAAAAATAGAACATGAGATTGTTACATGTACCAAAATTACGCAGATATTAGAGTATATGGCTGTGAGATAACACCATACAGATTTCCCAAGCTTTTTTGTATCTAAATTTTTGCTCTAGAATATATTAGGAAAATTATTAACATGGAAAACTCCATTTTGTAGCAACAAAGAAGAAATCCCAATTTAAAATCAAGACTCAAATAGGGCCTTTTATTTGTAATGCTAAATCAGTGTTGGGCACTAATATGACTCCTAAAACTAAACTTAATTTGACCTTCATTAATCTTATCAACCTGGGATTCGTCTTTTGTTTCAAGGCTATGGGCATAATCTATGCAAGAATAGAGTCTTAGATTACGAAAGAGTGTAAAATAAATACTACAAAAAATTTAGATGAATCATCACCCTAATTCAATTGTTGCATAGATAAATGATAAAAAAAAAATTACTCGTACAATTACAATTTTGTGGAAAAAGACTATTCTAATTCACAAACCATTTTATCTATCTTTCAACAGATCCTACGCATAAGGAAGACTATTAAATCATATGAATGCTTGAAATTCTTACGTCCCAAATATAACTTTTGGAATTCACACACTCACACCTTAAATTTATGCAATACAATCCAATCAGTGATTTGAGGAGATGCATAATAGAATTACAACATACACAATTCAATTGATTATCTACCACAAAATAAGGAAAGTAAATATTAACAAAAATAATGCGAATTTAGGAAAGTAACCAACCAATAATGATACATAACAGATAATAGAAGCTCCGGTGACTCGGCCCACGGTGTCCAGAATTACTGTCTTAGATAAAATCAATATGAAGGGATTAAGGTAAGATCTTGTGCAAATTCATTAACTTCAATGTTTTTTACAAAATAACTTCAAGAATGTTCAAACTTATATTTTTGTATGTAATATAAAGTGAAAGTATAATAATGAAAAGAACAGCCTTTGTATTTTTACTTGTTGGCTTATATATTAAATTTAAAAAACATAATATGGAGCTGAAATATTCTCAGGACTACTCTTTTAACCAAAAGGCCCTACTCTGAAGAACCAGAACTACATGAAGAAGAGGATGAACCCTCACCTCATGAGAATCAACAAACAGATACCTCCTTAGGCACACATGGACAGGAAATGCAAGATCCTCTTGACACCACCACAAAGACTCAGCAAGATATGGTACCTGGAGCACAAGACAACGGGGGATATAAAAGAACACATACACCAGACACATCAGACTCAGATAAGGATATTGGAGCACAAACGAAAGAAAATCAGCTTGTCCTTATCGAGACCGAGCCAACACAAGGTGCTTGGCATAAGGTCGAAAAGAAGAAAGGAAGAAAATCCTAATTGTCTTTCCTTTGTATTTTTATTTGCGGCTACTTTGTATGTCCTTGGGACTATTACCAGCACAATGTAACATGTAATTTTGTTTTCTCATAAATAAAATTACGAATTTTTCCTTTGTGAAAAAAAAAACCAAAAGGCCCTAGAAAAGTAATGACCAATTTTCTCTGAGTTCATTCTCTCACCATGCTCAGACGTAGAGCTCTAGTCTGCCACAAATACGACATCGACTGATCCAATATATTTCTCCAATATCTCGAGGGAACATCAATTGTTCGGTTGGATTGATATGCATAAAAATTTACTCAAATTATAACCTTTTTGATATCTAAAAATGTCAAATTAATTAAGCTATCTTCGACTGGATTTCATTATCCTTTTTCTCTTAGATCATTGAAAATTCAGGGTAAACTACTTAAAAACATAAAAATTATTAAATAAATAAGTAGAATAACTATACCATTTGCATGGGCGAAGATTATCCCACAACTTACCTTATTTCACGTCCTCATGCAAAAAGATGATTAGCATGTCACAAATTTAAATAATAAACTAGGTAAGAACATTCACCACACTGCTGAAATCCATTTTTGTTCTGAAGAACCTTGAAAGCCTCACTTTCTTCTCCCTCAGAGAGTTGATATTCAATATTGTAACCATCTAGAGGATACTAGATAACAGGGCATTTGTACTGGCACCCAATTCAAGTGGGTCCTTTAGACAGAACCATACGACTATATTGTTGCATTCGATTAGTTGTTGCCTGAATATTTCTGTAACTAAAAGGCTTTATATTTTTTACCTTATTAGGAGATGATTTCCATCGTTTTTGTGCTGCCTGAAGGACCTCTTATTTACTATATTAAAAATACTCAAGACTTTTTTAAGAACATCTTTACGAATGGGGGCCAAAGTAGAACCAACCCAAGGTCATTGCATGAACCTTTTATGCTTTATAAAATTTTGTAGTGGACTGTTAGGTTTTGCTATGGCCCAAAGGTCTAAACCAGTCTCCCTTCTTTGGAATATGTTATATCCCTTATACCATTTGATATTATTCCTATTAAATTATATAAACTCTTGGAATTGCACATCCCCAATGAAAGGACTAGGGTTTCCATCCCTCTATTCTTCTCGAAATAAGTTATGCATGTAGAGTTCACATAAGAAATACCTGACAATATCCTCCTGTTCTCAAAAACACTTGATAAAATAAAAAATAGTAATGAACTCAAAAGGCTGGCTAGACCATATGGCTTTTACTTTCAAAATATCGTTCAAGTAGAAACAGGACATAGTTTTTAGCTTGAGATCTACAAGACAACGCATCAATGTACACATAACATATTTCCTTGGTTTTCTCCAGATATTTTTGGAGTTGTCCTCATAATTTATCTATTTTATTTTTCTCCATTCTGAGTTCAACGTAGGTTTCATCTTCTGTAGCAGCCAATGATTTTTACTATTGTAGCAACTCTTGGTGTTATGTGCGAGGTATTACTTCCTCTAGGTATCGTTTCAAAAAAAAATTATGCCTTTCCAATTCCTTGTTTAGTACTTGTATGGTGGTATCCTTGATCAGGTTAGAATAAGGAAGCACTACTTCATTTTGTGTAGCCTTGTTGGTAGTCATCAATAGGTATTTCTGGCTTGTTTCCTCAAATGTAACCATAGAAAGGTTAATGCTTTTTTGAATTTCTTCATGATTTATAGAAATTCCTTCAATTTTATTTCTCGCATGATTGATAGGAATACCCTCACTTTGGACTCCAACTATCACAGTTTTTATTTTCTTTCTGTAATGTCCCCTATAGTTCTAAGCCATTTTCTCAGTTGTTCTATCCTTGTTCATAGTTTCATATTTGCTTTCTTCAATATCTTTATTCTGTTCCTATATTTTCCTTTCAACCCTTTAATAGGTTCTAAAATTGGTACTGTAGATAGAGATGGAATAATATTGACATTTTCATTAACAGGAGGGACTTCAAATTCTTTATAATTTTCATCAATAAAAACTGTAGCATTTGAGTTATCTTTATATTTCTGATTATCAGGGGTCATCGAAATGGTCCCTTCTCTAGAGGAGACTGAATATATCATAATTTTGGTAGATTCTTCTAAATGTTCCTCACTATGCATGCTTGATGAATATGGAAATATTTCATTATTATTATAATTAGGGGTAGAAGCTGAAAATTACCAGCTAGTTCAGATGGATTCTCAAAACAAACTTCATTCCCTTCAAAGGATAAGAGGGTTCCCATATTTTCAAAGACTTGGGCTATTTCCTCTTCAAAAATTCGAGGTGAGTTAACCTTTTATTCCATAGGGGGTTCTTTAGATGGCTCATTTTCTGACACATGCTCAACAAACCCTATAGGCTACTTTTCCCTGGCTAGTCTTTCAGACCTTCTATGCTTATTCGGCAAAGAAACTATGATAGAGGCTAACCTCTTCTCAGCTCTAGTCAAGTTCTAGAAAACTGGGGTTTGACTATCCCTTTCCTCTCTTGGATGACTGTTTACTATTTCAGCGGGAGAATTTTCCTTGTCCAGCTGAATGTTTTCTTCCTCACGCATTTCTTCCACAAATGGGAGGTCATTAAGTCCCAAGAAACTACCCCAACTTAATTGTGACAATGCAAATTTCCTAATTAATATCAATTTTGTCAAAAAGTCGTGATTGACTATAGCACTAGGGTTCTTATCTCTACCCAATCTACTAACAACTTCATGTAAAAGGTGATTTAAAAAGAAAGGCGTGTTTAGGACTATATTCTATTTTAAAGTTGCCAATAGTTTGAGATGGCGTGGTCTTACCTCGTCATGGCAGTCGTCACTTGTAATGTACCTCTCGACTATGTCTAAAACCTCCTGCCATGGTTCTCCAAATGAAGCGGGGTGGAATCCTTTTCCTTTGCAGACCAATTTCTCACAAGGTTCTGTAAACAATTCCATCACACTTTGGAGTCGAGTATGTGTGTCTATCCACTACTCTCCTTCCGTGGAGATTCGTGTACCTTCTACCAAGATCATTTCATTGACTATTGTTTGCTTACCCTGAACCATTTTGAATTCATTACTAAAATTCTCTAAAAATTATAAAGCCACAACATTATCAAATTCATGCAATTGGGTGAAGTATTCAAGCCAACCCACCCTTTCTAATATTCTTCGGGCTTTCTTAGTCACCCATAGTGTAACAATCTCACTTCAGATGGATTTACCCCCCATTGTTGCTGATTTGAAAGATATTATTGCAAACAAATTATATACAAATTTGTTTCAATCAAGAATTATTCTAATAAAATGAGAAATATGCCAGAGTAACATCGTCTAGTGTGCTTTTGTGTGACGTAAATTGCCATATTTTTTTATTGTTCTTATTCACGTCATGCACATGTTATGCCTTACCTCCCTCCAAAAGGAAAGGTCGACCACGACCGGTAGAGTTATGGAAAATAAATTTTCACACGAAAGAAGTCATTACCATGAAGGGGAATGGTCAAATCAGGCGCAGCCAAATGGAAGAAATAATTAATTGTCATATATGCATGAATTTATGATGTAGGGTAATAATTAGGTACTTTTTTTTAAAAGCGTAATGATAACAATATAACATGTGTAAAAATATTTCACTTTTTTTTTTTTTAATAATAACCTTTGAAGAGCATAAAAGCATATATCTTCCAACATTCCTTTATAGGTAAAATTCATATTACGAAGGTTTGAACGTTTAGATTTTTTTCATGAAATAATTGATATATCACCTCTAGTTTTTTTTACAAGGATAAGTGTAGATATTGATGATGGTGATACATTTATTAAAAAAATGGAGGTCTAACAACATAAACATGATAAGACAATTCAAGATATATTCCAATGCCACAGGTAGAGCCATTGTTGCAAGAATGCATTCATAGCCTTGATAGTGTTTCCTTTTTAACGTATAGATGATCCAGTGTCCTATGAATGATATATAATATTATTATTTTAAATGATTCTTCTAAAAAAAGGTCATTATTTTGGCACAGTGACTAGAAAGCAACAATGCCACTCACTAGATCATAACAAAGTGAAAAATTCAGCTCGTGATGAGACCTCTCGTCCTTTTGACACTAATACCAAAGGCCATTACCCTAGTTTGGTAGAAATAATGGGAATCTCAATTATGTTATTTTCCTATGATCATGGTAGGTTGGTTGATGATGAGACCCCCTATCCTCATGAGGAAATCTAACTTTAAGTGACATGTTTTTGAGAACTGACCTTTTTATCATCGATGGTGGCTCATCAACTCCTTAAGAGTTTAAGGATGGAGTAAGCAAGAAAGAGAATGCCAAATAAAGTATGTGTAAGTCCTTTTCTATGTTCAAATAAAATCACCATTTAAATATGTAAAAAAAAGATAAAACTACCGTGGTGGTGATAGATCATGAACATGACACAAAAATGTCCACTTTGGAGATTCCGAACTCAGAAACTCACAACTCTCACCACAGAAATCTAAAATCTACAATTTATGATTCTTCTAGAAAAATGCGAATATACGGAAAATATTTAAATTGAGAGGATGTGCTAGAGGAAAAATAATGTTCTCCATAGGATGATAGATAAGATGTTATTATTGAAACCATCAAAGATAACAATAACCAACAATTAAAGGAACAACAGTTGTACCAAAGGGAACAACAATCGTACCAAAGAGAACAAAAGTTGTAATAAAAAGGAACAAAAAATGTGATAAAAGGGAACAACAACTGTACTAAAAGGAACATCAATTGTGCCAAAGGGAACAACAATTGTGATACAAGGGAACAAGAATTTTGCTGAAAGGAACACCAATTGTGCCAAAGGGAACAACAATTGTGATAAACTGAATAAAAACTGTGCCGAAATGAACAACAATTGTGCCAAAGGGCACAACAACTTTGATAAACTGATCATAAACTATGTTGAAAGGAACAAAAATTGTGCCCAAGGGAATAAAAATCCTAATAAAGGGAACAAAAAATGTGTCGAAGGCAACAACAATTATGTCGTAGGGAACAAAAACTACCTTAAGGTATTTTATCCCATTTTTTTCATGAACAAAAGGAAAAGGAGAGAAAAAATAAAGAAAGGAAGAAAAAAACTTAATCACTCTAAAGAAAATATATACATTATATACAAAATGATAAATAAAATCATATTTTATAAATATGGAGCTACTGGGTTGCTACCCCAATCAGCTATAATCTGGAAAGTAGGATCATTAATTATCTAATGATAGAAGGACTCTTTCATGAGCGGTTGGTGGTAGAGGCGTAATCGATGTCAATTTAATACAAAAGAGGTACCAGAACCATCAATAGTGATTAGAGTTATGGTACCATTATTGTGAACTTATTTGATTTCATATGGCTCGAGCCACCCTGTCTGTAATTTCCCTCGATAATCTTGGAACCTGGAATTATATAGCAATGCACAGTTTCCTTTTTGGAATTATTTCTTTTTAATCAGTTGATCATGCCATTTAGCTCTTTGTTGTTGTATAATAGTAGTGTTTTCGACAAAAAATAGACGTGCTTCATCTAACTCATTAATTTGTTGTGGGTGCTAGGTTTGTGCTTCTCTAATATCCAATCCAATCTCCCTTGTAGTGTTGAGAGTTTTTATTTCAAATTCTATTGGAAAAATTGGTTCTTTGTTGAAGACAAGGTAATTTGGTGAGTGACCAGTAGTGTTCTGTCATGTTGTCCGATAAGCCCATAGGGCTTCTGGAAGCTTGGTTGCCCAATTTCGACGATTTGCGGATAATATTTTAGTTAAAATTGCCTCCACAACCTTGTTAGTACTTTCCACTTGTCTGTTTTTCTGGGGCTGACATGGAGAAGTAACTCTATGCTTAATATGATAGTTCTGAAGAGTGACCGAAAGATTATGACATGTAAATTGTGGCCCTCCATCTATTTTTACTTCCCTTGGTAATCCATATCGCACAGATAGGTCAAACGGGAAATTAATCACTGCCTCCTGTATGGCTCTTGGAAAAGCTACTTCTTCGACCCATTTAGTTACGTAATCCATGCAAACCAATATGTACACTTTATGATCTAATGGTGGGTTGAAGGGGCCGACAAAATCCAACGCCCATATTTGAAATGGTTCCACTAGTACTTGTGGTTTTAAGGGAATTTAGTCAGCTTGGCTAGGATGACCCATATGTTGATAGCTATCACATGCTTGAACATACCCTTTTGTGTATTTAAATATTGTGGGACAAATATAACCCATATGAAGAACATTATCTCCAATTCAGCGGTTATCAAAGTATCCTCCACACGGTTTGTCATGGAAATCCCTTAGAATGTCATAAAATTCATGCTCTTTGATGCACCTTTGGATTTGAAAATCAAAACTGAAGTGGGTAAGATAACCATTGATCCACGAAAACCATGCATTGCGTTGTATGATCAATTTCATTTTCGTGGTGATAGGTGTGTTGGAAATTTCCCTAATACTAAGTAATTTTCAACATCAACATACCATGGTGTTTTTACTGTCATAGTGAATAGATGTCCATCCATAAATTGGTAATCTACTAGTTGATCATCATATCATTTAGGTACTCGAGAGAGGAAATCTACTGCAAAGTTTTCTTTTCCAGATCTATTCTTAATGGTGATTTCGAATTCCTGCAACAACAATAACCATCGGGTCACCTGGCCATTGGTAATGGTTTTATTAGCTAAATATATGATAATAGAGTGATAAATGCACATAAAAAATCTATAGCCTATTATATAATGTCATAATTGATCGATAGCATGTATAACAGATAAAAATGATTTTTTTGTTACTATATATTTAACTCAACAAGATTGAGGTTTTTGTTGATATAGTAGATAGCATAAGGTTTCTTGGCTTCTTCTTGTCGAAGAATAGTGCCTATGGCTGTGTCCGATGCATCCAAGGATATGTGAAAAGGTAACTCCCAGTTTGTTCCTCTTAATAATGGCATTGTTGAAACGAGTTTCTTGAGATCTTCGAATGCAACATCACAATTGTCATACCATTCAAATTCGACATTTCATATTAAAGTAAATAAAGGTGCAACTATCTTTGAAATTTTTTCTATAAATCTGTGATAATACCCTGCATAACCAAGAAAAATACATACCTGAGTTTGTGTGCGGGGTGTGGGTAACTTAAGGTTTACCTCAGTTTTTCTTGGATCCACTTAAATCCCTGCAGCATAAATATAGTGCGCTAAAGCTAAACCTTTAGGCATCATCATATGGCACTTTTGATTGCTTAAACACAATCTTGTAGCAATACATCATTCAAGGACATTTTCTAAATTTTTCAGAGCTTGATCAGAGTCATCCGCAAATGGGGTGAAATCATCCATATACAACTCAAGTTCTTCATTTATTAGGTCGGAAAAAGTACTCAATATTTCTCTTTGAAACATCGTTGGAGCATTGCACAGTCAAAAGGGTAAAACTCTGTATGTGAATGTACCCTATGGGTAGGTAAATGTGGTTTTATCTTGATCTTCCAGAGCAATATTAATTTTATTGTAACTATTGAAACCATCTAGAGAATAAAATAATTTCTTCCCACCTAAAATATCAAGGACTTAGTGTATGAAGCGAAGGGGAAAACTGTTTTTTGGGTAGCTTTATTGAGTTCTCTATAATCTACAAAATTTTTCCATCTCCTATTATTATTAGG
This sequence comes from Pinus albicaulis, assembly GCA_034641835.2. Taxonomy (NCBI): domain Eukaryota; kingdom Viridiplantae; phylum Streptophyta; class Pinopsida; order Pinales; family Pinaceae; genus Pinus; species Pinus albicaulis. The sequence continues at coordinate 959,969,488 of CM076583.1, read as the reverse complement.
GATGAATACTAATGGGGAAACCCATTGGAAATATGGAATTGGGTATACGAAATTTACATCTAGAAATTTCTGCAATTCTTGTTTCACAATATCCTTGAGGTGCATATTCAACCTCCTCTAGGACTGCTGGATAGGACGAGCACATTTTTTGATATAAATGCAATGGATGCATAGCTGTGTGCCAAGACCTTTCATGTATAAATATTCCCCAGAAAAAGCTTGCTTGTATTTACGCAGAACCCGAATTAATTTCTACTGCTGATGTTTTTCTACACCAACATTAATATTAAGGGTTTTTCCTAGTTCTATTTCCATTGGATTTTTGTTATGGACAACAGTTGTGGGAATATGATTGTCATTTAAATTTTCTAAGGAGTCTCATTGTGCATCATTTTCAAGCATATATTTTAGCATTTTGTATGTTGGGTTTCCAATAACAACTAGTTTATTGATGAAGCTATTGATTACATCGCCTTCTAATTTATTTTTAAGTCCCAGAGCTTCATCTAAGGGAAGGGGAGAGCACAAAATTTCTTCTTGATATCTAGGTGGTCATAACTGAAAATTTATAGCAGGCGGACTAGGTTTAGCAGCAAGATATAGAATAATATTTTTGACATCGTTTCCATTTGAAATCGTCATGTTTCTAGTTTGACATCCTATATATGCATCTATAATTTCCAACCATGGTCTTCCTAGTATTAACGAATGTCCACCTAGTCTACTTCTAGGGTTGATTACTAGGAAATCTAGAGGATATTCCCAGGAGTCTATAGAGACAGTAATGCCTTCCAAAGTTCCTTCAAGCTTGACCACCAACCTATCAGCTAATTCTATTAGGTTCAAGGTTGGTTTTAAAGTTGTAATCCCCAAAACATTATAGGTTTTGTAGGTCATAAGGTTAATAGTTGCTCCTAGTTCTACCAATGTGTTTGGAAAAGTGTAGCCTGTATTTGGATAGTTACGACCGGACTTCATGGATCTTCATATTTGATAGGAAGTTGTTTTCCTAAAATAAGGTCAGATAATGTTCCTACAATGTGAACTATGGGTGGATATTTTAATTTTCTCTTAGGATTTTCCCACATAATTCCTTTATCATTTTGGCATAAATTGGGATATCTCGTATAGTCTGCAGGAGTGGAATTTTTATACACAATTTTTTCAATTCCCCTACAATATCAAACTCAGGTTAGATGGTTGGTTTAGTAATCGCGAGTCTCTCAAGGAATGAAAGGGAAGTAGTTATGAATTTTTTAGATACTTGTTGCTCAATTGTGTTTCCTGTTGGTTCTATTTCTGAAATAACCACAGTTGAAGGATTTATCATAGTTTTATTTTCTTTATTGTTTTATTTTTCTCGATCATTTTGATTTTCTTCAAGAGAAATAATATGTCTAGATCTTAGCTGAAGCTCATTTCTTCCTAAAGGGTTTATTTCATAGACCCGGTTTTCAACGATTCACACATATTGGAAAAGTCTATTGTTGGGGTTAGGATTTGGCTGAGCCAATAGTTTAGGGCACATCGGAGGTTGAGGATTCAGAGGCGACTGAAATGGAGCTTGCGGTGTAGGTTGAGATTGAGGAATCGTCCCTAGGGGTGGATTTACTAATCTCATAGGGTGCTACCAACTTTGAGGCCACATTGAATTCTGCACAGGCATAGTCGACCATTGCGAGGGATAGGAATTAGTAACTGGATTCTACCATAATGGGGTAGGATATTGTGAATTTTCCATCCTGATCTAGAAAATGATTGATTCTGCCATGGTGATGTAGAATATGATTGGGATTTCCAGGTGCGATTGAAGGGTGATTGTCCCTACCACGCATTTCCAAGATTCGGTTTTGGAACATACCATCCAGAATAAAATAAGGAAGGGTCTTCCATCATAACTTAAGGTCGTGATTTCCATTGTCAACGTTGAGCCATTAGGTATGCATCTTCTGTTTCCTCCTCGACTTCTTTAAATACAACTTTTAATCCTGGGAGTGACAGAGACTATTATGTGCAATATCTTGCATAGATTGTAAGACAAATAGATCCGGAGACTATTTGTAAGACAAGACATAAACGGTTCTAGAAGTGAGAAGGGCTCTCACTAAAAGGAATCTAATGCTGTAATTGGAAAACAGGTGCCACAATTTGGAATCAGGAAGCCAAAAATTCCATAGAAAATTCTTTATGTTATACTAAAAAGGGCTTCCTCGGTGAAAGGGAATAGGAGATTAATTGATTAATTTAGAAGAATATCAGCATAATATTTATTCAATTGCTAAGGATAAATCCATATTTTCAAAGATAAAGGTCACAATCACAGGAAAAACTTTTATGGAAGTTCGTAGTTATGATTTACTTATCAAGCATGATATAAGTCATTTTTTTTAAGCCTACTTTCGAAAAATACACTGAGGTAGATGAGACATTCAAAAAATTAGTCAAATACACAGTTCTAGATAATTAAGCATGGGATTAATTGTGTAAATTACTGGATTGAATGAGCCTGCAAGTATCAACAAAAAAACAACAACACAATCAGGCTAGATCAACACCATAATTCTCGAAAATAGTGCCAACAACTTTAACAGTTTTATTTTACTATAGTTTTGCATTATTTTTGTAAAAATAGTTCTAGATATGTTCAAAATAGATCTAGATATCTTTAAGAAAATTGTATCAATACTTTAGTAGTCGAATTGTAAAGGGTTTAACCTTGGGATGAGCTTTTAAAAGCATAATTGTATCAATCTGAAGTTGCTTTAAATTAATGAAAGGATTCTCAGTTTTCTTCAAAACAACTTGTCATCTTGTGAGTTCTTCTTAGTTATCCATTTCATTTTGTTGTTTTCTACATGCGTTTAATTTTTATGAAGAAATCTAGGTAAGGTGTAGTTGAATGCCAACTTATTTTAAATCCCCTGTTAAGTATAAAATATTACAGAGATTAGCTTATTGGGCTGTCTGTCCTAATAGCTCATCTACATTAATAAATTGTCACTTCATGAAATTAGATGCATTTTGTTGGGCGGTGAAAATAGTTTTCTTGCAAATTTTCCTTATGATTAAATAAATGTCATGTTTGAATATTTAGATAGTCATAGCCTCTTACACTTATGCCTTACAACCCTTTGTAAATATAAACTAATGTCAAGAGGTAAAGAATCAAACCTTTCTTAATATTATGATCAATTAAGATTCAACACCTGCTCAAATATGCTTAAAAAACTGGTCATCCAAAAATAAAAAAATAAAAAATATTTTAGGTGCTTTGGCATATTTACCTAACCTAGAGTCATCTCAAAGGTACAACAATGACCATGGTCAGGAAGGATGATTCTCAGAATCAGCCTATCGACCATGGCAGCTTGGCTGCCCAACCTAGCGAGTGCAACACCCACTACTACCTAGCTCGGAAATCGAGCAGCTGTGGTCGATGGGCCAATTCTGAGGATCGGCCTTGCTGCTCATGGCTGCTTGGTCGCCAGGCTGGGTGGCCATGGGAGCTGCACATGCAACTGCCATGGCTGCCCAACCCAGTGATTACGTGACCTTGAGCTTTGTAGACTGATTCCGAGAATCTACTTGCCAATCCTAGGGCCATTAGGCTAGGCAAGCCAAGCTTGATTTTAATTTTTTTATTTAATTTTATTTATTTTTTAATAATTATATTTTTTAAATTATATTTTTAAAAATTTTAAACTTTTTTTAAAATGTTATTTTTTTTTCTTTATTCTAATTTTGTTTTTTTTCTGTGTTTTTTACATTAATTTTAATATTTTTTACTTTTTATTTATTTATTCTATTTTTTAACTATCTACCTTTTTTTTGGTTAATTTTCTAACCTTTCTTTGTTTTATATTATGCTTGTTTAGATTTTTTTTTTTGTATTTTTTTATATAGTTTTTTAAATGTTTCATTCTCTTTTGTATTTTAAAGAAAAAAATTATCTTTTACAAGTTATTTTTGTTTTTTTAACATTTTTAATGTATTTTTTGTCTCTCTCTCTCTCTCTCTCTCTCTCTCTCTCTCTCTCTCTCTCTCTCTATATATATATATATATATATATATATATATATATATATATATATATATATATATATATATATATATATTTTACATATTTTAAATGTTATTTTTATTTTTTTATTTTGGAGAAAAAAATTAAAATTTCATTATAAAAGAAACATTGCAAAGAAAAACAAAAAAACAAATGTTTCGAAATCTCTTAAAAAACTAATATCATAGGATGAAAAATGCTAAGAGACATAAGACAACTTGAAAATTTCTTAAATAATCAACATTTAAAAAAAATTTGTGTATACTTAGGACATAAGAACATTTAAAGTGTAAAATATCCTTAAAAAAATAAACGTTGATGCTTTTCAAAATATGCATGAAAGTCTTCAACATTTAAAAAAAAATATTGAAACTTAATATATTAGAAAATTAAGTGTAAAAAATAAGCCCTCTAAAAAAATGGGTCGATGTTGCATTAACACTTTTCAAAATCAACATGAAAATCAATGACATTATATATATATATATAGATATATATAAGAAAATTTAAAGTGTGAAAAATATGCTCCAAAAAAATTGTAAAAAAATGGGTACTCGTCTGAGTTTCCATTTGAAAGTTTACATTGTTATTGATGTTAAAGTTGATGAGCACATTGAATATAAAGAAAATCAACCTGTAAATATCATCTCCAAGGATATAGTCAATAAGGAAGAGAAGGTTGATGAGCCATTTTCAAATGAAGACATTGGAGAACCCCTCAGTCCTCAATCCAACTATCCTACAAGATATGTGCAAAAACACCACCCAGCTGACCAAATTGTTGGTGATTTCAATTGAGGTGTTCAAACAAGAAGAATGTTTTTGAATCCCCCTACTCAAGTTCATGTCATTTTCTTATCTATGATATAACCAAAGGTTTTTTCTTAGGCCAACCAAGATGAAAATTGGTTAAAGACCATGCATGAAGAGCTTGATAAGATTGAGAGAAATCAGACTTGGGAGCTTGTTCCTAGACAAAAAAACAATAATTTGATTGCCATGAAGTGGATATTTAGGAACAAATTGAATGAACATGGTGAAGTGATAAGAGAAAAGGCAAGCTTAATTTTCAAAGGTTATGCACAAAGTGATGGTTTAAATTTTGATGAAACCTTTGCTCCTATTCCTCAATAAAAGGAAATTCATATGTTGTTTGCCGTTTTTAGTTTCAAGAAATTCAAGATATATCATATGGACATAAAATAAGACTTTTTAAATGTGGAGTTGTAGGAAGAAGTTGAAATTGAACAACCAAATGGTTTTAGTTGTCACCTAATACTGGCTATGTTTGCAAGCTAAAAAAGGACTTATATGGTCTACGACAAGCCCCAAGGGCTTGGTATTTCAAGTTGGATGGTTATATTCTCAAGTTTGGTTTTAAAAGAGGCACACCTGATATTAATGTGTATGTAAAAACTAATGATGGAAAATTATTAGTGGTGCTTTTCTATCTTTATGATATTATTTTTTCCAGTTATTTAGAATAACTAATTTTTCAGTCTGCAACGGATATTAAGGCCAAAATTGACATGTCTATGCTTGGATAATTTTCATATTTCCTTGGTTGTAGATTATAGAATCTTCCAAAGGAATATTTATATCACAAAGCAAGTATCTCAAGGATATTTTGAAGAATTTGGGATGGATTAATGTTCTTTGGTAAGAATTCCAATGGTTACTTGATGCAATCTCAACAATAATAATAAATCACCAAAAGTAGATCAGAATTTACATAAATCTATAATTGGAAACCTCCTATATTTGATAGCCTTAAGACCAGAAGTCATGAAGGAAGTTCATATTTTTGGAAGCTATTAGGTAGCCCCTAAATATAGTCATATTTTAGCGACCAAGAGGATTCTCAAATATTTAAGGGCCACAATGGATTGCGGAATTTGGTACTCATGAGGTAAATATTTTTGATTAATTTTTTTACTGATGTTGATTGGGTAGGTGATATAAATAATCGAAAGAGAACTAGTTGTGGTGCTTTGTTTCTTTGTGAATGTATTGTTTCATGGTTGAACAAGAAGCAAATCTCAATTTCTCTCTCTACGGGTGAAGTAGAATACATAGCAGAAAATTCTTGTTGCACTCAACTATTACGGATGAAACATAGTTTACAATATGTATAAGGGTTATATGATCAACCTATCCCAATCATATGTGATAATAAAAGTGAAACTAACATGCCTAAGAACCCTATTTTCCATTTAAAGACAAAGCATATTCCAATCAGGTACTATTTCTTAAGATATAAAGTTGCAAATGAGATTTTCAAGTTGGAGTATGTACCTAAAACGGAACACGTAGTTGATATATTCATCAAAACTCTCCTAGGAGATCAATTTGAGTATTTATAAAGGCAAAGATTCATATTTATTCCTCTTTAATCCCTCCACTAGATCTTCCTTAATAGGAAGAAAGATATCCAACAAGTAATTAACATATAAAAATAAAGTTTCCATGTCGAAAAGACCAAGAATGCAGGGAGATAAGTTGCAGGGAAATGACGTTTTTCTCTTTTCGATTGATTTAAAACAGGGGGAAGTGCACTAATGTGAGAGGAATATCCAAAGGAGGAGAAGTATGAGAAGTAAGAGAAGTAAGAGAATTACATTTTGGTTTTATTCTTGTGTTTTTTTTGTTTCCATCAATGTAAAAGGGGGGAAATGTTAAATATAAGTTGTCATTGACGGAAAAAGCATTGATGGGTAAAATAAGAATGATCAAGTTGGAGAGACTTTAGAAAACCAATTCTAGTTCGATAGATCATATCAGTAGCCCTTGGTAACAATTCAGATGGGTAAAACTCAGAAAATATCTTTCCAACAGTATATGGAAGGTCAAAAGAAGCCTCCTATATTGAAAGTCATTGATGGTCAAAGTTGTGAGCGTAAAAGTCAAAGTTTGAGGCCCCTTAGCATAGTTAGTGTAGAAGGTTAGCCACATGGGCCCATGACTAGAAAGAAGGAATAGGCTTGTGAATGGAACCATAAAATATTAGGAGGGACAACTCACCCTGATAAATGTTCCTTGGAAGTTACAAAGATAAGTGAAATTTTGAAGCTTGAGGATGAGATAACATTGGGAGGGTGCGAAGAAAGAAAATTTAGCAGTGGAGAGAGGACGTGATTGGTGCAAAACAACACAAGGAAGTTCGCATAGACATACCACCCTGGAATACCTTCTTCAGAAGAACCAAAGCCAGGTGCAAGGTGAAATTCATTGGATAACGAAGTGTTGCGAGTACGCGGATAGGTGATGTAAGCATCAGAACAAGGTATGAGTGGTACACAATAGAGTATTCGCTATAGCCACATCACCCTAGAAGGTCTGACCTCAGAAGAGCAGAACTTGGAATATCTTTGAAGGCTTTGTTGTGATAGGGCATCGGGAAAATGTGGAATGCTTCACGCCAGAGTGGAATTTAAGTGGACCAATGAAAAATAGTGTGCAAGGTGGGCCCATATAAAACAACACCCTGGGAGATCCAAATTCAACAAAAGTATAATTATCCAATGATCGAAAAGTTGGGCGAATGTGGAATCCAATTGCTACAATGGTGAGTTTTAATTGGTGGAGCCACACATTGTAGAGGAGGCCATGAGATGCTTAAGAAACAACCTGGACATAACTAAAAGAGGGAGATAAATCCCCTATATAAGGAAAAGCTTCTATAAAATAAACACAAGAAACAACTAAGGAATGAATGGCAATGATGGAAAATTTCATCCTTAGGTACTATAGAGAACGTTATTTTAGGGGGGAGATCAACCAATTCCTCATCCAATTGATGAGGCTTCAAAGGTTAATTCCATTTCTTATTATCAGAAAAGGAAATCTATTGTCTGGAGAGCATAAATGAATTAAAAAGTAGCCATAAATAGTGGCTTTCTTTTCGCATTTGAGGAGATTTTATTTGATGCTACAAAGGTCTAGATGACTATCGGTAGATATATACATCTCACATTATGAACTAGACAATGAAAAACAATGGGAAAAGGAAAATTATAGTATCTGAAAGAGAAATTAGCTTCACTCCAACATAAGGTTAAATTCTATAAAGGCGTTGGAGGTGTTATCAATCTTGTAGAAGATGCAATGGAAGAAAATAAAAAGTACTAATAAATCCAAGACACATTTCTATAAAGGTCAATCAAATTTCAGGAAAAGACACTCTAATTGTATGTGGAACATAAAGTAGTACCTCAATTGAAGGAAAGAGGTTATAGGGTTCTAAAACAAACATATTTTATTGGTGATATTCATAAAGCCACGGGTGAAGAATTACATGGAATCAACATCTTAACTAATGGAAGTGTGGGTATAATTTAAATGGCTCCCAAATGTGGTGTGGACCTCCTTGAATAACTAGCAGGGCTTATGCAAGAAGAGTAGTCAACATGTCTTAAAACATGGTAGAACTCAACAAATTAGTGACTAATCTCCAAATTACATCCCATTGAAACCATTTTGGAAAAATTCAAGAAAATCACTTATCAAAATCAACAAGCCATCAAATAGATAACATTTATAAAGTGCAAACAAGTTAAGAGGTTTGAAACCATTGAAATTAAAGGTGCTAATAGAATTTAGCAGCTAATGCACAAATATAAGTTTATACTTAATGTTATAGAGAAAGCAGGGAGAACCTAAGAACACCAATGGCCAAAAATAAGATTATTTAAAATATTCACGTTTACGATTTTAAATAATCTTATTTTTGTTCCTTGGTGTTCTTAGATTCTCCCTACTTTCTCTATAAAATTAAGTATAAACTTATATTTGTGCATTAGCTACTAAATTCTATTAGCAACTTTAATTTCAATGGTTTCAAACCTCTTAATATGTTTTCACTTTATAAATGTTATCTATTTGCTGGCTCGTTGATTTTGCTAAGTGATTTTCTTGAATTTTTCCAAAATGGTTTCAATGGGATGTAATGTGTCGATTAGTCACTGTTTTGTTGAGTTTCTACCATGTTTTAAGACATGTTGACTACTCTTCTTTCATAAGCCCTGCTAGTTATTCAAGGAGGTCCACACCACATTTGGTAGCCATTTATATGCTATTCACACTTCCATTAGTTAAGATGTTGATTCCATGGAATTCTTCACTCGTGGCTTTATGAATATCACCAATAAAATATGTTTGGTTTAGAATCCTATAACCTCTTTCCTTCCATTGAGGTACTACTTTATGTTTGACATACAATTAGTGTGTCTTTTCCTTAAAGTTGATTAACCTCTATATAAATGTGACTTTCCTAATGGTGGACATGCAAGGTCAAAGAAACGAAAGTCACCTATGCCATCTTAACTCAAACATTGTTAACTCTTTCCAAGATTAGTTTTTCTAATGAATATGGTTTTTTTGGTAAATTGTAATCATAATTAATAGAAGGTCCACCCTCAGGAGAATGGGATTTTCAAGGAATATGATTTTTCTAAAATATAATTCAATAACTATTTTTGAAAGCTAATCTGCAACCTCTTCAAGAGCCATAGGTTTGTTCAATCTCTTGGATTGAATTCATTTTCTTGTGGATTTTTTTGCATACGTGGTAACATCCCCAGTGCTTCTAATAATATTGTGTTTGCAATTTGTATTATTCCTCTATTTCATGTATATATTACTTTAATGGTAAAATATGCATTTACTAATTTACCAAATGGGATGCCTTAGAATTATTTAATTTCTATAATGAGTGGCTATTTCTCTCTTTAATTAAGCATTTATTTTCTTTATGGTTCATCCAGTGATTCACCTTATGGATGAAGTATCCCACATGTTTCTATATTATTTTAATTATTTCATGTGTTTTATACAAATTTGTAATGATTTTTTCTCATACCTGGACCTATAGTGAGTTTTTTCTTTTGGCATGCTAATCAACTTAAAAAAATGGGAAAATAGATAAACTATAAACAAGAAATATTAATCACTAAAGATAATAAATGAGTAGCCCAAATTTTATTTATGGAGAATAACTCCAAACTAAAAGAACAAAATTTCTAATTAGGATTCTTATTTTTGTTTGATCCATGTTCTCAAGACAAGAATTTGGCTACCTCAAAGGTTTGATTGGACTATGATCTAGGATGACCACAATGGGGACCTTCGGGTGGAGATAGAGCACAACCTAGTTTATAATGTTAAAGTTTATAGGAATATAACTATTGGCCTTGTAAATTTGCATTGGAACTACTAAGATCCTATAGATTACATGTGGTAGCATGAGGAAGTTATTAGGCAAGAGTGCCCAAAACGTTTTGTAGATTTTCGATAAACTGAAATGCACATTTTTACCTAGATTCATTATGATTCTAATTTAAAATTAATTGTACTTCTTAGAACTACAATTCTAATACTTCTTATCTATTCTATGATAGATAACTTATATGGAAGTGGGATAGCATGCGACACTGCAATGAAAAGAAGGGGGTATACTTTCAACGGTTTTGAATGAGAGAATGATATTTGGAATTGTTGTAGGATTCAATAAATTATGATGTTATTCAATATTATGATGTAAAAAATTGTATATGTATATATGTATACCAATATGGTGTTATGAACTAAGGAAAATTCTAAATTAAAGGGGACATGAATGTAAAGCACCAATTTTCATCATTGAATTAGTAATGTATAATTGTATATATTAAGAAATGACAAGGTCCAAATGATACAATATGTAGTTGGAATTGTTATGAGTCAATAAATTATGATGTTGCTTAGTAATATGATCTAAAATTTTTGTATATGTATACATGTATATCAATATGGTGTTATGCACCAAGGAAAATATAAAATTAAGCCCGGGAGAGGCAGGGGGGGTGGGGTGTGTAAGCCCCCAATTTTGATCATAGAATTATAAATGCATCTAATTGTATATATTATGAATTACTAATGGCAAAATGATGTGTTATATAAATAATGTATATAGAAAATATTAAAATGAAACACACCCACGGTAACAAGATAGGCATGGATATAATCATACAGAGGTTATGATTCCACAAGAGGGAGGTAAAAAATGGGTTAATCAAAGGGAAACCCACATACTGATAATCGCAAGTCATTTTTCTAAATAAATTGTCCTTACCATGTAATACCCTTTCAATTATTGAATTCAATCATCAAAAGTATGTCTTAGGTTGGTATAAGAGTCATCTCAATTAGTTTTTAAAGCATGAGGATAAGTACACTCATGTAAGAGGTGAGTGAGAGGGTCAGATCCCTTACCTATGACAAGATATTTTAAGTACCATCAACTTTAGAAAGAGTGGGAGTCATGAAACTAGGCATGGAAAATGATATTTGAGTGGAGTGCGTAGGCAGTTACTCAAGAAATAGGAGGTGAGAAAAAGTGGACTAGAGTGGTGGGAATAGAAGGACTCGTAGACTATATGTTGAAGCCATCTCGTTGAGCATGGTAAAAAGGATAGGAGATGTATTTTTATACTTGTGAGGTGTTCTCATTGAGGACTTGTAAAGGATGTTATGAGGAATTTTGCAACAATTTCTTTTCATAGAAGCTCCAACTGATAAATTATTTTCTTGTTATACCATTGGATCCCTAGATGGGATGGACAATTTTTGAGGGATTTTGGTGTAGATAAGGAAATATTATCCCTCAAGTTGTGCATACCAATGGGTATTCTCTGCGAAGTAATTATGATGTATGTATGAGTCACAACAATATGTTTTTATTGGGTATTAAGCTACAAGAGTGTGCAATATATACCCATAGTAGCTTTTGATCTTTGTGGACTCATAGCCTTAGCTTGATGTTGACTTGCTATTGAGAGAATTGGAGTAGTAGAGTCTATTGTTGTGTGGAACATTAAAATCCATAATAGATTGTGTAAATCATTTAAAATATGATTTGTTCATTGTGTAAATGCTATATTGAATATTGTGTTTGATTTATATTTCACATGTTAAATGTTGTTGTGTATATCCAATTAAGTTGCAGACACATTTTGAAGACTTTACTATTAATGTTGTGATTCTATCTTTTATGATGTGCATGAACATTTAGAGAAAAATCGCTACCAAAATCATTTTTGTTATTAACATGACTCAGAAGAGGATATGTTTATGCTACACAAATATACACAATGGGAACTTTTCAAATCTCATTTATGTTAAAACAATGAGAATGATTTATTTAGAATTAAGTCTATGAGGATGCTATCAAGTATGAGTCAAAATGACTTGAAATGAGTGTTTTGAATAACATCCACACCTATGGGAATCAATCACGTGGACCAATTTCCACCAGGGAACAAGGGACTAACTGCCTACTGAAGGTAATGTTCTGGGTTTGGAATTTTACTAATGCTTGTGAGTTTTGGTTTAACAACAAACCTCAACGTGGTATCATTGCATCATCCCAGAAACTCCCCAAGCTACATCAAATGGGAGGTGCTGGACTAATCATTACACCTTTGTGAATCAATCATGTGAACTAACCACCACCTTGTGAAAGGGGGAATAACCACCCACACAAATTATGGATTTGGAAGATTATTAATACCTACGAATTTTGGTATAACGAAAAACCTGAACAAGATATAGCAAATTCATCTTGATTAAACATAAATTTATCTTTTACCTTTCAAACTAAACATAAAAATTAAATTATAATAAAATACTAAATTACTTAGAATGGAAATAACTTAAAATAATTAGGATAGATTCACATTTTCTAAAAAGGTATCTTTCCACGAGATAAGGGTCCAAAGACATTGGCCACAAAATTTTGAGGCCCGCCTCTAGGCAAAGTATCTAAAGTGATAAAACAAAAACATTTATTTAATGTCCTTAGGATGTCCATAAAAAGAATATTTTGGTTGCCATACACTTTTAACCCTAACCTTATTCCAAAATTTAACAACACAATATTTAGTAAAAAAAATAAGTATGCCAATCTTTTAGTAACCTTAACATTTTCAAACAAATTAAATTCTTTATAAAAGTGGGACATATCTCCTCCCAACAAATTTATAGCTTTCACCTCATCCCCAATGGCAAATGATTCCATAACTATAAATTCATAAATTATGTTACCATTATAAATTATTCCCCTTATTCTATTGTAATTTTTCTCGTCCCACAGTCAACTTTAACCAAAAGAACTATGGCAAATGATTCCATAACTATAAATTCATAAATTATGTTACCATTATAAATTATTCCCCTTATTCTATTGTAATTTTTCTCGTCCCACAGTCAACTTTAACCAACTTTAACCAAAAGAACTATGGCAAATGATTCAATAACTATAAATTCATAAATTATATTACCATTATAAATTATTCCCCTTATTCTATTGTAATTTTTCTCGTCCCACAGACAACTTTAACCAACTTTAACCAAAAGAACTATTCTGTCATGGCCCATCTGTCTTTTTCCTCTCCCTATTCCAAGATTGCAAGTGGAGAAACTACATGTCGCAATCAATAAAAAGAAAAATAATGGAACACCTTTACATTACCCCCACAACCCCTTACTCATCATCGTTAGCACTCACCCAATTGAATGCATGCCACATCTTTTCTACCCACAACATCATGCTTTTTGTGGATTGACATACAACAGACGTTTGACAGAGAATTAGGAATTATCTTTTAGTACGATTGTTGAAATATGAATTATCTTTTTAGTACAAGTGTTCCATAGGAGGGTTGGGAAAGGATAAGCTCCATGAAAATGGCAAGCAAGATTACTTTTGCTTTTTCCAATATTCATATATGCATTAAGATAACATGATACTCATCACAAAGTAATCATAACTTACATGTAACAGTTGAAATCCTTCTAGATAGACATCCACATAATCTTCAATCGCTTAATATCAATCTAGAAATATTTAGTTCGAACGAGTTCAAAGAATTAATGAATTAAACTGCATGATTAGCAGTTATATTAATTATTTGTCATCCACATAATATTCAATCTCGTAATATCAATCTAGAAATATTTAGCTCGAAAGAGTTCAAAGAATCAAGTGCCTAGTATGATTAGCAATTATATTAATTATTGGTCATTTACTTAAATTTTAATGGTTTAATATCAATTTTGTTAAGGTTGTTTGAGTAAATTTGATTTTGTCAAGTTATTGGTAGTTTTGGGTTCTAGGTTTATGGTTTATCTGTTATGTAAAATATTTAAAGGCTAGAAAAATGAACATTTATTTTTTAGGTGAGGTATTAGGAATCTTCACACTATCGATTTTTATGTCGTTTGGAGTTTAACCAAGATTCATCATCAAGACCAAACATGCCTAAAAGAGAGAAATGTGGATGGGATAAATACAAGCAGTTGCGAAAGAAGTGAAAGAAAAGAAGAGGCTGACTAGAACAATACCAAGGAAATATTATGTTATGTAAGCTATTTAAACCCTAGAAAAATGAACATATTTTGTTAGAGTTGTTTGACTAAATTTGTTATGTAATATATTTAAAGGCTAGAAAAATGAACATTAATTTATGTGAGTGGCCATGGGGAATGCAATGACGGGCTCTAGGTTTATGATTTATCTGTTACATAACATATTTAAAGGCTAGAAAAATGAACATTAATTTATGTGAGTGGCCATGGGGAATGCAATGACAATGTCTTTAAACACCAACGTAGATTTATGGTTGATCTGTTATGTAATATATTTAAACCCTAGAAAAATGAATTTTAATTTATCTGAGTGGCTATGAGGAACACAATAACTGTGTCTTTAGATACCAACATCTCCTTTGGCAACTATGATTTATCCCATAATATTTATCTCCAATATAACTTATTTAAAAACCAATCAATCTCCTATTAAATCATTTCAATGATTATTGAAATATAAACAATAATATCTATAACACCACCATCAATCAAACAACAGTATCTAGACGCCCTCTATTATCCTAAGCTAGACACTCTCGGTACTCTGTTATCCTAACCTATTTATCTTTAATCTAGAAACCACCATGGGTACTCTGTTATCCTAACCTATTTATCTTTAATGTAGAAACCACAATGGGTGCTCTGTTATCCTAACCTATTTACCTTAGAAGAGTCCAAAGAATTAAACTGCCTCGAATGATTAGCAGTCATATTAATGATTGGAGTGAAGAAAAGTGGAAAATGTTGACAAATTACAGTAGCCTCGATGCCTGTCTGCTTTGCATATTTGATGATGTTGAGAAGACCAAAAAGTCAGTCGTGCCCACTGATGCGTGAAACGAATGAATAAGCGAGACTATTTCCAAGCAGCAAAGTATAACAGAGTGTTCATTGATGCCATGACGTCAAATAGGTTGAAAGAATCAGAGCCCTGGAGAATCTGGTACAACCAGGACATTTTATCTGTTGGCCATTCTTTATATTCTCAAGTTTACTAACAGCTAATACGCTGACTCGTCTCTTCTTCATTCAAAGCAGTCACTACCTCTTTATTCGAAGCCCTTCCAGATTTCACAGAGGCTACTCCTCGACCTTGCTGTGTCTTGAAGCGGATTTCTCAGGAGATTTCTTTTCCTGTGGGCGCCTCCAAACTGCCTTTACCAGTTGAATATGTTCTGTTCCCTGTGCTCATCTATTTAGTAAGAAGCACCGTTTCAATTCTGTCACACGCACCGACTATTCCTTCCTTCCTCCTCTATACTCTGTTTTTTCTGTAATATTTCTCCTGCCTTTAATTATAGTGTCGAAATCGGAATCCCAAGCTGGAGACTTCATGGTTTGCCCCGCCATTTTTCCTTGACCCAATTCGTGTTTCTATACAATTGCAAGTTCTTTTTTTCCAGCAAAATGCAGAGCATTTCCGGGGCCTCATTCTCTGTTCACAGCAGGAGGTTGTTGGAATATCGCAACATATTGCGGCCATCCTCTCCTATCAGTCCGTCAATGGAGAGTCCAGAGAGCTCGCGAGAGATGACCAATGTGGCGAAAACTAGTTTCGACTCGAGTTTAGCAATCATCCTCGCGGCGCTGCTCTGTTCCGTCCTCTGCGCGTTGGGAGTCAGCGCCGTGGTACGCTGTAGACTGCGCTGCAGGCGGTGGCTGTTGGTGTCCGAGCCCTCACTCGTTGTGGGTGTGGAAGGAGCTAACACTGGCATCAAGAAAATCGATGTAAAAGCACTTCCCGCGACTGTCTACCAAAAGGGCTTCTCCAACACAGGTATGGATTGCCCTATTTGTTTAGCAGAATTCGTGGAAGGGGAGAAGGTTAGAATATTACCAGAGTGCTGTCACAGTTTTCATGCGGATTGCATAGACGCCTGGTTGGTTTCCAATCCCTCTTGTCCTTCATGTCGACATTCTTTGCTTTATGTGTTCTTGAAGAAATCAGCCCAGCCAGCTGCCGAGAGTGCCCATAGCGCCAGAATGGGCATGGCCCAAAGAAACGAGACTGTTGCAGTAAGTCATCTTGTTCAGTCTTTCCATACTTATGCTGATGACAGAACTATGGTAGCTTCATCATCTCTGGATTCCATCCAACCAAGCGGGTTGGGACGAGGAAATATGCACCCTGCTTGAAGACCATGAATGGGGAAAAACATATTTTCAAGCGGGCATTACGGGAATGACTGGAATCATCCCTGGGAGTCGGCTGATGACAGGGATTGGGCAGCACAGCACTGTTGCAGCTAGTATACTTGAGAAGTTTTGAGACAGAATCCAATACAATTGCATAGTCTGTAGGTATATGTAACATTGTTCTGAAGTTTAAAATCTGTACAAATACACATTTACTTAATAGAGGAAGCTCTTGACCACAAGAACTTAGATGACAATCATTTGATGGTGTGATGGTGTGTCAAGGAGGAAAATATGGAACAAAAGATAATAGCCAAATATCCCTATGATTATTGCCAAAAGACATATCATTAACATTAGCACCTGAAAGGTGTATAGGCTAATTGATGGCATTACAAGAAAGATGGAGAACATCAGTGGTGAGACAAGGCAGTGTAAACCCTATGGAAAGGTGGAAAAAATCAATGGTGATAACCAAACATCATAATAATATTACCCAGGAAGTCCAAGGGATAGTTTAGTTTGTCGAGTTTTTTCTGTTAAGTATTTTATTAATTGGGAGGTGATAGGTCTGCTAAGTACCTTGCCAATTGGGAGGTTATGGGTCAAATTTCCTCGATGTTTTTGGGGTTATGCCCTACCAGATAAACTAGATAGTTTAATTGGTCGAGTTCCTACCGCTAAGTACCTTGCTAATTGTGAGTTGATGGGGTCTGCTAAGTATCTTGCCAATTGAGAAATCATAGATGAAATCTCCTCGACCCCCTTGGAGTTAAACCCCACCCCATAAACCTACTAGTAAATCCTTTGAGTGAGTGGATCTGTCCAGATTATTAACGGTGAGCCACAGTTGAAAAAATTAGTCAAGAACGATTTATTTCAAATATAAATTATACATGAATAACCAGGTTCTAGATCTTTAGCAACAGTAGATTTTTTGAAACTAACATATTTCTTGAATAAGATTCTAACCTATTTCTAAAACATAGCACTATTAAAAGGTTGTGGTTCAATCTGAATTTGGGGCTTCTAGATTGAGATCATCACTCGTTATGTTTTTGGAGAAGGTACTGCTTGCGTTGGGCATTGTTTCTTCGTCCTCAGTTAACAGTCCCGTGATGTACCACATCATGCTTTCCAGTTGCTGCGTAACCAGATTCTGCTCCAGGTGTTGATGGAGCACTGCAAACTCGCAGTTTGTTCATCTGGATGAGCATGGATTTGTGTGATTGCCTTAGTAATGCCTCCCTTCATTTTCACAATTGCCCTTCATTCTTTTGAGATGCAATCTGATCCTTGAACCATTTCAACTTCTGACATTCTATTAGTTTTTCGTTTTGCAATCTCCGAATTACATTCTATTAGTTTTTCGTTTTGCAATCTCCAAGTGAAAGGAAGGAGTTTCAATTCGGAATTTATCTTTGCTGCAACCATAGGAACTATGTTTACTCATGATTCCATAGGAACTATGTTTACTCATGATTTTTTATTTATTTTCCATAATAGCTTCTGCATATTTGGCTCATAGGGGCAAACAGAACCTACGATCCACATGGGAAGAGGATGACGATAGGGCATAATTGAGATAATTGGCAGATTAGGCAATTAGGTATGACCCAACAAAATCTGAGAGTGACATCATGTGCCATCCGACACCCTTTGTCCATCGTCTAAAGTATAGAAGTATAGGTGTCATGATCCTAGGGGTTATACATGGTTACAAGGCGCTTTTGAATGCATTGTAACCAGCACCACTGTGTTTTGTAACTACCTAGTGTAGCATAGTGTTAATCACTAGTACTTCTCACAATAAGTTTAGGTTTGTTTATGTTCTATATCAATTATTTAGTGGAATTTCATAACTCTTCAATATACTGCAAGTAATCTTATTGTGGATCACTACTTCACAATACTTCAATAAGTAACATTCATAAAAACACTTAATCCACAAATATATGTCATCAAGCACATGTACACAATTTGTTGATGGAATAGCCCATCAACCTTCACTTCTTTTATAACAATGTTAAACTTACAACAGGCAACACAAGTCAATGTCTTAGTTCCTTCATCATAATATGCAAAGTTCACACAAAGATTACAATGCCAAAAACCTATCCCACCAAATCGATTCACACTCGCGCTGTTTCCTCCATCCCTATCTCTATTCACCCTTGGCTGTCATTGTCTTGGCTCACTCGACTATTTGCATGACGACATACTTGTCCAAGCTCTACTATTGATCCTTCATTATGTTACTGGGTCTTTTGTTTTGTGAACTCCGCTTGCTTCTGGCTCCCATTTACTTTGATATTGCTCCATACATATATGATGTATCGCAGAGGTTCAACACCTCATGCCCCTTCACTTGTTATGTCCATTTGGTTGGTTGGCTCATCAGTCATGCAGTTAGCTCGCCCATTCCCGTGCTGGTTCATCCTTGTTCCAACTATGCACTACTAGCCCGCCTATCAGGCTGACAGATGACTTGTGTCATTTAGTTTGTGCACCCCATCATTTCATCACACACTACCTTTATGTCATTTGGTTTGATCCTCTCCGCGGAAATTTTGAAGGATGGAAATTTATTTTGAAGTGTCAAAATGTTGGCGAATCTTACTAGTCCCTAACTTGCTCACTGTAAAATACTTGGAAAAATAGTCAAATTTCTAATCATTTTATATTAGTCTACATACAATTTTGGCGATTTTTAAAGTAAAATAATTTTATCATGTCAATTTTGGGTGAATCATTTATAGAAAAATTGGAAATTAGTGAATCTATTTTTTGGAAAATGCCTGGAAAATAAGCCGATTTGCAAAATTGAGTCTCTAATATTTGCCTTTCTCTTATCCTTTTGTGCTCAAGTGTATCACATGGGTGTGCCATGCCTTTGTGGCATTTATGCTACCTAAGCCAACATATGCTCACGCGCTCTCATGCCCTTGTGGAAACCACAATATTCAAGTTTTAGACTCTCGGTTGGGCACACCCTCACCCAAGGGGCAATTCCTCTTATTTTTTCACCATCTGAATCTTGTTTCATTAATTCCCCTTGTCCTCATGCTCTAGTCATCAACCAAACTCCATATCATTGCCTTACTTACAATATAAACATAATAAATGTTGTGACGGGGATGTCGCTCTTGTTGCGCGCTCAGTGGAAGGCATGCCCAAATCTACGGCCTAACATCCTCCCCCACTCAAAAAAATTTATGCCCCAAAAACAACCCAACCACAACCTCATGATCATCTCTTTCTCTGGATATCGGCATCATGAAGTGTCGATCCTTTGGATGGCATATCTCACTACATATCTAGAAATCAAGTCGGCATACATGCCATATGTTGGATCCCCTCATATCACCTAGCTAATTAGGTAGCAAATCTGATCATTTGGCCAACTTCTATAATAACTCATGCCCCACACATTGTAATTTCCTCGACCTCTTATCATCCAATCTCCCACATCAATATTCCATGGTACAAAGGTACCACCCTAGGCACCTCAGAGTCGTAGCATGCCATTCAACTACAACATTAAGCCACTTTATCATGACTCAATGTATATAATAGGTGTGGTAGCCATAGTGACCACCACCTACATCTCTCTTATCCAACTACTCACTTGGAAGTACTCCTCCATGTTTCTTTTTCATGCACATCAACAAAAGTCGGGAAAATCAAATCCTAGCCTTTGCTTCCTTAACATGTCTCTCTAACTCATGATGTCATAGATATTGTAGTTTTATCAACTTCTTCCGTGGCCTTATGATACATAGGCATAAACTCTTGGTCACATTTCGAACCACTAATTCCACAATAGTATCCTCTTGGAATGTATCATTTCTCAATGCATGCTCCAACCTGCTCATTTTTTTTTCCAACTCCTCAACCATGTTTGTCAAAGTGGTCATGATTTTCATGTGCTAAGATAGAAAATAATCAATATCCATGCTTCTCATTCCCCCATATGGAACTCCACAATGTTGTTGCTCCTCCTAGAAGATGGTAGCCATCTTCGCTACTATATTTGAGTCTCCTCTCTAAGGCTCAAGCCATAGAGTTGGGCGCGCCTTTAATAGAGGTTTGTGCCATGGGAAACATTTCCATCACAAATTTTGCAAAGAAGATATCACAAGAAATGCGACAAAAGAGGATGTTGGCACTACAAGAAAAAAACACATTGGTGAGGGTCATGCTTGTGACAGACCTTTAAGGTCCGTCACCAATGTCACATATGGTGACGGTCATTAAAAAACCATCATTGTAAGTGTATATAGTGATGGTCCTTTATGGTCCGTCACCAAAGACATTTTCAACGACACTTTTGGTGAGGGTCGTTAAAGGCCCATCACTAATTCTCTCTTTGGTGACACTTCTAGTGACGAACTTTTAATGATCCTCACCAATGCTCTTTTTGTTACTTTTGGTGACGGTCAAAAAATGTCCGTCATCATTGATCACTAAAAACCGTCACTGTAAGTGTATATAGTGATGGTCCTTTATGGTCCGTCACCAAAGATACTTCACTTTTGGTGAGGGTCGTTAAAGGCCCATCACTAATTCTCTCTTTGGTGACACTTCTAGTGACGAAATTTTAATGACCCTCACCAATGCTCTTTTTGATACTTTTGGTGACGATCAAAAAATGTCCGTCATCATTGATCATTCCAATGAGTTTTTGATGACGCTATGTGCCTGTTAATATATTTTTTGTCAAAAGATAACGATTTAATACCATTATTGTGGAGCATTTTTTATAATATGTCCAAGGTCATAGTGGTTAGGGTCAGTCAATTTTTTAAGAAGTAATAAGTGTGTATCATTTCCCTCAAGTAATGACTAGTCGAATAGAGATTTCCTATGATTCAACACATGATTCATATCTATTAAGTTAATTATCTAGCAAATTCCATTTAGATAAAGTTCCACTATTGTGTGTAGGAAATATATTATTTAATACATAATCGAGCTCTGAAAATTCTATTAATGAGAAAGACCTAACAATCCTCAATAATCTAGGCACACCTTAAATTAGTGCTTTGGCACACACTAACATTTCTTAGCGCCCCACATGTCTTGGAACATCTTTGTACCTAGAACATCTTGTGATGACACTGACGCCCAAGCACATGGTGGCATGCGCTAGCACAACATGGAACTCTCAGAGCATGTGTTGGAATGCTGCATATAGTCCCTAGCATGCCCTAGAACACCTTTGTTGAATGCATTGACATACATAATTAGCACTTGGCACAGAATGCCACTCGGCATGTATTGGGACCTATTATTAGTGTGCCTAGTATGCCCCTTTTCAAAAAGATAAAGTCCTAACTTATTAACCCTCTTACTGGTTCTTCCTTTTGTTGCCTTGACACATATTGACATACTCTGGCACCCTGCGCCGCATCCTTAGCACCCAGCATGTATTGGCATATCTTGGCACTATTAATTGGCACATGATATAATTAGCACACTTTGGGAATTCTTAACATGCCTTGATATTCCCTAGCACGCCTTACCAATGCTTAGCATACCTTGTCACTCCCTCCTTGGCATGACAACTAACACTGACCATTAACACTAGTCTCTAGTAGTACACGTTCCTCATATTCATTAACTTCCATGAATTTTTACCTAGTGCTCCCTCAATGTTTTTCCCTAGTACTCCTTAACACTCATCAACATGCATTATCACTCTCTCGCACACCTTAGCACTCTTCAACATTCCTTTCCACTTCATCACATGCATAAAACTAGTCCCTGACACATATTGGCACTTGGCACGTGTTGGCACTTGGAAAGTCTTAGCATGTATGGAATACGTTGAGATGCCTTGGTATGATTTAGCATGGTTTAATATCAAATTTATTTGTGAAGATCAATTGTTGGAAAGTAGATGAGAAGAAACAAAGGAATACTTGGCACTTAGAATGCACTAAGACTTTACACTTGGCACCTATTTCCGCCTAGTGTTGGTGTGCCTAGCATGCCCCTCTTGGAAAAGGTAAATTGATGACTTATTAACCCTCTTATGTGTTCATTTCCTTGTAGTTTAACTTTTTTCTCCTTTTTGTTGTCTTGACAGTCCCTGACATGCATTGACACACCCTTGCACATCTTGGCATGCCTTATCACTTGGCACATCTTAGCATGTTTGACATGTATTCCCACTATCTGGAACATCAAGGGGGTGAAGAGAGATGTAGTCCTAAAGTAGGTCGAGTACAAGGGTCGAGTAAGGGTTGCTAAAGGGAGGTCATGATCATCCTCCAAGAGCAAGATCATCATGTGAGGGTTCAGAAGAATGTTGCATACCTTAATGGTCGGTTTGCGCTAGGAAGTAGGATGGCATATTGTTGGTTCTCTTCTGGCAGATCAAGCTTAAGAGAGGTTTCTCATGAGAATCTGGGCATGTGATTTCAATGGTGTCTTTGTGTGAAGGCCGTATCAAATTCTGAAATGTTGAAATTTGCAACAAGAAATAGTGAGATTGGAAGCCAGAAAGGACAAAAAAAAATGCACCCACATTGGTGAGTAATTTTGATGCACCAGGAGTGAGGAATGTGGGGCGTCTAATTTATTTTTCCCTTAAATAAATTGGACAATAAATTGTAATTTCATCTCATAACAACTTGCGTCAGTTAATTAAGTCGTGATGACCGAGTTAGCTCAAGAAATTCAAGTTGAGGGTCTAATATGAGGCATCTAGAGGGATTCTAATATTTTTTACGTCCAGTTGAAGTTGATGCATTAGTGGGGTGCAAGTGTAATTAACTCAATTAAATGAGTTAAAATTAGTTTAACTAGTTCTAACTGAGTGATGAGCTAGTGAGAGGTCCAGTGAATTAAATTAGATTTAATTCACAATAAGTGATCAATCAGATAACTGATAATTCGCTATTAATAGTTGCATGCATGTCAGTTTCGAGGAATACCCAGTTGAGACAGAGGTTAAAGGGAACATAACTATCAGTTGTATTCAGAGAAAATTTCCCATGTGCAATTATAAATTCATTGGGATGCCATGATGAATTGCGCAATCAAGGAAGACTGATTTTCCTAATTAATAAGGAGTTAATTCCATAGGAATTTCATGAGCAAGGCAGGCTAAAGTAAGGCTGAGAATTGGCTAAGTAATAGACCGAGTTTTCCTAGATCAACGGGAGACAATATTTGACAGAGTGTTGGAGAATCTCATGAGAGATTAAGCATTGCAATATTGTTTCATGATTCCTTGACTTAATACACAATAGAGATAGAGGGGTTTTGATTAGTTGCTTTCCCAAAACACATCATGTTGTTGTGTGATTGATAATTTATTTCTCTTACTTATATGTGATTGTGCAATCGTGTTTTGTTTCCATAAATTGTAGGAAGGATTCAGTGTCTTGTTTTAGTAGATTACAAGATCAGATTGAATCTCGTTGGTTAGATTTTCTACATGGTATCAGAGCAGGATTTTTTTGGGTGGTGAGTTTGTAGAGAATATTTGAAGATTTTGGTGTAAAATTTTTGAAAAAAAAAATAGAATATTTGGATTCCTTGTGAAAATCTACCCAAATGGAGAAAAAAAATCGGTCAAATCGGAGCTCGGATGAGGGAGATATCATCGATTTAAAATCAACTCTTTTTTAGAAACTTTTTGTAACTTCGGGACAATTACACTGTGCGTGAGTCAATAACCTATATGCACTTGAGGTACCAGATGCATGCAAAGATTTAAGGAGAAAGGAAGAAGTTAGAGAATTGGTGGTTTAAAGGGAGCATAAATTACCTCTCAAGATGCATCCTCACGAGAAGCAGTCTCAGAAGGTTGTGGAGTAGTTGCCACAATTGGAGAAGCAGAGAGGAGACCGAGTGGAAGCGTCCACTCAAGAAGAGACCTCTATGAGGGGGAAATTTCGGGCCAGATGGGAAGAGGGAGCAGCCATACCTCGAGGTGTAAGGTGGGGTTATGTGTAGAAATAATCCCAAGATAAGAAATTTGGGAAAGGTCCATTGAGATGGTGTGTCTCATGGATCAAACGTGGCTACGAGAAGCCCACAGTACATCAATAGTAGGAAGGATCAGTTAGATTGATGTAGTCAGATGTCAGCAAGACATAAATTAGAGTGACAGATGTCAAATTCTGGAGCACAAATAGAGTTAGCAACAGTTTAAAGGGCATGGATGCAGATGTCAGCAGCAGTGCAGAGAATCCAGTACTAGACAGCTGCAATAGCTAGCAACAGTCATAAGACTCTGATGATAGATGCATTATACTGATTCATTTGTTCAGAGGCTATTCAGTTTCAGGATTTGCAGGTGCAAACAACACTAGAGAAGTGTAGCATGCAGAACATTCCAAAGGTACCAGATGGGGATAGATTGAATTCCTTTCTTGTTGAGAGGGAGTGTTGAAATTTGCAACAAGAAATAGTGAAATTGGCGAATAGAAAGGACAAAATAAAATGCATCCACACTCGTGAGGAATTTTGATGTACCAGGAGTGAGGAATGTGAGGCGTCTAATTTATTTTTCCCTTAAATAAATTGGAAAATAAATTGTAATTTCATCTCATAACAAATTGTGTCAATTAAATAAGTCATGATGATTGAGTTAGCTCAAGAAATTCGATTTAAGGTGATCGAGATGGATATTGGTGGCCACCCGCCTATTCCACTTGGGCCCTCGCCATTGTCTCCTTCATTTTTTCAGTTTCCTTAATTATAGCACAATTTACTATTTTTGTTATTTTTTTCGGGTTCTGAACTTTCAGAGCCGTTTTGAGGCCCCAAATGATGTTTTATGGGCATGAAAGATTTGGCGATTTCATAGAAATTGTATTAGAAATTGTAGTCCTCGGAGAGATCTTTCTAACGAGGTATCATGTGTGTCAAACGAAGATCATATGACCAAGTTACGACCCTAGGAAGTTGGCTGCCCAACTAACCCCAACGAGGCCCATAAACTCTTGGTGTTACATCTCCTAAAGTTAGGGTTTTGGTTGTTTATGGTTTTATCTTATTTTAAAGAATAAAAATACCCTTGATCCTTATTGTAACACAGTTTAGAGGAACATAACTATCAGTTGTATTTATAGAAAATTTCCCATGTGCAATTATAAAGTCATTGGGATGCCACGATGGATTGCGCAATCAAGGAAGGTTGATTTTCCTAATTAATATGGAGATAATTCCATTGGAATTGCGTGAGCAATGCATGCTGAAGGAAGGCTGAGAATTGGCCAAGTACTAGACCGATTTTTCCTAGATTAGCAGGAGACAATTGGCAGAGTGCTGGAGAATCTCAAGAGAGATTAAGCATTGTATTGTTTCATGATTCCTTGACTTAATACAAAATAGAGATAGAGGGTTTTGAGCAGTTGCTTCCCCAGATACATCTTGTGTTGTGCGATTGATAACTTGTTTCTCTTACTTATATGTGATTGTGCGATTGTGTTTTGTTTCCACAAATTGTAGGAAGGATTCGGTATATTGTTTTAGTACATGATTAAAAGATTAGATTGAATCTCGTTGGTTAGATTTTCTACATGAAATTGAAGAGAGGGTTGATACCATCTTGCCTTGTGGTGGTTAGTAGGCTAAAAGGTCTGTGATAAAGACCAACATAAATGGAGGAGGGCTTGCACTGTAATTTAGAGCCATAACAGAAGTCGATGCAGGCGTAATATTGACTGATTTAACCCCAGTTTGAGGGTCGACATTCAGATCTGAAGTTCATGTCAAGATCCAGTCAAAGAAATTCCCAGAATCTATGGATCCATATGAGCTAAGTTGAGTCCCTTATGGAGGCAAGAGTCATGTTTTTTCTATGTGTGGATAGGGTTTGTTCTACAACAATTAGAAGTACATAAGTATAATTCCCTAGTTAGGACAATTTCCTAGCATGTATAGTTCATAAGGTATGACCTTAAGACTGTGACAAATTTGCGTAGAAGAAGATGGGTTGTGACCCTTAGAGCGAGGTTTATTTCTGCAATAAAGACCGCAGATCTGGAAGATGGTTTGTAGATTTAGTATGTGTGGAGACAACAGATCCAAAGGAGGGTGGAACCTGAGCAGAAGATTGAGCATGCAGAAGAACTGTGCCATATGAAGAATGGATTGACATGCAGAGGAGTTGATTTTGGTGGACTTTCCATAGAGTTTTAGACAAAGATCTGAAGAAACCTATAAAAAATTAGTAAATGGACTGTTAGTGGCTGATTTTTGACCCTAGTTCATTCAACTACAGATTGTTAGAAGTATGATAAGAGGAGTAGTTCATATTTGTTCATAGATTGGACAACAAAGATCAAATTGTCGATACACAAGAATAATGATCTTGAGAGGACTCAAACCATTGTTAGGTGGCAGATTTGAAGAGCCCTAGATGAAGACAATATTGTGGGCCCTAGATCAATAAAAAGAATTGACTGTGGTTGGGAAGATTGATGGTAGGCCAAGTATAGTTGGAGGGTTGTTAGGTTACTGTCAAAGAAGAGCCCTGAATCTTGTTCTGGTGAAGGACAAAAAAATTGGTAGAAGAGCAGGTGTATAGGGCCTAAGGATGTGCAAACTTTGAAGGACTAAAGTAACAGTCAAGTGGGTGAACCAACTAGCCCTAGTTCACTATATTGTAGATGATTGATTTAGTGAGAAGAAGGGCAGCCTCCATAGCCTTGGACTTCTCATCTTGGACCTATAGTATGGAAAAAGTGGGCATACCAAAGAGTTCTTCACAAATGGAATTGTGAACAACTTGTTACCACTCAAAATAGTAGTGGGTCTAAAAGGGGTTCCTAAGAGGGCAACTACTAGGATAAGGGAAACGATGGAGGCTTAGCCCATTGTCACCATAGCTAAGGATCCTTTCTCTTCACAGACTTTCACTGATGGGTGGAGTCCTGGTATTTTAGGAAGTCACTTGTAGAGTATAGGTCAATGAATAGGTGGGAAGTGACCCTCGAAACCCTTTCCCTAAGATAAAATAAAGAGTGGGACTGTCTTTCCTTTTAAGCAAGGGAATTATCTTCTAGGGAGAGAGGAGGGGGATTGAAGGGTTGAGGGAGAAGAATAAGACTTATGAAGGAAGTTCTCAATCCCTAAAATCCTTTGGGAACTTGGATTCCCAAATGGTCCTTAATGAAAGGCCTTTGACACCAAATGGGACCACACGGGGCCAAGTGGACCCAGCCCAGGTTTGGGGATGGAATTTAGCAACCAATGATGTTCCTATCCTAGACAAGGTGAATATGGGAAAGGATCAGACAAGCGTTTTTACTTCGATAGGTCAAATTGATCCTAGTAGGTTCTATCCTTGGGAACACCTAGGCAAAACTTGATCCTAGAGCTAGGGCTTGAGGTATCCGGAGATTCCACCATCGGAATTGGCCCAAGTTCTGAGGAGAGTGAGGGCACCCATCAATGCAGCTGCCTCTAGGAGATAGAAGTTTTCCTCTAGCTAGATTCCTGGGAAATTGTTGCCCTAGGTGACCTAATGGGGCTAGACCTAGGGATTGTGAAAATTTCTTAATCTAAGAAACCCTATTGCAATATCTTGATTTACTTCTCCTACTTGAATTAAGTTACAAGTTAATTTCTGAATTATTCAATAAATTAGCGAAGTAAATAGTAAATACAACTAGCAACCTACACATACAGATCAAATACTGAATAACATGCTCATAGACAAAGTGACACACGGATTTTTTGGAGAACTATCCCCAGAAAAAACCTAATGTGGGAAAACTAGTGCAGCTAGCTCTGGAGGGTTTTCATTATTATGCAAAATCTAAGTACAACAATCCTGGGCACCAAAACTGGTTCACCCAACAGAGAAATAAAAACGGAAGTAATATGCTGCTCTGAATCCCTCTACGTTAGCCTAACTGGCCTGCGTCAGCCTCTGCGCTACTCAGTAAGGGCCTGTGTCACACCTGAAGGGCTTACACTGCCCCTGCGCTGCCCTGACTGGGCCTGTGTCAGCCCTGTGTGGCTCCTGCTGCCTCTGCGCTGCCCCTGCTGGGCTCTAGCTAGACTGCGTGGCTCCTACTGCCCCTGTTGCTCTGGCTGGCTGGAATGCTTAAGCAGAAAAAGCACAGGTAAGAAATAAGGCACTGGCCAAAGGTAACACATAACAACCTGAAAATTTGAAGAAATGAAATGAAAATAGATCAATGTCCACAAATAACTGAAATAGCTCAATGGGACTAGAGAGTAAAATCTTTGACAACAACAATAAGTGCTTATAGAATCATCTAAGAGAACAGAGGAGACTAGTTCATGAGGTTAAAATGTTTTATAATTGTTGGCACAAGAAAACTGTAGAATTGTTAGAGTAAATCTCTGCAGGTACCATTAGTTGGTGATCATCGATAATCATTTCATTTCATTAAATACCCCGATGAATGGGCCTTACAAGCTATTTGCGTAGACAAACCCCACATAAGCTGTGTGATGGAAAAATATTCACACTATATTGAAGAAAACACCTACCAAATAAGGATGACATTTCAAATGGGGCAAGAAAGAATAGAGAGATAGACATCGAAAAAGTTAAAATGCTAGGGCAACAGGAAAGCAACTAGGTAGCATGGTAGAAAGCACAACAAAGAAAAATATAAAAATGGAAAACCCTACAAATTAGCACCCATCCAAACATCACCACAATTTTTTCTTTAACTCTAAATCTCCAAATTCATCAAATTATATCCTATATTCAAACATGATCCTCTCTGTTAGCCATTCTGAAGATAAGGTTGAGAACTTACTACAGAACCATCACCTACATGTAGTGATCTTATTTTGTGACCAGACAACCTACTTTCGTGAAGACACGGAAAGGTAAACACTCTCTGCCAAGATTTTCCATACAACCCAGGTTGAGCAACCACGTATACATCACCAGTTTCTTCTCTTCAGATTTGTAACTTAGAAGAGCTTTGTCTGACCCCCTCCGGGTTGCTCCCAGAGTCACCCAGGCAAGCCCTCTCAACATCATCCTCTTTCTGTAGTACCTAATTATTAATTTAATTAACCATAACAATTTCTTGATCATGCAGGTATTTCAAATATATTGCCAATAAGCATAACGCTTTCATGTTAAACAATCAGGTCAAAAGACTAGACTATGATGCAAAAAATACAAAGAAACCTCACCAACACTCAAAGGACAAACAAAGTCAAACCTCTACAAAGTATAAATAGATATATGATAAACTTCATTCCACCACAAAAATGTGCTCAACTAAAGAAAATTCTAATTACTGTGCTTTCAAGACAAAGCTTTCAAGGGTAGTGATGTTATAAAAATACCCCTACACCTCATGAACAATCAATGTGTATAAATAGACCATCATATGGCTCATTTTAAACATCATTATTATCATTTTATAAATCATTTTTATTAAATCAACAAGAAGCAAGCAACAATTGCATTCAGTTCCACTGAAGCAAAGTATATGGCAGTTTCATATACTTATTATGAAGCTATCTAGATTTGCAACTTGATTTTAGAGTCAACCAATTAGTTATTGAAGCCCAATATTGTCTCTTGTGAGAATCAAAGTTATATCAAGCTCTATGAAAATCCAATGTGTCATGACCATTTCAAACACATTGATATTCAATACAATTTCCTAAGATTCCAAGTTCATTAGGGAGTTGGTAGTGTTGGACCACATTCTGACAAAGTTGCATATGGTTAATAGTTTGACAAAGCTCCTAACAAAGGGGAAGTTTGACAAGTTGGGGGAGAATCTTGGGTTATTGGAAAAAAAAAAATTCTCAAGAGTGTTAGATTACCTAGTTTGTCTGAGTTGGTCTCACCTCAGCCTTGAGAAGTTGAGCAACACCAGGGTTGCAAAGATAGATTGTGGTACACCAGTCAGAAAGATTCTTAAATACAACTAGAAGCTTATAACGACACCTTCGAGGATAGACGAATTAGTTGTTGGGTCACACCCACCAAGTATGGCACACTAGTTGAGGATAATGAGTTCATGATATTTTATAGAAAGTTACGAACTCCAAGTACAAGTAGATACAAAATCCATTTGGATCCACATAAGTTTCAGGTTGATGACGAGTTATGGTTGGACTTGCATAAAGAGCAATTGACAAACTCCTAGAAGAAGCTCATACCATTTTGATACGAGCCTTACACCATCACCAAGGCTATGGGTGAGAATTCTTTCGAGGATATTCATAGGATGATTTATATTACTTCAAATGTATATGTTAGGATGATTTATGCTTGATGGGGTGCATGTCTAGAAAGAGTTCCTTTAAGATAATGAAAAATATGATCGCACGATTACTTACATAAGTAATTGTGATATCTACTCGAATGACATGAGGTAACTACATAAGAGATTTTAAAAGTGACATTTTAAAAGTTTTTTTTTTTTATATCAAGGTACATGGATCATTATGTTTTTTTTTCCAAAGCATTTACATATGACTAAATTTTTTAAGTAGTACATCACTCTAATATTATTTCTCTTACATGCTCCTAGGTTATAATTCAAAGCATTATAGGTACTAAAATTCATGAAACTCTTGTTTTTTTGATCTAAATAACTAAAACTCCCAAGTGTGCTACTCTTAATATTCAAACTTGCATTATTGTTAATACTACTTCCTCTAATTGTTATTTTTCCTCCATAAGTAAGCTGACTATGAGGTGGACTTGAACCATTATTAACACGCTAGTGTAGTGTTACCTATTTGTATTTAAGAAGCATAAGGGGCGGGGTTGGTATAAGGCCAGCTTTGCTATTGTTTAGTGTCATGCCCACTACTAGGTTCTCATCCTCTGTTGGCCTTAGGATATGGTTTCCCATTAGTTCATTTATTCTTTCTCATTCGCAATCTCATCCTACATTGCATCCAACCTGCTACTTTGTAATCACATATCTCTCGTAACCTCACTCCAGTGTGTTCATTAGACCTCAATGAGGTGCATTGACTACCACTCTTTATTGAGCTATATTTTATCATCAACCCTTTTTTTCACAACCATCCATTCACCAACTCACCTTTCTCATTGAAATTCTCCAACTCTCTCATCCTCACTTCACTACTCTCTTCCTAGTTAATCTACTTTTGCAAATCCTCATTGCCTTCTTCATTTGCTTACATCAAGTTCAACCACCACTCATTAATTATCTCTACTTCCTCAAAACTTATTCAACTTACTTTTTGGCTTTTATATCCTTCATAGCCATTTAGTATTTTGAACTCTAATATTTTTCAACCCCACTATAATCCATTACTTTATTACTTAATGCAAAATTTTACACCAACCATACCATAATCAACCACCATACCATAATCAAAAAGTTAGGAGTAGGAAACAACTTTTCCTAATATCAAATTTTTTCGAATATCAAAATTTATAGTTTCCCTCGCCTATTTCCCTCCCTCGTGTTGCAGGGTTTGTCCAACGAAGGAGGAAGGGCGTGTCCATGCTATCCAACTATGATTTGATACACTGGTTGAACTCAAGAAATTGGAATCCAGGGTGATTTCTATCTCGAGACTACCACGGAAAGCTCCATTAGCTCCGTTACACCGAGGGGTTCAAGTGCGCTAATCAGAAGAGGTGTGGATGGCCACGATCACGATCACTTCCCGCGAGATGAACTACCTGGTTTTTCGTTACCTCCATGAATCAGGTAAGAGTTAGTATTCAACCCATTTCAGTGAAAATGTTTTATTTTATATGAACATCGCATGTAAAATTGTTTTTCAATGAAATTGTTTGAAGCTTTCCATGTAAGTGCCAAAGCTTTTCAAATTTAGGGTAATGGCAGACTTAGTATGCTTCTTACTCTTCTCTATAAGATTCAAAGCCTTGCCGCACTAGTGAAAGAGTTGTGTATATCATGTAACCAGAAATACTCTGTAGCTTAACGTGGAAGTGGAGGACTTGAGCGAATTCGAAGTGTAAATCACAGTAAATACATAGATATATCTAAAACCCTAAGCGGAATTTAAGGTATTATATCGTGGTTATAATCCTAGAAGGAAAAATTCTCAGTTCTGCAACATTGATTGAAACCCCTGCATGCTAAATATTTTGATTCGACCTTTTTTTAAGGATGAAAAAAACGCTGTTATGAACCCCATGAAGAGGCAAACCAAATCCATCATAAGAACAGTACAAAGGCCATAAAGACACATAAAAACTCCGCATACCAACCACAGAAAACCCAACCAATACATAACTGAATAGAACATCACTGAGCCCAGATACATACCGAGGGTTAGTGGGAACATCATCTGATTGAAAACAACATAAAGGAGAACATGGAGAAAGGCAAAAAAACAGAAAAGGATCTGGTATGTACAATGAAGATATAGCCTATAAAAGCAGCATAAGAAAAAAGGATATCCTGCTTGCTTGCAAATGTATTCTGGCTCGCTTGAGAAGATCAGGCTTGCTTGATGTAGATTATGGAAGAGGAAAAGATTGAGAGTCCAACAGAGTGGAAGCCCTGTAATGCATGATCTGAATAGCACCATATGTGGACTCCAGCCCTCTTTTGGAGAGAAGGTCAGCACGTGTATTTTTCTCCATATGTATGTGCTGAATAGTGTTGGCTTGAAACTTTCCTAATAGATACTTGATCCACTGTACCCAACCAATGCTATTTCTGCATTGCATTCCACATCTGCCGCTGATCCCATCAATGGTGTACTTCGAGTCTCCATATATGTGAATTGAAGGGAGATTTAGATTATAAGAAATCAGTATCCCACTCCTTAACTCCATAATTTCCGCCTTATTGTTTGAGCCAACACCTCCATTCCAAAACATGTGATATCGGTCCTTTCTTTCAAGCTTTATCAAAGCCCCACAGCCACATAGGCCATCCTTATTTGCACCATCAAAATATAAAGTCGGAAGCTCAATATGGTCAGGCCAGATTCTCTTAGAAAGATCCTTAATAGCATGTGGGGTACAAGGACGATCATTAATCCACAAAGAAATATTCCCTGTAATCTTGGAGTGTTGTGGGGGAACCCCTTTGAAAATCCAACGATTCCGAGCATTCCAGATGTCCCAAAACACATAAAAGGGTAAAGATTTGTAAGAGAAACTTACAACAACCCAAGATTTGATAACTTGAATACAGTCAGAAGGACGCCAAGAAGGGTCACCTATAAGCCCAACAAAATGCTGCCAAATAGAAAGAGAGAAGGTACATGTGAAGAAAAGATGAGAAGCAGTCTCTTCATGTTGGAGACAAAATGGACATCTTCCAGGACCATAAAATCCCTGTTTTCATAATACCTCCCAAGTTAGTACTCTAATTTTCCACAATAAACATGCAAATAAAATTATCTTTGTAGGGATTTTAAGATTCCATGCAATATAAAAAGGAGACAACGTAGGGTCGGGAGTCATTTTATTCATTTGATTTTCATACTCATCGTTAATGAGTAAGCCCGCACCCTTAAATTTTCCATTCCAAACTAGAAAGTCACCTTCCCCTTTGAAAGATAATCCCATTGCCTGTAGAAGAGCTTTATGGCATTCCCAGCTGTGTGCTTCACTTCCCCGTAACCCCAGCATCTCTGCAAATTTCCATATGGGAGCCCCGAGGTTCTAGCATTATATAAGATCAAATAGAGAGAGAATGCCACTGTGATGAAGTCTGTGAAGTAGGTGTGCATCAAAGAGAATTTCATTTTCAGACGCGAGTATTCGATCGACTCCAATTAGAATATTTTTTCCTTTTCCGAACTCCCAAACCAGTCTTTGTCCCAAGATGTGCATCACTATTTGGAAACTGCGCCAGATGGCTGAAGCCTTTTGTATAAACCTTACACATCCCAAGTATATAGATCGAATAGAATCACCCTCAAAATATTTGTGTGTAATTATTTTAGACCATACTCCGTCGCCCTTTAGAGCACGCCATAAATATTTTACCAGCAGCGCATTTGAGAAAAGTTTGAGATTTAATAGACCCCAACTGCCAGATCTTTTCGGGATAGAGATTGCCTCCAATTTACAGATATGGATTATAGTGTGATCCGAGGAACCTCCCCAAAAAAAATTTCCAATAATGGAATTAATTTTGTTAACAGTGATTGCTGGGAGAAAGTACAAGTTAGACCAATAGACCACATATTGAGATAAGACAACTTGTATGAAGATATATCTACCATCCAGAGAAAGGAACCTACTCGTCCATTTGTGTATCTTGTTTTTAAATTTATCGATCAGCCAAGTCCAATCATTGCTATTGTATGAACAAGGTTTGAGTCTAAATCCGAGATATGTTATGCCCAAAATTATATGACTTATGCCAATCCCTATAAACTCAAAAATAAACTTAATTTCCTCCACATCTCCCGAATCATACAGAAGGAGAGATTTACCTTTTTTAATGCATAAAATAGAAGCAGCTCCAAAGTGATTGAGAATGTAGTGCAAATAAAACCATTGGTTCCTAATAAGTTTACCAAAGACCAGCAAATCATCAACAAATAATGAGTGTATGACACATACCGTAGGAGAGAAAGCATAAAAGTAACCCTTTTCCTTTACCATCTTCATGAGGTTCCTGAAGCAATCCATAACAAGGATGAATATGAGCGGGGATAAAGCACAGCCCTGTTGAAGCCCTCTTTCGGCCAAGAAAAAGTCAGTCGGTAGTCCATTAATGAGAACATCATATCTTACTGAAGTTATGCACGCCATTATCCATCTAATAGACCGAATAGGTAGCCCAATATTTAGGAGAATTAGCCTAATGAAATACCAATCTGCAGAATCATATGCCTTATGGATGTCGATCTTCATAATTAGAGCCTCAGTTTTGTTTTCATGAATGGAGTGTAAAGCCTCCTGTGCTATAGCAATGGCATTGTGTATAGACCTGCCACTTAAAAACCCAAATTGTTACTTAGAAATGTATGTTGATAGGATCCCCCGAATCCTATTTTCAATCATTTTAGAGGTGATTTTTTACACAACATTACACAGTGCAATAGGCCTAAAATCTAAGAATTGTTTAGGATCCGATGACTTAGGAATGATTGTCAAGAAGGTCAAATTCATATCGCCAGGAACAAAACCTAGAATTCTAATCTGTTCCACAACCATAAGCAACTCGTACTCCAACATATCATAGAAGTGTAAATAAAATTCAGCCGGCCATCCATCCGGCCCAGGACTTTTGCCATGTGCAAAATATTTTAATGCAGCTTCTAACTCCTTAGATATCTCCACCTCCATAACATTGTTTGCATCTAAGTCTAACATGGAGGGCATATGTTGTAGTACCCAAGCTTGGCTTTGATGATCAATTTCATGGTCAACTTTATAAAAATCAGTAAAATAATTGAGCGCTTCAACCTGTATGTCCTACGTTTTATGTTTCATAGAGCCATCTGCAACCTTTATTCTCCAAATTGAGTTCATGTTCCGACGGCGATTTGCACAGTTATGGAAAAACCTTGTATTCAGATCGCCTTCCTGCAACCATTGAACTCTGTTTTTTAATTTCCATGTATTTGCCTGTATTTTTAAAATCTTAAGCTTGTGAGGCTCTAGCTTCTCAAGAGTGGCATAGGATAGAGAGTCAGGTGGAGCGATCGTCATATCCATATAAATCTGAGCAATATTACTATCGATGTCTCTAAGCTCCAAGACCCCTCTTATATTACCATATAGAAAAATACCTCCAAAGAATGTATAGGCCTTTAGACTGTACACTAAAGGGTCCCAAGTGGCCAACATTCTACCCGCCCAACCCACTACATCCACTCCCACTGCATGCCAACTCGAGCGTATACGTAAAATGGTCTCAATAGCAAAAATCTGATTACAAAGAGTTTCCTGGAGAAATACCATTGATGGATTTATTTCTGAGAACATCTGGCAAAGGCGAAGATTTTTAGAGGGTCTGCCCAGCCCTCTTACATTCAGAGATACCATAGTCATCATTTAGGTACTTCATTGGGGCTGCTTGCTCTAAGGCCCCGAATATCACCAATTTTAGTAATAGGAACATCATGCAAATCATGCATATCCTCTTGAAATAATGATTTTGTTCTGAGCCGACCACGAAAATGCCTTGATCCCTTTTTACTAGTCTTCCTGACAGTGATGTTTGAAGTTGACTTAGGAGATATATGAGGAAAGGGTTTTGAAAGTCCTTTATCAAAGACAGTAAGTGCAGCCATATCTAGCATCGGGTTTCCTAGAAGCGCATCTAAATCACTACCCACAGTATTCCGCGGGGAATCTGGGCGTTGTGGGGGATCAGGTTCATGAGAAGATAATGGAGAAGCCCATTCCAGGGGGGGCATTGATGGTGAAACCACTAGCGGTTCAGAGGGATGTGGACATGGTGATAAGGTAGGATTGCCCGTATAGACAGTTCCTTGGGGGTCATATATTGGTTTATTAGAGTGTAACGAGGTTGAATCGTGGGAAATTGGAGAGAATTCTTGATTGTAGCGAGGGGAACCTGTGTTTTCAGGTAAACATGGGGCTTTTGCAGTACGTATAATTAACAAAGGTAAATCCAAAGAGTAAGATCTGACACTGTTATAAGAGGGGGGAATTGACTTACCCGAGTCGGACCCAGATGCATGAGCTGAATTATTTCCATGTTGGCGACCAAAAGACATGTCTTTGCGGCGTCCTCTCCTCCATTGACGCAT
Organism: Pinus albicaulis; assembly: GCA_034641835.2. Classification (NCBI taxonomy): domain Eukaryota; kingdom Viridiplantae; phylum Streptophyta; class Pinopsida; order Pinales; family Pinaceae; genus Pinus; species Pinus albicaulis. The sequence continues at coordinate 959,932,215 of CM076583.1, read as the reverse complement.
AGGACAGATTCTTTGCAAGTGACTAGTGTGGTGACATATGAGACAACGGAATGGCACACCCCAGTAGTCTAGTCTCTGTAAGTGTATTCGTTGTCCCCAAATTAAATCAACATCACTCGGCAACCCACCTTGGAATGAAACTTCAACTAAAATCCAATCAATCCGCTTGTCCGCAGTACCAATACATCTAGGATTTTGGTCGTTCCAATGGAATTTCCAATAGCCCAAAGTGTTTTCAAGGTCCAGAACTCCAGGGGTAAGCCTGGTAATTTGACCCAAATCAGTTTACTCTTTGGGGCACCATTTACAGGATTGAAACCCAAAAACCATGGGAGGAGCTGCATGAAACTCCTGTCTCGGACCCAAGTTCGAGTCATAATCTTCCTACAATCGTCCCCATGCAGAAAATGCTCGCTGAACCAGTGCCGCATCATTTTACTTACTTTAGGAATGTATCCCAGAATTGGACACCAGAGGTTTTTACCCACTCCGGCAGATAAAAAATTAAATCCTCTAGGTACAACCATCTTCCTATCAGTGCCCGCTTTTGCAAGCTTGCAACTTTGTCCCAGAGGTCATTATTTTCCAAAATTACTTTTTTGACATTAGATGCAGGTTTATAGCAACAGTCCTTGTAATGAATCTTCCTCCTGTATAAACTCGACTGTGATTCAGAGTGTGCCTCATTCCTGTGTGAAGAAAAACCTTGCCTCTTTTCATTCTAGAGCTCGTTGGAAGTATGTTCTAGTACACGATTCAGGTTATGATCAAAGTCCACCCTTTTTCCATCCTGGAGAGTCTTTCGCAGCCGCTCCTTTTCATCACGTAAGGTGGTAGCAATCAGATCCTCATGGGCGGATGTGTCGGAAGAAAGGATATAGTACACTTGTGGCGAGTGTAATATTGTAAAAATTTCTTTAAGCTTTTCATCAAACATTTCACCAAGGAAAGCCCTCTTTTAGATTTATCGAAACCCTATAAATAGTTTTATATATTTGAAAATATTGATTGGACCACTGTTGAAAACTTGGCTGGGGTAACCAGGTCAGAGTACTATTGGATTTGCAGTCGAAAACTTGGTTCACAAAGAGGGCATTTGGTTGGCCCGCTTATACCTCTTTTCCTTATGTTGTCTTGTGAGAGAATTTTCTTGTGGTTTAGCTGCCAGATGAAGTAATTTATTTTGGGTATAGCATTTGGCATCCAGATCCGATTCCATATCCCAATTTTAGGGAGAACCTGTTCCTCAAAGAGGAGATGTGTGTAGCCTTCTTTGACTGAGTATCTTGTGTTCTTCCAGCACCATTTGTCTAGTTTATCTCTCGCTATTGGAGAACATCCCTCGAGAATATTTAGGAGTTCTTTTTTTTTTCTCATTTAGCTCTTCGGGGAGATCCGACAGAAGCCACCCTTCCCATTTCCTCTTTTCATCCCACACTGAAATTTGTGACAAGGTTGTAATTCTGATCGACTTGAAGTGATCTCAGAGGGGTTTCAGCTGTTCCAAATCTGCTAGTGGAGCATTATTCATTATTTTGTCTTCCCAAATTTTAACTGTCAGACCATTTCCAGGAATTCTACTGATGTTTTGAGTAATTAAAGGAGATGAGGATAGAAGAATATGCCAAATTGGGGAGCCCTGAGTGGTTGGAATATACTCTTTTTCATGTTCTTGTTGCTTGAAATACTTTCCTCTTATTACTTGGGCCCACCATTCTTCGGATTTTATGACTAGCCCCCACCATAATTTGGCCCCAATTGCTGGGTTAGTTAATCTTGGGTCACGAATTCCTAGTCCTCCATGTTGCCTAGGTGCTGTAACAGTGTTCCAGTTTACCATGTGATATTTTATTGTTGTTTGTTTCCCTCCTTCCCATAAGAACTTCCTTATAAAACTTCCAAGCTGCTGCAGGATATACCTCGGAGCATGGAGGACCGCGAACTGATATAAAGGGAGAGAAGACAACACTGATTTGATAAGAATGAGATGACCTGCTGGATTTAACCAAATCCCTCCCCAATTGGTTATTTTTTGTTTCATTTTGTCAATCATGCCTTGCCAAGCCTTAGGACTGGTCCTTTTCAAGAAAATTGGGACTCCTAAGTATTTAAATTCCTTCCAGTCTATTTCTACCTTAAATCCCAATATTTCTTCTAATTTATTGGCCTTTCTAATGGAGATATTCCATGCATATATTCTACATTTGGCATCACTTGTTTTCCCTCCAGATGCTTCTTGGAATTTGTGCAAGTAAGACTTGAATCTTCTAGTTATGACTGGAGAGGCCCCACCAAGAAGAGCTATATCATCAGCAAATTTCCCGTGATTTATGCTTTGATTCCTTCTTTGAATCTGATTCCCGGGATATGTTGAGAGATCCTTGCTGCTTCAAGGTTGCGACTAAGAGCCTCTCCGACCAATATATATAAAAAGGGAGAGAGGGGGCACCCTTGTCAGAGACCTCTTAAAGCTTGGAAGAACCCATCCCCCCTACCATTAATCAGAGGAGAGATCCAGGGCCTAGCAATGCATTTCTTTATCCATCCGATGAAGGTCTCTTTAAATCCCATCTTCATTATGTCGAGGAGGAATTTATGCTGAACCCTGTCAAATGAATTGGCCATATCCAGTTTAATGACCATTCCTTGCTCCTCACGTCTCCAACTTGAGTCAATAGCTTCCTGGATTAAGATTGTATTGTGTCATAGATTTGTCTTCCTGAGATGAAGTTGCCTTGATTAGGAGAGATGAGGAGAGGCAGGAGGACTTTCAGTCTAAGGGCTAGGATTTTGGCAGTAATTTTATAAGAGAAGTTACAGAGGAAAATTGGCCTAAATCTCGAGAAAGAGGATGGATTTTGTTCTTTTGGTATCAGGGCTAAAAAGGTTGAATTTATTCCACCGCTGATGTATGAGATATTTAGGGAATACCCGATCATTCGGCATAAATCTCTTTTTATTAGATGCTAATAGGTTTGATAAAACCTACCAGTGAAGCCATCAAGCCTAGGGGCCTTATCTGGAGAAAAGGAAAAGACTGCGTTTTGAATTTCTTGAGGATCAGGCAGAGCAGCAAGGATTTCATTGGCTTCAGTAGTCACCAAAGAAGGCATCAAGTCCAAGAAGAAGGCTTCACTAATGGGGGCTGACGGTTGGTCATCATGTTACAGGGCAGAGAAGTGATCTATTGCATCGGCCTTAATCTCATGAAAAGAATCGAGAGTTTGAGATCCATGCTGAATTTGGGTAATGCCATTTTTGATCTCTCGAAATTTTGCTTGCTTGTGAAATTATTTTGTATTCCTGTCTCCAGAGCTGAGCCAGCTATTGCGAGATTTGAGCTGCCACATATCTTCCTCTTGTCTCAGGCTTGTGTGGTATGTTTGGAACATTTTTATTTCTTCTTGGAAGTCCACCTTCTCCACTTCATTGTTTTCTATTTGAGCCTGATTTTTTGCAAGATTGTCTTCTGCTGTTTTGAAATTTAGGGACAGATTTGCATTATATGTTTTCAGCCACCCTTTGATGTCGGCTTTTAACCTTTTAAATTTCCTTTCCCACATTGTTATAGGGCTGCCATTTACCCACTGAGCCCAGGATGCAGCGATCATTTCAGAAAATCCAACTGATTCGATCCATAATGGGGAGAATTTGAATGGGATTGGCACATAGTTTAGTGGAGGAGAAACAAGAAGTGTGATCGGTCAATGGTCCGATCCACACCATGGTCGGATCTCTGAAGTTATAGTGAAGGACGTTGATAGCAGAATATCTGAAGCTAAAAACCTATCTAACCTTGCTGCTATGTGCCTCGGTCCCACCCTCTTATTGTTCCATGTGTATTTAAATTTGCTCAACTTCACATCGAAGAGATTTGACTGCATTAGTAGGTCTTTTAAGTCTTTCTGGTGAATTTATCTTACCAGTGTCCCTCTTCTCTTTTTGTCCTATTTTAGAACTGTATTCAAATATTTCCCTAGAATGCAATTCGTGCCATACTCTGTGTGCTTGAGGTCTTGTAGGGACTTCCATCAATCTTTCTTTTCAGCATAAGTGTTTGGCATGTATATATTTATGATTGTAATGGTGTAATTTAGTTTTTTGACAATTTTTTTTAATAATAATAATAAAATTATTATAAAGCCTTGCCTCATGGGTTTCATGAGCAAGTGATTTTATTTTTAGTTGGCTCTTACTTGAGAGCATTAGGATTGGTCATTTAGAGTCAAAAGAATTAGTGTCATGTATGAAGTAGCCCTTCTTGTTCATTTGTCAAATGTATATATGATTAGAAATTTCTCCAAAAGACAAGTGCTAGCTCTCTTCCTCATGTTTTTATGCTTTTTATATCTAATTCATCATTCTACATACTTTTGTTGACATATATGCATCAAAATATATAAAAATTCGCTACCAACCTGGGAGCTTTTGAAAATGTCGCTCCCCACTCCCACTTCCTGCTCCCACTTCCCACTCCTGCTCCTGCTCCCAAGCAACCTTGGTATGCACAAAATCATGAATATGTTGTTCAATGTTCTAGATCAATGAAAAATGCAGACATATGTTAGCACTATTTGAATATGGTTGTAAATTAAGTAGCCTATGAAGTTGATCATGTCTGGAACATTTTCTGACTATATTCTCTTATTAACTTCATAGTTCAGTCATGGAAATTGATATAGTAATATGTTCAGTACAATGGTATGACCCAAGCAAATGTCACTGCAATATTTTGTCTTTTCAGGTCTGCTGATGATGCCAATTTATTTCTTGTAAATGACATTCAAGATCCGCTTCAAATAATTACCTTATGAGGCTATACCTTAAAGCTCATTTTGTGTCTATAGTTTTAATCCCTGGTTTGTCTTGAGATTCATTTTTGCTAAAAGGAAATTCCATGTCATAAGTTGAATTTTGCAATGTCTGGATTGTTGTTTAGCTGCAGAGAAGTCTAACATCTTTGGAACTACCTGGAGCACTTCCAGTTGCAAACATCAGATCTTCTCTTCATATAAAAGGACCAACTCCTTCTATTCAGAACACAACGGATACTTCCAATCAAAACTACCAAGATAAATTTTATGGTGGTTTGAAACATGGTGGAGTTCAAAATGAGTGCTTGAGGGATCCTGCTCATGAGATTTTGATTCATGGTTTGGAAAAATTCTCCATGGTGACAAAATTTTCTCGTGAGACTACTGCCCATATCTTTGGTGAAAATCATTTATTGAGCAGCATAGACAGTCCAGAAGAGAATTATTTACATACAAATAATGGCGAGCATGGTAGTGGTCAAGCTATAAAACCAAAAAAAGAAATAGACAGCTCAGTAGAAAGTCAACCAGCTATTTCTCTGGATGCTTTACAGGTCAGTACATTATTTCCTGAAATATTACTCAATGTGTAATGATTCTAATGAGTTTGTTCCACTATTTCATTAATCCAAGGGGAAACCAATTATTGAAATATTTTGGATTGAGTATGTAGTTTTTTTTTCCTTCTGAATTTTTTTGAATTTCAATAGAAAGAGGTAATCGTACATTTTGTAATAGTCATAGTTGAATTTGGAATGAAATATCCAGGATGCTCTTTCCCTCAGGAAAGACTATAAAATATTCTACTGATAGGCTGGGCATTTACCCATTATTATCATAGAAAATTTCCTTTTGAACACTACTTCAAGAACTATATTGATATATAAACTTTTATGGAGTTACCAATATGCAATATACAAAATAGAACATGATTAGATGTCAATCCGCCTATGGGTAAGAGAGAAGACCCCATCTCCTTTTTGTCAGTTCATCAGCTCTGGAGTTGCTTTGCCTGAAAACAAGTGTGAAGGAACATATTCTGGCAGGCTGCCATAACTATATTTGATCTCGTGTAGCATCTGAGGGGGAAACAACAATATCTTGGAATATAACTTTGTTCATGGCAATCCATATTGACCAAAGAATTACTGTAGGAAGGGCTGGGCATTCACTCACCTCTCTATCATCTACCCACTTGCAATGCATCCTCAACATTTTCACTTGTCCAATTCCCTTTTTCCTTTGTTATAAACTCACAACATCCCAGACTGTTTTGGAAAAATGTCATTTAAGGAACAAGTGGTTTATAGTTTCTCCCCGTTATTTGCACAACAAACATATGCTAGATTATAATTTATCCATCATATTTATATACAGAGTTCAACCCTATGAACCTCAACTAGGTTCATGCCACAATGACTTATAAAAAATGAAATAACATCTCTACACCAAATCTGTCTATATCAGGAAAATTTTCCAAAACAATTTAGCTATTTGCAAGAGCTGTAGGATAACAATCATCGGCCAATGAATTGATACAAAGTAGAAATAATTGATGCACATTTTAAACCCTAGTGCCATTCTTAGACACATTCCTTTCTTGAAAAATTCCTTTTTTTGACAAACTGAATATTATGATTTATAATCTTGAAACTTCCTTTGTGCTAGTTGGCTTGGTTGTATTATTCCATTATTAGTCCCTGGAATTTTGTCCTATTCCATTACCTCTTATCATCTAAGTAGGACTTGAATAGGATTATTGTAGATGACATTTATAGATAGAGTACATTACTTCTCCTCTGGTGGGCCTTAGAAGTTATATGCTTTTCCAAGAAATAATATTTGCTTCCAATCGTCAGTAGTATCTCTATTAGCATCACTGTTTTCAATCAATGTGTTCCTGGATTGAACCAATCAGCTGCAGGTACTACGATATCAGAACTCTTCAAAAGCTTGCTATAGGATATTGCCCTATATTGGTCAACTTTTAATCTTGATCACAAGCTTCTTTGGTGTTTCTTTCAAACTTCAAGTATTATAGTATCCATTAAGATCTAACTTCTCCTTCCTTTTGTTTTTCATTTAATCGACTTATTTTTTCCTCCTTAATCTTCATGCTTTTCCATGTTCTTCCAATTCTTCCAATTGTTAATCAAGCTTAGATAGATCTTGTCTTGACTTGCAGGATTTGTTAGAACTTAGAAGACTATGAAAGAAAAAAAATAGGCAAAGTATAAAGATAATAGTAACCGCTGTAATCAAGGAGATGTAAAATTCTTATCTTTTGAAGAAGCGTTAGCTCCCTTTTAATCTTGGACCTGTTCACCAACCTAGTTCTGACATTAGCATGGTGTCATTATTAACAAGAGTTAGATCTAATTTTTACAACGAAAACGATTAGATAGGGTTTTGTTCCTAGGGTTCATCTTAGTTCAAACTAGTGAGTTAGCTGCAAAGCCCTAGAGTCTTTATTCAGAATCCTTCTATACATGAGATTTTCATTCCTTGATCATAAATAAATTAGCAAAGAAAGACTTCAAATGTTATAATAACAGTGATTTCTAAAATATATCTACACAAACCCTTATTACTATCTTTCAATAGATTATTATCTTAGCATTACTACTATTGACATTGAGCATAGTTTACATGTACCTCTTTTAACTTCTACTGTTCTCCATTATTGCCTTCGAGTATGGTACTGCTATATTGTAAGTTGTAACTTCTTGAGGTTGCTTCAAAGATATGCTTACGCTAAATTCGAACTTCTCTGTCCATACAGTTCTGCAACTTGGTCTTCACATTGATTTCACTAATTGGTCCTTCAAGCTTGGTTATAAGCCATAAATATATCATTGAACTACTTCCAGTGTCCTTTATCTTTCAATATCAAATAGGTAGGCTTCAAGAATTGAATTCATCTTTCTTTTATGTATGAGAAGGGTACTATTTTCACAAACTTGTGTCACGGATCCCCTATACCCTCACAGTCCTTATGAAGAGATATAATGCTGCTACATATTCTAGTGTCACAGAGATGGGCCTTATATCATCATGATAAATTATGTCACGAAGTAGCATCCCTCAGGTTTTCGCACAGGATGCCACTAAACTCTGATTCTTGATGATTCAAAAAGTTTTGTATGTCTTTGTATAGTTCAGATCACAAATATGCATATTGTACTTGTCATAGAGATGCTCAGACTTTTCACAAATGTAAATTATTTCATTAAGTGTAGCTTCAGACTTGGAATTGATCATAATCTTGGCTTTTATTCACAGTGATGATTTTGGTCCCTTCTATAGACTATATACCTTAGTCTTTGGTCTTGTAGCACAGAGTAGATCACAGAATTTTGATTCATTTTTCACAAAGGTATAGAGATGTTCAGTCCTTTATGTCACAGATAAGACTTGTTCTGCATGTCTTTAAGTTCATCATTTGTAAATTTAAATGCCTCAGAGATGATCCACATGGTTTTGGTTTCTTTTAACTTCAGATCACAATACACTTCTATCCTTCGTCTCACAGTGCCACAGATTTGCATGGATTACGAAGATGATGGTATTTTTAGATGTCAAAGATAGATAGTCTCCCAAATGAGTCGAGCTGCCTTATATAGTGTTAGATAGACTTTGTATCGTTTCATGTTGGTGTCATCATTGATGCCTTGAATCTTCAAATATTTGTTGCTATAGTAAGCTTCAGATACCTCATAGAAGTGTCACAAAACCTTTTTGTATTGATTGAAGAATAGTACCTTAGATATTCGTGTTTTCCCAAACAAACTTGCTTCAATAATTATGGCAATTTTGGACTTGTTCATACTCTCAGACTTGCATTTGAACTCAGCAGTAATAGATGTCAGCTACAGTATTTTGGGTACTCAAACTATACAAATATCATGAATACACTTGGTCTTTTTGATTCAGAAAGGAGCGCACAGTCATGCTCAGATTGCCACTACTATTATCCATAGTTTTAAAAACCGGCCGGTTTGAACCGGTAATTGGTCAAACCGGCTGGTCAGCATGCCCACTGGTTCAAACCGCCCATGCAACCCAGTTTAACCCTGCCTTTGACCAAGATTTTTCGGTTAACCGGTGCTAACCAGCCGGTTTATCCATAAACCGGCCGGTTCTATCCTTAACTGGCCGGTTAGCACCTAGGTTGCTGTACGTTCCTGTAGCTGTTCTGAAGTAATCAAAAGCAGTCAAACGTATATTTGAAGGGTATTTTTTGGCCAGTTAGGTTCACTGTATTAGTGCAAGAATTAAGCCCATCCAGAAGGTGGACCTGCAATTCACATGAATCCTTAAAGTATTAATGCACCTCTGAATTTTCTGAGCATTCCAGGATTTGCTCTAAAGTTAACTCTGCATCATCTCTGCCTTCGTGGACTAATCAACAACATGATAGAATCTAATTCAATGTTTGGATTTTCATTGTATTTGGTTGTAGCAAGGAATTCTAACAAGGCTTTAACAGACTTGCTTGATCTTGTTCAGTATGTTTTTGATCTTCCTAATTGAAGCAACAAGCATTGGAACATATGGTTTGGTAGCATCACTAGAAAACTTATGCACTAGTTCAGTTACATATGTGCTAGGGCACGACTTATCCGGCCTGTGCCTGGAGAAGGATTTGATGAATATATGTTGCTAATAAGAAGTGATACTTTAATGTTGGCTTATCTGAACAATGCTAGGGTTGACAGTAACATTTATCGAAAGGTTGCAGGATAGTTGTGTCATACAAAGGAATAGATTTATGACTAAGTTGAAATTGAATGTACGCATGTATATTTTGTGTATTGTTGATGAGCTAGGCCCTTCTCGCTCGTGATGTTTTGAATACTATATGCTGTGATGATGAATTGTGTAGTTGTTGATAAACTGTACTTCAATGGAAGTATTATGACATTAAACAAAAGTGAAAACAGTACATCAACAAGTAGTAATTGTTCAAAAGCAGTAGAGCAGAGTCACTGACTGCATGATATTGATGTTCATGATATATTGAGCAGTGTTATTGGCATAACTACTGCTAATGTTTACAACTTTCCATTGTCAGAACCTTTCGTAACATCACTGAATCTTTTGTAGCATTTGATCCATAGTATGTATTGGGTCTCTCTGAACTATCTAAATTCCAGAATATGGAAGAAGATGTCAGTGTCAGTGCTAGTAAGGGCCAAGACTCTAAATCATGGTTACTTAATTTGAAGCAAGCTACTCAACTTGTTAGATCTATTAGAAGAAAGTAATAAAGGTTACAATATGAGCAACCTTAGAAGCCTACACAAATCCAAACCTTTTGCTAGCTTTGCAGCACTCATTACAGCAGGGGCAATACTACATCTCTCTAGGCACTAATGAATTTTCCCGTAAGAAAGCCTCTAAACATATATATAATGAGAAAGAATCATTTCTTGGTTTTTCGATGGAAACCCAGATTTGAAGACTTCAAGTATAATTTCAAGATAATGTGTATCATACTTTTCTAATTCCTTCTGTGACTAGTCTATAAAGACTTGAACCATTGTACATGTATTTGATATCAAAATTGATTTATATTCTGTGATAGAAACCTCTTTACTCACACTCTTTTCATCTACTAATCATAGGTGAAAAGCCAAATTGATATATTCACCTTTGCATGGTATATAAATGAGCAAACTTTGAATATTTTGTCTCTATTGGCTTGGAATCATGGTTGAAAATATTTAAAATAGTTTTTTTTTATTAAAAAATAATTATTTAATGTATTTTTTTTAAAACCGGTTCATTGAGATCTGACCGCTACCGGTTAGACCGGTTCCAGTTTGAAACCCGGTTGATTAGGTCCACTAGTCCAGTCACCGGTTCCGATTTTTAAAACTATGCTATTATCATTGAGCATAATTTATATGTACCTCTTTTAACTTCCCCTGTTCTCCATTATTGCCTTCGAGTATGGTACTACTATATTGTAAGTTGTAACTTCTTGGGGCTGCTTCAAAAGATATGCTTACACTAAATTCGAACTTCTCTGTCCATACAGTTCTGCAACTTGGTCTTCACATTGATCTCACTAATTGGTCCTTCAAGCTTAGCTATAAGCCAAAGAGATGTCTTTGAGCTGCTTTCAGTGTCCTTTATCTTTCAATAACAAATTGGTCGGCTTCAAGAATTGAATTCGTCTTTATTTTATGTATGAGAAGGGTGCTATTTTCACAAACTTGTGTCACAGATTCCCTATACCCTCACAATCCTTATGAAGAGATATAATGCGATACATATTATAGTGTCACAGAGATGGGCCTTATATCATCATAATAAATTCTATCATGAAGTAGCATCCCCTCAGGTTTTCGCACAGGATGCCACTAAACTCTGATTCTTGACGATTCAAAAAGTTTTGTATGTCTTTGTATAGTTCAGATCACAAATATACATGTTCTACTTGTCATAGAGATGCTCAGACTTTTCGCAAATGTAAATTATTTCGTTAAGTGTAGCTTCAGACTTGGAATTGATCAGAATCTTGGCTTTTATTCATATTGATGATTTTGGTCACTTCTATAGACTATGTACCTTAGTCTTTTGGTCTTGTAGCATAGAGTAGATCACAGACTTTTGATTCATTTTTCACAAAGGTATAGAGATGCTCAGTCCTTTATGTCACAGATAAGACTTGGTTTGCATGTCTTTAAGTTCATCATTTGTACATTTAAATGCCTTAGAGACGATCCACATGGTTTTGGTTTCTTTAACTTCAGATCAAAATACACTTCTATCCTTCATCTCACAGTGCCACAGATTTGCTTTGATTACAAAGATGATGGTCTTTTTAGATGTCAAAGATGTATAGTCTCCCAAATGAGTCGAGCTGCCTTATATAGTGTTAGATAGACCTTGTATCATTTCATGTTGGTGTCATCATTGATGCCTTGAATCTTCAAATATTTGTTGCTATAGTAAGCTTCAGATACCTCATAGAAGTGTCACAGAACCTTTTTGTATTGATTGAAGAACAATACCTCAGATATTTGTTTTTTCCCAAACAAACTTGCTTCAATCATTATGGAAATTTTGGACTTGTTCATACTCTTAGACTAGCCTTTGAACTCAACAGTAATAGATGTCAGCTACAGTATTTTAGTTACTCAAACTATACAATTATCATGAATACACTTGGTCTTTTTGATTCAGAAAGGAGCACACAGTCATGCTTAGATTGCCACTGAAAGTATTGTCATAGTAGGTTGTCTTCTTTTGACAGATTTCATATAAGCCATTTGCTTTTTATTTGAGTACTTTGTAGATTATAAAGATAATGACTTGTATGCTTATCATAGGAGAAGGTGCCTCTGAAATTCACATTAGTACAGGAAACTTACTTCATAAATCAACATAGAGACTCAAATATGTGTACCTATGCGAAATATTTTGTCGACAACAGAGATATGAATTTCATCCTTGATTTATAGAGATAATGTGATAGAGTCTTTGCAGAGATATGAATTTCATCTTTGATTTACAGAGATAATGTCATCGAGTCTTTGCATGTATTATAGGTCTCTTTTTCTAGCCCTTAAGTATTTCTTTCCTTCCTTTTATTGATGAGCTCGGTTCACAGGAATATTGATGTCTTTCTTCAACATGAATCATAGAGGTACTGTGCCTCTTTCAATTCGTATTTTAAGGAAAGAATGTCACAGAATTTGTATGATACTTTGCTTAAGGTGCCACAGGGATAAGCAAATAAGCCAACAAACTGTTATCTTCAATCTTCCTTTCCTTCAACCTAGCTCTGAAACCATGTTGAGAAATCAAGATGCTTGTAGATTAGGGTAGATTTCTCTTAACTTGATAATTAATTGTGAATGTTTGTTGGCTTCTTGTTACTTATGTTATCTTCTTCCGAGATCCTCGAATGTACTATTTCACTGTGTATACATATTAATGTTTTGACCTTATTTTGTGCTTCGATTGTAAATAATTCACTGTACATGTCTCTGACTTCTATTGACCATTTATGTGAGACCCTATGTGATACCATCAAACTGAAATGGCATAATTCTCATCAAGCTGTGATGGCACCGAACCAGTGAGACCTTTCTCACTGTGGTAGCACGAAACAATGATATATTTTTCACTATGGTAGTTCCAAATTGTAGTGTCATACTTATCATGTGATTGATTATACCGAGATTGTAGTTGACCTATGATTATAACACTGAAGATCTTCACTGTAATACGAATTATACTGATATCTTTTTGTCACACCGAGCCTCAACTGTAAATACACCTTTATAACTCATTCTCCTCATTGCTGTGGTATCGAAATAATATTATAAGAGTAGTACTGAATTGAGGCAGAGGTAATTTCAACACTGTGATGTCATTGAGACTGAGATGTTACCAAGATCCTTCTTTTCATAGTGACAGAGATTGACCTTTCTTGTGAACTTGCACCTAGTTTAATTATTGGACTGTCTTACTATGATTTGAGCCCTTTTGACATAGGTCTTTTTAGAATGTTTCGAGTCCTTTCAAACTGCCTTTGATCATAACCATAGCTCTGAAACCATGTTGAGAATTTGTAGAGCTTGTGTGTAATACAAAATTCTCTTCTTAATAACTACTTGTGAGCTTGCTTATGTCTTCTTCTTTAACTTAGTTACTCCATCATCAAGTTAGTTATCAAAGTACTTAGTCAAAATGTTGAAACAAAATTATTTACACTCATAACTGAATATCTTATAATGTAGTTAGGAAGGTAAATCTCTGATTTACCTTCCTCACTTACAACTCCTTTAAGATTAGCATGTCTTATTACAATTTTGTTTTGACGTTGGAAAATTCCTTCAATAGATATATCTGCACTGTATACGTTTGCATCTATCCACGGTCCAGCTCCTGTAGCTTCCACAGATTATAGTCCCGTACCTTTAAATTTACATCAGACTTCCATTTTAGATCTGCATGCCTCAGATCTGCATTTGGTTACCCTTCTTTCCATGCTGTTTGCTTCAGACTTTACCTTGATATATCCGCACTGACTCAGACCCAAAATCCACAAATCTGTTCTTCTCTTTTAATGTTGTATACTTTACCGTAATACTTGCTCCTTTTTCCACGCTGTATTAACCTGAGTGTAATCCGCAAAACTTGTTCCTTTTGCACGTCATATAACCTCAGTATTATCCGCAAATATGTTCTCTTAACCGCAGCATAAGTAGGGTATATATAGTAGTTTTAGCCAAGTAATTAAGTCGACCTTATAGCCATTAAGTAGGCCGACTTTAACAGTTGTTTGTAGGCTGACTTCATAGGCATATCTTCAATGTTTGTAAGCCATTCTTCTGCAACGTCCTGGAGGGTATTCTTCACGCCTTTTACATGACTCTTAATTACACTAATGTACTTAATAGACATCAAGAAGAAGTCTATAGACCTATATTAAGAATCTTGCTCATGAAACCCATGAAGCAAGTAAACCAAAAATTCATTTTATTATTATTGACTTCATCTTTACATAAGTACATAATTACATAGTCATAATGAAGACCTCCTACCTAGTTACACTCTTCAACACTTATGAGTGAAATTTATAACTGAATATGCGTGGAGTCACAAAGGATTTTATGATGAGAGGGACATAATTTTAGCCTTTCGGGTTACTTTGAAAATGTTTACACCACGTTTAGGCCTTGTGGGTGCTTCATGAGATGTGGGGTGCATAGTGAATGGTCGGCCCATGCTCTTCCATGATGGACTTGGACATTGGAGGTGGTTTACTGTTTGCTGCTAGACCTTGTTTGGATTTTTGAAAGACATTCTTACCGTTTTCTCATGCATGAAGGGAGTTTGTGTGCGTGGAGTAGAGTTGGGTATTTCACCATGACAAAAACATCCCGAAATCAGCATGAGCACACAAAATCCCTTGAAATGTGAACTCTTGGGTTGAGGGAGTGGATATGTAGGTGTGGGAGTCCTTAAGGTGAACATTACCTTGGACATGCATTGTCCTTAAGGAGACACATGACCTAGGAGATGCATTTTAGCTTAGGAGATGCATTTTAGATGGTTTGATACTCTCATACAACCTTTATCAAGTTACATGCACCCTCATTAGAAAAAACAAGAGAATTTTGCTTGCCATGACTATCTTTCTTTGTCATTGTTGACTTAAGAAAATCTTTTAGCTAAGAAACTAGTTTCAAGGTTATGGCATAACTTGTCATATAAATTGAACAGAAGTTATATCCAAAATGTTAACTTGTAAACTACTTAGCTGGTTTTAGGCTTTCCATTTAAAATCTACTTCAATTTGAACTTTGAACGAGTTGTTCCATAGACTTGAATATTAAGAGATTTTGGTGTCAGGATTAAAAATTAGCCCGTAAAGCCTCTCAGTTATTCATTTATTTTATCTGAATATAAAATTTACTATTAAATTAGAACCACTCGACACAAATACGTCATAGATCAAGATCATACTTTGTAGAGTGTCGTAGAAAAAAAATAGGAGCAAGGACACTGAATTCTTTCAGTTTTCCTGGTTCTTATTCCTTTGCTGTATCTTTGCACCTTTAGGGGAAATTGCTAGTTTAAAGTCTAATTATTTAAAGGGTGCTAGCTCAATGGAAGAGCACTTGCTTTACAAGCATGAGGTTGGTGGTTCGATTCCATCATGCCCTGATATTCATATATAGGGAATGACGAAGATCAATTTTTGGTGACGGATGCTCTTTTGACCATCACCAATGAGCTTATGGTGACATTTTTCGACCCTCACCAAAACATGTAATGGTGACGGTCAACGAACGCCACCATATATACGCATCAATAGTGACGACCATTAAAGGTCTGTCACCATAAATCGTTGTTGTTGATATGAAATGGTGAGGGTCATTGTTTGTCATTATAGCCATTATTCGTGACAGACCTTGATATCACCAATGAGTTTATGGTGACGGTCAATGAACGTCGCCATATATATGCACCAATAGTGACGGCCATGAAAGGTCCATCACAAAAAATCATTGTTGTTCATATGAAATGGTGACGGTCACTATCCGTCATTATAATCAATATTCGTGACGAACCTTGAATGTCACCACAACACATAATTTCGGTGACGCCACCTTTGGTGACGTTCAGTTTTTTGGTGATGGAGGCTATTTTCCATCACCATTGCTCATATGAAATGGTGACGGTCACTATCCATCACTATAAATCATTATTGGTGACGGACCTTGAATGTCACCACAACACCTATACTTTCGGCGATGCCACCTTTGGCGACGTTCAATTTTTTGGTGACGGAGGCTATTGTCCGTCACCAATGATCATATGAAATGGTGACGGTCAGTATTCATCACTATAAATCATTATTGGTGACGGACCTTGAATGTCACCACAACACCTATACTTTCGGCGACGCCACCTTTGGTGACGTTTAGTTTTTGGTGACGAAGGCTCTTTTGACCCTCACCAATGAGCTTATGGTGACGATTTTCGCCCCTCACCAATGTGGTTTTTTCTTGTAGTGTGCGTGAGGGCATGCCAACATGAGCTATTGAAAAAAAGACACTTAGTGTTTGCATTAGGAACATGTGGACAACTTGTTGGCCCAATAGGTGTGTGTGGGCAAGTGCTTGACATGGCCTAATAATGGGTGAGAAGGCCAAGATGACACCATAAGGGGAAGCATGGATACGCTAGGAGATGGGCCAAAATTCCCCTAGATGAGTGGAAAAGTGTTAGGTGTGTTGGGTATGTGTGATATTCTTTCCACGATTAGTCGCATGCGTGGGGGGGGGTCATAAGGGGGGCAAACGACCCTCCCTATACATTGCGTCGTTGTGTAGCCCCCTGCGCGGGGTATGGGGCAATGCCTTAGGAAGTATTTGTTTCCTTATTTTTCAGTGGGCGAACCTGCCTATGGCTTTGTGCATGGGTTTGCACATGGTTTTGGGGCATCATGGTTTTTAGCCCCTGGTATTTTGTAGATCCATTCATAGGAACTACAGTTATGTTCTAATCCAGGTTTAATGGATTGGAGTTTATGAATGTTTCGACATGTATATATATATATATGTGTTGTAACACTAAAATGAATATAATGAAAAATGAAGCTGGTAGTCCCAATTTGGGATCTAGGGGAAAAAATATTTGTGTATATATGTTTTATGTTTTATGCTCTTGCTATTGTTTATTTTATGTTTTTAAGAATTGCTTGCAGATAATTTATGTACAGGGTTAAAACCTACATTTGATATCAAAGTAGTTTCAGATTCAAGGGGACGCCTTTGTTGCTGAAGGGTTTTTTGCTCGAGCCTGTGGTAGACCTGGTTCAATGGGAGATCTGCGAGATCGATTCTTGCGGTGAAAGAAGATGGCAAGCAGTGGAAAGATAGAGATCGAGAAATTTATTGGTCTATGTTTTGAGTTGTGGAAGCTCAAGATGGAGGATCTGTTGGTGGATAAAGATCAGTGGATCATGGTAGATCCGGGTACTAAACCAATGGAAATGTCAGATGAAGATTGGGCGAAGTTGGATCAGAAGGTAAAGAGCACAATACTGTTGTGTATCTCAGATTCGATATTGTTGAATGTATCTAGGGATCTACAATGAAGACTTTGTGGGTCAAGTTAGGGAATCTGTACCAATCTAAGTCTCTGGTGAAAAAAATTTTCCTGCGGAAAAAATCTCTATAACCTAAGGATGAAGGATGGAGACTCAGTGACAGAGAATCTAAATGCTTTCAATACTATGGTAAGTTAGTTTTCATCTGTTCATATTTAAATATCAGATGAAGATAAGTGCATTAGTTTTTTGTGTTCTCTACCAGATTCATGGGACAACCTAGTTAATGCAATAGGTAGCAATACAACTACCTTGAATTTTGATGAAATTGTCTTAGCCTTGCTGTTGGAAGAAATGAGACGAAGAAATATGCAGGGCCAAAATGGAGATACCTTATCTGTACGATGAAGGTCCCATAACAGAAACAAAAATAAGTTTTCGAGTGGGAGATCTAAATCTAGAGGGAGATCTAAATCTCTAGGAAAGGATGGAAAGGTGTGCCAGAAATGCGGAAAGGAAGGGAACTGCAAAAAGGATTGCAAATCTATAGCTCCTAAGAAAGGAAAGGGATCTGATGATGCTCCTTCTGCAGAGGCAAAAACCACCTCAGATGAAGGTGGAGATGTGGAATTGGCTTCTTCTTCAAATACACATGTAGATCATGAGGCATGGTTGATTGAATCAGGTGCATCCTTTCACTTCACTACCCATAGGGCATGGTTCTACGAGTATGAGAAGTATGATGGTGGTGATGTCTTCTTAGGAGATGATAGGAAGGCTAGAATCGTCGGACGTGGAAAATTCAAGATGAAGTTGCAAGGTGGAAGGATTAGAACTCATGTTCTACATATTCCTACATTTCCCAGAAATCTGATTTATGTAAAACAAGATGGATGATCTAGGTGTAAAAACAGTGTTCGAGAAAGATACCTACAAGATGGTTCAGGGAGCACTAGTATTAATGCGGGGATTTTGGATTGGAACTCTATACAAGCTTTAGGGTAGCATTGTTTGTTAGGTCCCTATATTACTAGTGTAGTCCCTTATTGTTGTTAATGTAACCCCCTAGTGTTATTGTTGTACCCTTGTAACCCCCATATTGTTATTATTGTGCCCTTACATTATTGTTATTAGGTCGGCTAGGATTATATTGTGATCCCATGGACTCCTATATATAGAAGGAGGTTTTTTCATTTCTATCATCCTATAATTGTTCATTTATGTAATGTAAAGTAAGTTTCCCCCTCAAAGTGGCTTATTTCTAAGGCATTGATCTCTCTTTTCTTCTATTTTTGGAGCTGATTTCATAACATTTGGTATCAGAGCTTTGGATTTTAGGGTTTCGCTGCTCCAAACAGGTCGTCATGGAATTTTCACTATAAGTTTTTTTCTACAAAGGTTGAGAAGTTGAAATTGTTATCAAGAGAATCCTAAATCCTAAGGAATTTTGTGTAGAAATTTCAGATCTTGGTTCGCATCATTTGCGGAGATATGATCTGTGGAAGTTAGAGTTTTTGCAGGCTCCCACATTTCATCTAAAAGATTTGACATTGGGAAAATCGTCATAACTCTTTCTCTAGGC
This sequence comes from Pinus albicaulis, assembly GCA_034641835.2. Lineage (NCBI taxonomy): Eukaryota > Viridiplantae > Streptophyta > Pinopsida > Pinales > Pinaceae > Pinus > Pinus albicaulis. The sequence continues at coordinate 959,913,239 of CM076583.1, read as the reverse complement.
ATCTGATTAGAATTCTGTAAGATGTGGCCAAAATTACACGAACTATAGTTTCTTGTTTATCCATTTCAAAGCCGAAGGAGGAAACAGTGACATGTGGCACACCGTACAAGTTCACTCTACTGAAGTAGTCCATAATTAGGTCATTGTGGGAAATTGGGAATAAATCTGCCTTGAAGAATCCAAATCAGGTTAGACCTCTGGTATTGGAAAAAAGACTTAGAGGGTGACTACAGTACCAAATTTCAGTTATTGAAGATCTGAAATAACAGAGATAATTCAGTTTTAATATCGAGCTCCTCAAAAGAAAGAAAAAAGTGTGTATTTTGTTTTTCAAATTGCATAAGTCTTGTTTGAAAAATCAGTTTGGAGTGATTCCAAGGGAATATTGAAGCATAGATATCATTATTGGGTTCTAAAATCCCCCCTAAAAAGAATTTAACACCCATGAAGTCCTTAGTAAACTCTACTATGACTCATGAAGATGAAGAACTGTAAAATGATATATCAAAATTACAAAAGCAAGTGCACCAAATTTCACTCTCGCAAACAAAAACAAAAAATGAAATGGAAGTTTTGAAGAAAGGCATGGAAGCTAAGATGGATGGTTTGAAGAAAGGTGTGGAAGCTAATATGGATGGTTTTAAGAAAGGTGTTGAAGCTAATATGGATGGTTTGAAGAGTGGTATGGAAGAAAAAATGGAATGTTTCAAGGAAGATATGGAAGGTTTGAAGGAAAGTTTGACAAAGTTGATACAAGACATGATTCCTAATGGAAAAAATATATTAGAGGAAACTCATGATGAGAGAAAAATAAATTTTAATCATGATTTCATAAACTTGAATGTTGGATGGAAGACCCACCATATTTTAAATATCGATATGAGAAATTTTGATGGAAAAGATCCCGTAACATGGATACTACAGATGGAGTAATATTTTGATCTCAATAATGTGAAAAACACACAAAAGGTACGCAGTGCAACTATATATTTATAGCAAAATACATTTGTATGGTATCGATGGCTTTTCTCCCGTAAATTTTTTTTCACTTGGTCAATTTTTACGGAGGAAATGATAGCACATTATGAGGATACAAAGAGAAACAACTTCTTTAGCCAATTGATAAATCTAAAACAAAAGGGTTTAGTGGTGGAGCACATGTAGGACTTCCAAAAATTGAATATAAGGGTAATTGATATTCCAAAGGAACACAAGATTGATGTCTTCATGGGGACTTTAAAGGATAACATCCAACACGAGTTTCACATTTGGGAACCTGATTCATTGGAGAAGGCATTCAGGCTGGCAAGAAAAAATGAATGTAAAATTATGGCGACAACGAAGCCTACCACTGACATCTATAAAGATGGAAGTGTTACTACTCCTAGACTTCCAAAACCTACAAGGTTGAAACCACAAAAATTGGAAGAAAAAAGAGCAAAAGGGCTTTGCTACAGTTGTGATATCAAATACACTAAAGGTCATAAGTGTGCTAAGAAGAAATTATTTTACATTGATTGTGAAGAGGAGGGAGAAAATGAACAAGAAACTTCAAAAGAAGATGATATACACCAGTAACCAACCCTAGATAAAGAATAAAGGAGGCCTACCATATCGTGTAATGTATTGGTAGGCTTTACACTCCTCAAACTCTCAAGATAGAAGGACATATCAAGAAGAAAAAAGGTAATAATGCTGATTGATTCAGGTAGTACCGATCATTTTATTCATTGTAAGGTAGCGAAGGAATTGAATTGCTTCCTATACCCAACATCGGAATGTCAAGTGACGGTTACAAATGGAGGAACTATAAATTGCTCTAGAAAATGCCATAATATCAAGCTAACCATGGGGGAATATGTATTTAATATTCCAATGCTTTCCATTCCAATGGGAGGTGTTGATGTTGTACTAGGAGTACAATGGTTACAATATTTGGGGACGATAGCTTTTATTTTTCAAGAACTTTTCTTCAATTTTTTTTTAGGAAGGAAAGGAAGTCGAATTACGGGGTATTGCACAGAAGTTGGGAAAGATAATAAGCTCTAATGTCATGAAAAAGCTTCTGAAAAAATAACAATGAAGCATAATTGCACAATTATGCTCACTAGAAGTTCCAACATCAAAATCATCTATTTCTCCAGATCTCCAAAAATTCTTGGACAATCATTCCAAGGTGTTTGAAGCTCCCAGAGGACTCAGACCTATTCGTGATCGTGATCATGTTATTCATTTGATTCCAGGAAGTGTTCCTCCAAACATCAGGGCTTACATATATGCTTATGTCCAAAAGAACGAAATTGAATGTATGATTGCAGAAATGTTAGAGGCTGGTATAATTGAACCTAGTCAGAGTTCTTTCTTTGCTCTAGTAGTATTGGTGCACAAGACGGATGGATCATGGCGCATGTGTCCAGATTATAGGGAGATAAATAAGCTCACTATTAAAGATAAATTTTCCATTCCCGTGATTGATGAATTATTCGATGAATTACATGGAAAAATTCATTTTACCAAAATGGATATTCGTTCAGGATATCATTGAATTAGAATGAAGGGTGAAGATATTCCGAAAACAACATTTCGAACACATGAGGGTCATTATGAATTTTTGGTCATGCCTTTTGGCCTTACTAATGCACACTTCAAGGTAAAAACTGATCATGATAGTCTTAAACACTTTTTTGAACAAAGACTATCTTCAGAAGAGAAACAAAAATGGGTCACAAAGATGTCGGGTTATGACTTTGAAATCATCTACAAACAAGGGAAGCTAAATGTTGTTGCAGATGCACTCTAAAGAAAGGATGAAGAGGTGGAAGCATTGCTTTGTGCCATTTCTATTATCCAACCATATTCGATAACCGAAGCAAGGGATTACTGGAAGAAGGACGAAGAAGGGTGGACACTCATTCAAAAGTTGCAGCAAGATCCTAGTACATCTGATACATTTAGTTGGAAAAATGATTCCTTATGGTACAAATATCGCTTATATCTTTGTAAGAATTCCCAACTAAAACAAAATATTCTTTTTTCATTGTACACTTATTCTTTAGGAGGACACTCAGGATTTTTAAAAACTTACCACAGGGTGAAGATTTTTTTTTTTTGGGATGGCCTTAAATCTAATATTCAAAATTATGTGGCAGAATGTTTGGTTTTCCAGAAAAATAAAGTTGATAAAATTAAGACCCCAGGTATTCTACATCCTTTATCCATTCCAAGTCAACATTGAGAGGATATTTCAATGGATTTTATCACAGGTTTACCTAAGTCCGGAGGAAAGAGTGTCATCATGGATGTAGTTGATAGACTTACCAAGTATGCACACTTTTGTGCATTATCTCATCCATTTAAAGCAAGTACAATTGTTACTGCATTTATGGAAACAATTCAAAAGCTAGATGGAAACCTGAAGATTATTGTAAGCGACAGATATCACATTTTTACTGGAAATTTTTGGATGGAATTATTTTCTTGTTTGGGTACTCAACTAGCTCATAGCTCATCTTATCATCCTCAATCTGATGGTCAAACTGAGATAGTGAACAAAGGTTTGGAAGGATATCTTCGAATTTTTGTATCTGATAAAAAAACACAATGGGTCAAGTGATTACCTCTGGCTGAATGGTGGTATAACACTTCCTTCCATACTGCATCAAAGATGACCCCATTTATGGCACTTTATGGATATCATCCACCATCCATCATGTTATCACTCCAATAATTCCTAGGGTTGTTATGTTTTTTTTTAAAGAAATATTAGAGGTAACTATCAACCACTTTTAAGATTAAGATCTAGCCTTCCTAATACTCAGAGAGGGCTCTCTCTTAATGATTTAACTTTGTTATTTTTAAATTGGTTTCAGGCTAGTTATGTATGCTTAATTTGGTTTGATTTTGAGTTAGTGGTGGAATTACTAATTTAGATTGATAGATTTATTTCTATATTCCATTGGGATATGGAGCCAATGTATCAAGCAAACAGGACAAAATCAAGTTCTAAAGGAAGTGTTCACAGGGCAATGTAGCTGAGCAAAATCAGATCTTTTAGGAAGGATGGTGAAGTGGTTTTCAATCAAGATCAAGGAGCAGTTAAGGATTCCTTAAGCCAGACAATGAAGGAAATGACAAAGATTAATTCGGATGGGAGAGAAATTAAGGATTCTCAGATCTGGATACTAGAAGAAAACATTAAAATGAATAACAGTTCAAGACATAGTGTATTCAAACAAGTTTTGGAATAAAACTCCTATTATAACATTTAGATTCAAAAAACATACAAGATTATGGAATACTTAATAAAATAACAATAAACAATTGAAAGTACTTCACTGAAGTGGCTCAACACATGAATCCTTTAATGCAATGACTTTATTTTTTGTCATGTCTGTTGACTTGAAAATGGTACAATAAACCATCAGGTATTTGGATCAATTACAGCTATAGAAATGTTCAGGAATCCACACCCAATACTTCAAATTATGAATTATTTATATAAAAGCTAATACAAAATATCCTAAAACTGATTTAGGAATTATTAAAGGAATACAAAATATTTGTCCCTACTTATTTGGTTTTTCTGTTTGCTTCTTTGATATTTTGTTGCTCTATCTCTCTGATTATTTCTTTACGCTGGCTGTACTTTTATTTGTTGAGTGTATTTCATGTTGTCTTTATCTTTAAACTCTACCTTTCACTGCCTCTCATCTGTATTCATATTTGTCTGCTTGCTCTGTTACTATTTAAATTTGAATGCTCTATTTTCACCTTACTGTTATGTTTTACCTTTAACCTTAATTCTCTTTTACCTGACTGTTCTGTCTTACCCTTTTTCACTTTTACCAGTCACAGTAAATCGCATAATTTCTCCCAAGCTTCTTCTTCTGTAATTTTAATCTTTACCATCCTCCTGTAGATTTCATCAGCCTCTGTGTATTTTGCAAAAGTAGACTTATTCAAAAAAAGATGATTTACCTCATGTTGGAGGTAAAAGAGACTTTCAAATGTCTGATAGAGTACTTTTCTTGTAGGAATTCCTTTCATGGAGGAATTTTTGGACTGTTCTTTGGCCACTTCTCTCATTTTCTTGTCATAATCATCATGCTTCATTAAGCTGTCATTTATCACTAAAGAATTAGGCATACCATTTTGCCTCAAAACATCAAATTTGACCATGAATCCCATTATTGCTAACTCCATGTTTTGACATCTGTCTTCAAGCTGTGTCACGAGGTTCTTCTTGGAAATTACCTTTTTAACCTCTAAGATTGTTTCAGTTCTGTCACTTATGCCAATTTCTTCTAATTCCTGTTTGTTCTTGGAATTGAGAAACTTGATAATCTCAGTGGCATCCTCTGGTTTCTTTCCAAGTTCTTCTTTGAATTTATTAATAGCTTCACTAGCTTTCTTGATCAAATATTTTTGTTCAAAGATAACTTGAATGGAAGGCCAAATATAATTAGCAGAGTTAATGATATTGGCCCACAATTGCGACTTTTCTTGGGCAAGTGGTTCCTTCAATGTCAATTCTTTTTCTAGATTTTGTATCTTTTCATTCAATCTATATGTTTTCTGATTTTCTAATTTATATATGATTTGAGCCAATTTATTTTCATCTTCTAGAATTTTTACTTGATCTTTAAGTCTATTAATTTCAGTAGTCTGTATTAACACATCATGCATGGATTTAATCAATTTATCGGCCTCATCTCTGGGATGAGCTGATGATGTTGAATCTGTTTCTGGTGTAGTTGTTGATGTAGTTGAAACCGTTGTAGCCACTGGAACTGTTGTTGCCATATGAGCTGATGAAGTAGATGGAACTGATGTAGTAACTGTAGGAATGGTAGTGACAGGGAGTGCTTCCATGCTGACCTTTTTCTCCTACACAAATTTATCCATTTCATTCTCCATCTCTTTCAGTTGAGCTATCAACTGAATGATGAGATTCATCATTTCATCTTTTTGGCCTTCACTCTATAAAACTTTTTTTGTTTGTGGATTTTCAGTAGGAGGTAATTTCAACTGCTTTTTCAATGCAGCAATGTTTGTGTTCATATTTTTAATAAGTTCCTCGGCTGCTTTGATTTTTTTGGGATCATATCCAACCTCAATGAACAATTCTTCAAGTGATTTGATTATGTTGTCCTTGGCTTGTGAGGAGGCCTTCTCTAGCTTTAACTGTCCTATGATGTTTTCTAGAGAATTCTGAAGCTTTTGAACACTCATAGGTTTGTTAGTCATAGTGGAGTAAATCATTTCTCTAGCTTACTTATGGAACTCAATTTGATCTATTGGATGTATATCTTTGTCTTGAACTTCAAATGTTGTTTTCTTATAGTCTGCTGATGAATTTTGAGACTAAAATTTTGGTTGTAAGAAGGTCATCTGCATCTTCCTAGTCTTGTAATAAAATGCTCAAAGTAACCTGTTTTTGTCACTAGGAGTCTGCTTCCAATATTGTTCATAAGTTACAGCTTTTAATGCCTCATTCTCGAGTTTGATTTCTTTATACTTCTCCATTATATCTTGTTCTTTTTCTACTAGTTTTCTTGATGAAGTTACCTCTACAGTATGTTGTTTCTAAATAATATGAGTATTAGAGGTTGATGGCTAATGAGTTTCCTTTAAAATTGCAAGTGGTGCATTATCTTTGACAACTGTGTCTGTATCAATAATTTAAATTCTCTCAACTGTTTCTTCTTATTCATTTACAAGATTCAGCTTGGGCTTCTCCCTGTACATTAGCTTAAATTTAGTATCAGTAGTGGTTTGAGTTGAATATGAATCTTCTTCTCTTGGCCTCTTTGAGTTCCTGTCTTGTGGGGCCGAAGTTTGCAAGATGGAACTAGTATCACCCTGCCTCTCTGCCTCTTGCAAAGTATTTTCCAACCACTCTGATTGGTTGGAGTACTTTTCAATATCTGGTTTCGAGTCATGGAAAAAGGGAGTTAATTTAAATTTAAATCTTAGTTTGATGATAAATCCCAAGGGATTATAATTCCATTTGAAACTCTCATTGAACTTGAATTCCCGTAAGTAATTTTCTTCTTGTTGACCAACATTCCTGTTATTGCAAATGAAAGGACCAATTTGGTTCTTAATCTTAAACTGTGTTTTCTTCTCTTCTGACAGAAAATTAACCTCATCTAAGTTTAGGATCTTCCTGATTTATTCTAGTGCAAATAACCTCATTGGGAGATATTTGGGCAGCTTGTATCGAATGTGTTGACATCCATACACCTTAATTTCAGTGTGGTTCTTCTATAAATACCAGTATCCTGTTCTACTGTGTTCAGACAACAACAATAATTTATTTATTTCTTCACTGATCCTAGGTTTACTGCTACTGCTTAGCATATTGAAAATTGGATGAATAAATGAATCAATGAAATGTTTGTAGGTGAAATATTTGGAATAGTTCCTGATTAAGGAAGTCCATAAGACTAAAAATTGGGGGTTACCCTCTATGTCCATTTTTTGAAGGCTATCTGCAAAGCTTTCAGATTGGAAGTCTAGGAATAAATGAAACAACACTGATGAATATTTAAACATTCCTTCCTTAGGTAATTTAACTAATTTCTCATGGATGGAATCTGATAAGTATTGAGAAAAGTTAAATGTGGAAGCTGGAGGTTGTCCTGGGCAGAAAATAGACAGAAAACTTAAGATTGAAGCATCTACATACTCATTTGTGAAATACCCTAATATACAAGATAGTATTGTGGCAATTTGTATGGTTCTCTCTGAAAATATTGAGGTTGAATAAAGAGTGTTACTCTTTGGGGTTTCAACTGATGGAGGCAAGAAGGTTTGGAAGATTTGAAACGTCTTTGGAAAGTCAAGCTTCAGATATAATTAAGTGAGGATTTCAATTGACAGAGGGGCTTCATCAGTCTTCGGTTGGATTTGCAACATCTGGTTTATTGATTCTACAGTAATGGTGAACAAAATATCTTTGGTGGGGGTTACTAGGGCTCTTTCATTAGGCAGATAATTAATCTGGCATAATCTGATTATCTTTGGGAGCTAGAAGGTATGTGGGAAAATGTACTTGGGAAAATTTGATTCCTAAAGGTAGATATCATCAGCCTGGTCTATGGATTTATCATGGCTCCAGCAGTGGATGTTCAAGAGATTGAAATCTGTAGCTGTATCAATGATTTTACAATATTTTTCTGCTAGGGGAGTGTGTTCAACATCAACTACAGGAGGTTGTAGGGGATTAACAGTCACAATGCCCTGGGATGTCATTTTTATTTGTTCAATTTATAAATTTATTACTTTATGTGTGCAAGTAATAGCTTTGGGCACTTAAGAATACCTGTGAAATGGTGTTTTCTATTTACAGAAAGGGTTTTGGTTGTAGGAGAGGATTGTTTGGTGCTATAAGCTTCAAAATTGGTTCTGCACCAGATTTAGTAGCAAAAGTATTTCAATTCTGGTCTAGAATAGCTTGAAAACAGGTTGGCAGAGGCTCTTTTGGCTTGAAAATAGGTTGGCATCGGTCCTTTTCCGCAATTGTTTAATAGAAATAGATAAGTAATGGTAAAAGGTGGGTTTTAATGTTTTTAACCAACAGTGGTTAAACATTGGCGCAGAGGTTCAATTCAAAAACCAGGGTTGTTGGCTTCAGGGGTCCTGACCTAGGTTTAGAGTTAAGGTTTGCTAAAAAAAACCTATACTACTGGCCCTTTCGGCAATGACCTACTTTCGCAGGCCAAGGTCTCACCCAAATTAGTATGGGTGGGTGTTGGAACCAGGTTTCTGAACCCTGAGAGAGAGTAGGTAATTAGGGCATATCTCATGCAGTTCTATCAGGTTCACACAATGTTGGGAAAAATACTGAGAGGGGGGGGGGGGGTGAATCAGTATCTAGGGCAAACCAAAACTTTTTACTTTTTCATGCTCTAAAACCCATACGCTACTTTGCTGAAGCCAAATAGCGTATGTACGCGGATATCCTTCATAAAACTCGCGTATACACAGAGATCTAATTATGCCATTAATTATTCACTTATATCATTCCATCATTCATTCATTAAATTTTCTACAAACATTAAACATGTGCAGTAAGAACAGAATAAACCATCACACATAAGCATCACACATGAACACCGGGATTTTTAGGTGGAAACCCAAGTCGGGAGAAAACCACCGCTGCAGTTGCTCAGCCTTCAATATTTTATTATAGAGAAAACATCTTACAACATATGTGCTGGCGCAGACTCCTACCAGCACGCAGGCACCCACCTGCGCTCGTTTACCGGCCTCTCCTGGAAGGGAGCTCCAACCCCCTGACTCGTTTACCAGCCTCTCCTGGAAGGGAGCTACGACCCCCTGATCTCGTTTACCAGCCTCACCTGGAAGGGAGCTACAACCCCCTGACTGAAGGCTACGACCCTCAACACCACTATGGACCACGTTTCATCAATTTTCACACTGGATCCAAACAACTTCAATAGAGCACAACTTGCAGGCCTCGTTTCATCATATTTTCAGACTGGACCCACTCCATACTTTTAAGCACATTCAACCATGAAACAGATACATATAACTCACTGACAGATATCAGTAAACCAACAGAACAGATCAGACATTTCTTACCACAGACTTCAGCAAACCCTAGTTTGCATACGCGCTTTCCTTTCACTGATGTCACGTATATACGCGCTTCCGTTCACATAAACCAGCGTATACCTCTGTACATATTTCATTGCGCATACGCGCTTTCTCTTCAGCGAAGCCGCGTATATACGCGCTTCCTCTGCAGCGAACTAGCGTATAGATCTTCAATTATTATAGAGCAGCATACTTCTTTAGATCAGATATTTAGTTCAGATTTACCCTTTTACTTCAGACAGATGTTCGCCTCATCTCAGATCTAAGCCTTCCATAAACAGATCTAGCAGATACAAATACATTCTAGATCTAGATATTCCGCTTCATCATTTCTTCATAGGTGCATCATAGATTCAGATCTATTATCAAACCTTTACCCTTTCCATACAGATATACTTCATAGAGAAGTATTCATTCAAGCTTAGACATCTTGCTCCCACACTCATGATTTGCACAATGAATTTCTTCCCTTTATATAGGTTTACCCTTTTTCAATACCATGAGCCAAAACCACATTACATCCGATGGTATTCCTGGACGGGGTCAATTAGGCGAATCATTACCCAATACAATGGGTCAATACCATGGTGGTTACCCCTGGTTTTGCACTTTTTGAGCGCTTTTGCCCATACGCGACTTGGCACGTTCTTTCCCGCGTGCATACGCGACTTCCCCTAGGCAAATCCGCGTATGCCTAGAGACATACTCTTTTCATCATAGATCTATCACATACTGGATTTATTTCTTCATTACCTTCTGTACTCACTGTAGATACATCAGATTCAATTCATCAAGACACATTCTATCAAACACAACTTCATCAGGTGGGTTGCCATTCAAGGACAACACTCTATCAAGTGGGTACCCAGCATCATATTGTCAACAAACATCATATCACATCAGATTTACATCATTTACCAAGTCCATCAAGTCAAGAATAACTTCATCAGGTGGATTTCCATCAAGGACAACACATGTCAACAATCTCATGTCTTCATCTTCATTCAGTGGGTTGCCATCAAGGACAACACTCTGCATCATATTTCCAACAATCTCCCCCTTTGGACTTGATGGCAACCACAATGGTGTTTGATCATTACAACAGATAGGTACATTAAGAATACAATGACACCATGTCACATTTCCCATTTTTGAAACCATTCTTTCTCTTCATTCAAACACCATGTCACTCTCCCCCTTTGACATCAAGGGAAAAGGGTGGATCAAAACCAACATACTCTCCCCCTTTTTTCCACATGTGGAAGAAATGTTCTGCAGATCTGATATATACTGAAGTGACCAAGCTCCCCCTGAGTTCATGCTGAATTTTCAAACATATTTTCAAATGAAGTACATGACTCTATGAATTTCCTATCACCAATGACTCATACTTACATCAAAGATCCATCCAAGTGGATTTACATAAGAGACTCAACTACCCAACCAAGTGGGTTTACAAATTTGACTCAGCTACCCAACCAAGTGGGTTTACAATATTTGACAAGTCCTTACATGACTGAATATTACAATTTTACATCATGGGTCTCAACAAGACCTTTTCATCAAATTACAAATATGACCATTTATGACCAACACAAGAAAGTCCTCAAGAAAGAGAACATGTATCAGAACCATCATAATGCCAAAAATGCATTATACTCAGCAACGCTAATGCTCCCCCTGAATCTGTGCATCCAAACATCCTGCCATATGACTAAGGCTCCCCCTTAGTTTGTGCATCCTGAACACTTTCACCAAAAAATCATCAAGGCATCTTTATCAAAAACATTTAGAAATAGAATTATGAGAACTGGAACACCACCAGAGATACCAAACAGTATCAGAGATACCAAGCAGCACTGCAGCTGTGCTGAAGAGAGCTGACTCCAAACATAAAAATGTCAGCAATCAGACATACACGGTTTTCTGTGCATGAACTCGCGTATATACGCGACTGTGTTTCAGGAAACCCGCGTATCCAATACCATTTTCTAAATTTTAACCAGATCTAATCCTTTGTGAGAAAAAGACAGTGTTCAACTTCTTTCTGGGATATTTGAGTGCTTCCCTAGACTATAGATAGATAGAACAGTGTAGTTGTGTCTTCAAGCGTAATCCAACGGTTGTAGCATAAGCACATTAGTAACCAAGCCTTCAGATTCTTTGCAGCATCAATACAATCTTTCCAAAGGAGATTATCATACCAGAACAACATCTTCAAATATGTGTCAAGAAATCATCCATGTGGTCCAATATCATCAAGATCTTCAAGATTTAACATGAAGTAACATATGTAGGCAAAAGATGTCAACCATAGTAACAAACTCTGCATGATCTATTCTTATTTCTGAATCAAACGACATCCAACTCATCCATGTGTGAGCAGAAAAGATACTTATCAGCAACCAGGGCTCAAAATCTCATCATAATAAACCATTTACCTTGTCATCATCATGAGTATCACAAAACCAAAGAATAAGCAGTCATATTGCCAACAATGCAATCATTAGTATTCAACCTGTTGCTCCCCCTGAACCAGTGCTCCTTCTTAACTTGTGCAACCTTAATACGTTTATCAGCAAGTCATCAGCAACAATTTCTGCATGAGCTGCCCCTATCTCTGAATTATAAGACTTTCATCTCAACAATTTATACTCTTCATCAAAAAGAAAACAAGACTCATCCACAATATTCAACATAATAAACCATGTATCATATCATCATTATTTAGAACTGAGAAACTAAGCTGATACTGAGTCAATAACACAGTTATTAACAGTCAGACTGATGCTCCCCCTGAACTTATGCTCCTGATCTTCAGTTATCATATAAATTCTCTTATCATCAATGCATACGCGACTGTGTCTGCTGTAACTCGCGTGTATACGTGACTTTTGTTCATCGAAACTGCGTATGGAAAGTGAAGCATAGAAATTTTCACATTCCTTCATCTCCCCCTGAACTTGTACTTCCTGTACCTGTCTTCTTCATATCAGATTCCCTGTTAGAAATAAATATAACCAGAATAATCAAATCAATCATGAGAGACATCATACATTGCTCCCCCTGTGACGATACATTACTAAATCTCATAATGTATCCCACATCATTCCTGCAGTCAATAAGATAAGTAAGCTTCAGAAGTGGATGACTGCAGTAGGGTCAGAATTCCCTACGTTTCTGATCGGTCTTCCATCTTTTTCCAGATTTGTTTGAACTTTCTATTTGTGTGCTGGAAGTTATCCAACTTCTCATATCTGTTCAACCTGCATTCCTTTTCTGCATGTCCATACTTGTTACAAGAATAGCATCTCATGTGTCCAGAGAAATAAGCATAAGAATCATAATGAGTATTTCTAATCTTCCTCCTTTTACAAGCAGCTGCTTTATGTCCATATTTGTTACACGAAAAACAATATCCCTTGAAGAAACCAGAGTACCTTTCTATGTAGGATCTGTTAGTTTGTGGCTGAAATGATCTGCTCCTGCAATTTGCTGCAACATGCCCATAATTATGACATTTAAAGCATTCAACATTATTGACTGATTTCCTTTGAGATTTCATCATTGATGGTTGACCTTTTGTCTCTTTCAACGCTTCAGGTTTTGTATTGACATCCTCTGAGGTTTTTGCACTTCCTTGTGAGCTAGATTATCCTTTAACAGTTTCATGGAAACCAAGACCAAGTTTGATAGCAGGAGACCTTTGATTACTGAGAATATTGTCCAAAATATTAGTACTATCATGAAACCTCAAAAGTTTAACCTTTTCTTCTAATTTACCTTTGAGAATGTTTACCTCAACTTCCAAGGCTTGACATTGCTTTGTCATGCTTTCATCTTTTCTTCTTCCATATTCTACTTGATCCTTCAGATTTAGAATCTCTTCTTTCAACCAATTTTCATTTTCTTCACATGTTTGTTGCAGCTCTTCATTCTTCTTATTTGATTTTTCCAGATCTTCTTTGAGAGAGATGATTTCTGCTTCAAGGCCTTCCTTTTCAAATGTTTGTAGAGGTTCCTCATTCTTCTTACTTGATGCTTCAAGATCTACTTGCAGAGAGATGATTGCAGCTTCAAGTCCTTCATTCTTCTTGCTTGATTTTTTGAGATCTGTATTTAGATCGTTGATTTCTGCTTCTAGTTCTTTAATTCGATTGGATGCATAAGTATGAAACCTTTGATACTTGTCCACCTGTCCATTCAACATTTCTATTTGTTTTTCCATTTGAGAGATCATCTCTTTGTTGATAGATTCTTGCGTCTTAGATGAACTTTGTAGTTCTTCAACTTTAACCTTGAGAGCTTCTTCTAGATCCACAACTTTACTTTCACTATCTTCACTATTGTTTGCACAACGAAATCATTCAAAGGACCCCAATCACTTTCAGATTCATCTTCTTCAATTTTTGCTGTACAGGTTTTCTGAGACATCTCCTTGCTTTGAGCAGCCTTCTTCTTTTTCCTCTTTGCCGTGAGTATTTGTAGACCTTGGTCAGAGTCTTCACTTTTACTATCATAATCTTTGCATATACAGTTAAGTAAAATACAGGAACAATGATTAATACCTGTTTCATCTCCTTCAATTTCTGCTATACATGATTTCTGAGGTATCTGCTTGCTTTGAGTAGCCTTCTTCTTTTGCTTCTTTGCCATGAGCACTTTCATATCATGGTCAGAATCTTCTTCATCTTCATTGGACACTTCATCATCATATTCATTTGCATAATAACTCTTCCTCTTTTCAAATTGTTTCTCTTTACCATGTTTTTCTCTATAAGGACATTTAGCAGCATAGTGACCAACTTTTCCACACTCAAAACATTTGAAGGGAAGCTTACCTTTGAATCTTCTAGTACCTAGTTGGAGTTTTCTCACAAAATTCGCTTCTTCTTCTTCGGATATATAGCTGGTTTCTTTGACAAATTCCTTTTCCTTTCCTTTTGCAGACACCCTAAAAGCATCTTCTCTGATTTGAGAAGGACCTCCTTGTCTCATTTCAAAAGCAGTCAAAATACCATGTAATTGAACAATAGTAAGAGTTTGTAGATCTTGCCTTTCTTCAATAGCTAAAACTTTAGAGTCAAATCTTGAAGTCAAGGATCTTAAGAATTTTTCTACCAGGGTAGTATCAGTTATGGTTTCACCCAAATTTCTCATCCGATTTACAATATCATCAAGACGAAGAAAGAAACTGGCAACACTTTCATCACTATGCATCTTCAAATTTTCATATTCAATTCTAAGAGTTTGGAGTTTTGCACTTTTTACCTTTGTGTCTCCTTCATAGCTTAGAATGATTTTGTCCCATATTTCTTTTGCTGAATGTAGCTACATTACTTTAGCAAATTCTGATTCAGACATGCTTCCTAACAAGACATTCACTGCTTTGGCATTGATTTCATACTTCTTCCTTTCTGCTGCATCAGTAGGAATACTTGTTGGGTATTGATAACCTTCTTCCACGATTGCCCATACATCTGCACCAAGACTTTGTAGATATGCTTTTGTTTGTACCTTCCAGAATATCAGATTGCTTCCATTGAATAGAGGTGGCTTTATAGACATCACTCCTTCTTGACTTCCCATTGCGACGGATCTCCTTCAAGCGATCAAGCTTCTGCAGAAGAACCTGCTCTGATACCAATTGTTGGGAAAAATACTGAGAGGGGGGGGGTGAATCAGTATTTAGGGCAAACCAAAACTTTTTACTTTTTCATGCTCTAAAACCCATACGCTACTTTGCTGAAGCCAACTAGCGTATGTACGCGGATATCCTTCATAAAACTCGCGTATACACAGAGATCTAATTGTGCCATTAATTCTTCACTTATATCATTCCATCATTCATTCATTAAATGTTCTACAAACATTAAACATGTGCAGTAAGAACAGAATAAACCATCATGTTAGCCACCTATAATATTTTGTTATACCAAAAGGTGGCTAAGATCTTTTTTGAGCCTCCAAGGAACAAATTTTATCACTAAAAAATTGTTGGCTCTTGAAGTCTCTTTAAGGCCTCATGCCTCTGTCCAAAATCCTCATTGCTGTCCCATTTTTTATACTTAGGAATTTCTGCAATAGTTCTTCACTTATATCATTCCATCATTCATTCATTAGATGTTCTATAAACAGTAAACATGTGCAGTAAGAACAGAATAAACCATCACACAAAGCATCACACATGAACACCAGGATTTTTAGGTGGAAACCCAAGTCGGAGAAAACCACCGCTGCAGTTGCTCAGCCTTCAATATTTTATTATAGAGAAAACATCTTACAACATATGTGCTGGCGCAGACTTGACCAGCACGCAGGCACCCACCTGCGCTCGTTTACCAGCCTCTCCTGGAAGGGAGCTACGACCCCCCGACTCGTTTACCAGCCTCTCCTGGAAGGGAGCTACGACCCCCCGATCTCGTTTACCAGCCTCACCTGGAAGGGAGCTACAACCCCCTGACTGAAGGCTACAACCTTCAGCACCACCTTGGACCACGTTTCATCAATTTTCACATTGGATCCAACCACTTCAATAGAACACAACTTGCAGGCCACATTTCATCATATTTTCAAACTGGACCCTTTCCTTACTTTTAAGCACAAACATACATCACTAACAGATACTTATCAACACAGATCAGATAGCAGAAACACAGCAGAACAGATCAGATATTTCATACCCCTTGCTTCAGCAAACCCTAGTTTGCATACGCGCTTTTACTTCACTGATGTCGCGTATATACGCGCTTTCGTCCACACAAACCAGCGTATACCTCAGTGTATATTTTAATGCGCATACGCGCTTTCTCTTCGCTGAAGCTGCGTATATACGCGCTTCCTCCGCGGAGAAGTAGCGTATAGATCTTCAATCATTACAGAGCAGCATACTTCATCAGATCAGATATTCAGTTCAGATCTACCCTTTTGCTTCAGACAGATGTTCGCCTAGATGCTCGCCTCATCATAGATCTAAGCCTTCCATAATCAGATCTAGCAAATACAAGAGCAATTCAGATCTAGATCCTCTTCTTCATCATTGGTCTCCATAGGATTGGCCTGAACGGTGTTAACCTATGTAGTTTTGCCAAAATCTGACGGGGAGGGATGAGCAGGAGTATTATTGGAAGAATTAAACTTCTGCTTCCCATTCGAAGATTTCTTCGAATTCTGAGACACGGAACCAATGACACCATCCACTGCAGGGGTAGGTGGAGCCTTAGAGGTTCCGGACCGTGGAGCATCAGGCAAGATATCATAAAGCGTGTCGGACTGAGAATATACAAGATCCAGATATTGGGCACGCGCAATGGCTTGTTCTTCCGTCACACACGCTCCCATCGCAATATCTTGGGCGATTTTGTTCACGAAGGAGGTGGTGAACCAGTGAGTTAGTATCTGATCAGGTATATGAAACTTGATCAGTCTACGACGACGCCGCCACTCATGAATGTGATCAGAAATGTGAGTGGCTTTGTCCTGCTTCAAAGAAGTCAGGAGGTGCGTCCCGGCTTCATAGCGAACCGGTAACTGAAAGTGCGTCAGAAAAGCCATGGCTAAGGAATTGAAATCTTGGAAGATGCCACGGGATAACTCTATGTACCACTTAGCAGCAGCTCCAGTCAAAGTGCGCTGGAAGAGGCGCAGACGAATTGAATCATCGACCCAAGAGTTAGACGAACACCAAAGATGATACGTCATCACATGTGCTTGGGGGTCCTCCCCAGCTTTACCCTCAAACTTGGGGCAATCGCCTGGTATCTTGGTAGGAACCGGAGGCCAATAAGGATTATGCAAAATCGGATCATTGGTCAATTTTGAAACATCCGGCAACTCCAAGGTGGCCAGGAACGACAATGGCGGATTGATCGGCATGCCAGGCCCGGGATGAGGACCGGTACCTGTACTCCACGCTGGTTGGGAATATCCTTGCCCCCATGGGTTCTGTCCCATAGGATTCTGACTATAGGGGGTGTAGGTCATATATCCAGACTGATTTGGCTGCTGGTAACCAGTGTGTGGGGCTTGATAACCAGAGTACAGACCCTGATTATATGTCGGCCCAGTATAAGCAGCATTTGGATTTGGCTGCTGAGTATAGGTAGTACCGGGTTGATGAGGATAATACTGAGAACCTCGGGGCTGGTTATAATTCGGTTGAGATTGACCATGAGGATAATAACCGCCCTGAGGATGAGTCGGTTGTTGATAGGTGGAACCTTGCGGAGCCTGATAACTAGGGCGCAGCTGTTGATTTGGTTGCGGCATCGAATAAATCGGCTGCTGGGCAGGGTTAATGGAATGAGCGGGCTGCCCTGAGTGAACAGCAAGTTGACCGTGCCGGAACGGGGCGCACGAGTGAACGGGTTGGCCGGATGGAACGGGCTGCCCTGAGTGAACAGGTTGACCCGGATAGACAGGCTGCGCCGGTTGCGCAGGTTGACCTGGCCGTAAAGGAGCCCCAGGTTGTGCCGGATGGGCCGGTTGGCCTGGAGGTGGAACACCAGGTTGTATTGGATGAGCCGGTTGGCCTGGTGGAGGAATATAGCCAGGTGGTTGCTGGTAACCGGTTTGACCTGGAGCAGGACCATAGGATGGTCCCGGCTGATATGCAATGTTGGAAACAACAGGATATTGCGGTTGCATAGTTTGAGAAGGCTAGATTTGCCCCCCAGGACCATAGACCGGTCCCGGTTGGTACCTCGGCTGAGGCTGCACAGGTTGACCGGAAGGGTTGTAATACTGTCCTTGCGGACCGTACGATGGCCCTTGCTGGCCCGCAGGATAGCCTTACACGGGTTGCCCCTGTGGGTCATAAGGATAGCCAGGTTGGCCTGAAGGTTGGCCTTGGAAAGGTTTCCCTTGCGGGTTATAAGCGTGGTTATAAGGTAAAACTTGAGCATG